>OY294049.1:44360040-44728291 GCA_958510825.1 Brachypterus glaber | reverse complement strand
TTATTTTTCATGAAACAATTTTATATCCAAAATTTTTTGTCTAGGGCGATTTTTGATTTTTTTAAAAATTCGAAACAACCGTATATTATTTCAGCTCAGGCGTTGTGAATAATATAACAAGCCGTGAAGATATGTAACGCTACGCATTCAATTATATACTATTCACAGTAAATGTTATATTGCATTTTCCCAAATAGGTACTTAGAAAAACACTTTTTCAAAAAAAAAAATCAAAAACAAAAAAAAAACATTTTTTTTTTATTTTCTTTTTGCTAAAAACGAACAGGGCTCTGTGAGTAGATATTGCTTTTAAAAAGTGTTGTAATGTAAATCAATCCGAATCATTCGGGCCGAATATGTGCTTAATACTAACTAGAACCAATGATTTAGAGGAATTTGAATCACTGAGTAAAATGTAGACAAAAAAATCTGCCACTTACCTTTTTTGAACAATTTTAAAGCACTCAATAGTATTGAGTATAGAGAGGACAGCTTTGCGTGGGAATTCAATTTGACTTGATTTAACTGACTATAAATGGGACACGTCTTCTATATTTAAATATTTCCCTAAAAGAAGCATTTGAAATATTTCCAATAGAAATAAAACAAAAACATTCCCTGTGGAAAAAATGGGGTGGATTTATTCATGGACCTTTAACTGATTACTATTGAAATACCAAGTGTGGTAACATACAGGGTGTTTTTTTTAATGGCCCATCACAGTTGAAGCTATTTTCTATGGAAAGAGCCTGGCCATGCTAAATTTAGTAAAAAGTAATTGCTTGGATTTAAATAGGTTAAAAATGGGTATTTTTTGTCAAAATTACCCTAAAAAAATCAAACAATCAAGTAATTTTAATTGACATAAATAAAAATTTACAAAAAAAAAACTTAAAAAAACGCATTTTTTAGCACAAAAAATTAAAGAATCAAAACCTTAAAAAAATTGTTTAAAAAATTAAAAAATATACAGTCCAATAGAGAATTTTATTTGCTTTAAAATTATGTATTACACGACCCACCTTTCCATTTAAAAAAAAACTCCTCCCCGTGCCCCCCTGCCCACATTTTGAGAGCTGAAAGTATCAAATATATGCTAAAAGATAGTTTAAGTTGTGTAATTTAAGATGGTTTGCGCAGAACTTGATTATCTCTTTTAGTTTTCGAGAAAATCGCTGGGTAAATAGAGTTGGGACACCCGGTATAATTTTTTCTATAAACTCACTAGCGTTTTATTTTTAAAAAGGTCAAAATTAAATTGATATATTTATTATTAATAATAAGACAGGCCCACAAAAAAATAAAAGTGGTGTGCGCCATCGAATATTGGATGTGCGAATATACTGCGTAGTTTATTTTATAAAACATAACTATATTCTATACACAAAAATATAGCTACCATTGAAACCTGTTGTAAAAATATTTACTGTGCGATTTTTAATTTACTATCTTGCTTGAAAAAACAGTCCAAAGGCAACGAGAAGCTTAGCACACACCAAACATCAATCACTTGATAAAAAAAGTGGTTTTATAGAAAAAAATTCTAGTATAGAAGGATATAATTTATATGGTATGACGTTTATTAACGAAAATCAACATCGAAATGATAGAAATAAACTGGAAATATATAAAAGAAAAACTACTTTTCCACGTTTCAAGATTACCTACCCGGGTTGCATTTTAAAAAGCCAGTTATCCTTTAGAGGACTCGTTTTCGGTTCCATTTTGCTTTTGTTTTATGGGATTTTAAAAGTATTTACAAAGATAATTTTTCTTTTTCTTTACCTTATTATAAAAAAAAGTCAAAATATTTTTTTTTATTAACGTGCTGGATTAAAATTTTTAATGGTATATATACAGCCTTCCAGAACTCGCGTACCGAAATTTAAGAGGTGATTCTACATTCAAAAATATGAAAAAAAGTTTCTATAAAGGTTGGTCCGGAAATGAGCCCTAAGGGAGCTACGGCCCTTCGAAGATGACTTATTGAATGGGGAACAAAAAAAAGCACCAATAAAATTTTAATGCTGCAGGGTGATTCTTCATTTAAAACTGAGCAAAAAAGTATTATACACCAAAACACCTAAATTTAATATTAAAGGAGTAATAGCCTTTTAAAAAGTAACGTTTTTGGTGGCACAAAATGTTACTTCCTCTTAATTGCATTTTTTTTTGATAACGGTTGCTCCTACAGTGTTACACTATATGATATTTTATATGTATTTTTACTCTAGAAATCTATATCTTTTACAACAAATCCAAAAAACATACACATAGAAAAGTTTGGGGCAAAAATGTTTTAAGCCTCATATATTTTGTCCGTCTGGGCACGCCTCTGGATAAATTAAAAAAATAAATTAACATAAACTTATTGCCCTTATTAATACTAGTATACATGCAAAAGCTCGCCGCTCTAGCTTAAACGGTACCCGAGTTATTAATTAAAAACCTTATTTTTATTACAATTTTAAAGGGCCCTAGATCCCTTAGGGCTCATTTCCGGACCAACCTTTATAGGAACTTTTTTTATATTTTTGGATCTAGAATCACCTCTTAAATTTTGGCATGCCAGTTATGGATCACCCTGTATTTGATATTCAAAATGTAAAATTATCTTTTATCCAATACATACAGATAATAAGACAATTACCAGCTTTATTTTAAATAGATAAGGGAACGTTCAAGTATTACGTAACGCAAATTGTACCAAAATTCATACACTTCATACCCCGGTTCTCGCGTTATTATAGATTATAGAGATTTTATATTTTGGCTACCCCCCCTAACACACCACCTATTAGGGGGGTAGCCAAAATATGAAATCTCTATAATCTATAATAACGCGAGAACCGGGGTATGAAGTGTATGAATTTTGGTACAATTTGCGTTACGTAATACTTGAACGTTCCCTAAACTCAATAATAACCCCCGCATGGCTTTTACTTTATTGAGTGGATAATTATTTATTTTACCCACTCAACTGTCACTTGTCAAATTATTTTCTTGTAAATGTCATTAAATTTTTTAATGAAAATATGAATTTCTAAGCTATTCATTGGATAAAACCTTGTATGGCACTCATGGGTAAACCGATATTGCCCTCTCGAAAACGAGGCGTCAGCCAAGCAGGTTAATTTTCGAGAGGACATTATCGGTTTATCCATGAGTGCCATACAATGTTTTATCCAATAAATAGCTTAGGAATTCATATTTTTATTAAAAATTCAAATGACATTTACAAGAAAATAATTTGACAAGTGACAGTTGAGTGGGTAAAATAAATAATTATCCACTCAATAAAGTAAAAGCCACGCGGGGGTTATTATTGAGTTTATCTATTTAAAATAAAGCTGGTAATTGTCTTATTATCTGTATGTATTGGATAAAGCCTTTTTTATTGACCTGAAGACTGGACTACAACTGGAAATACGCCGGCTACTGCTGATCAACCAACGCGTTTTAACGCAGTGAAAATAAATGATTGCCGTTTCAATCGATTAAATGGTGCAATTAAATGGCGTGTAAAGTTCAATTACCATATGGAAGTGATTAATAATAAGTTTGGACTTGAAAGTAGTTAACTATATTGTAACCTTAAAGTATTTATTGTCAACTTTTATTTTTAATTTTTTCAAAATTGTTTTGAAATTTTTTTTATCTCCTTTGGCCACCTTCCCATCTCTCTCTCTCTCTCTCTTGCTGGGCGTCGCGAACGATTTACCCAAAATTTTCCGTTATTTTGTTTATATTAATTGTGGGTTCTTCTATGACTGAAGAGACCAATCTGAGATCTGCAGGGTTTTTGACACACATCACAAATCCACAGTTGGCCTCCCCGCGCTGCTGCACCCAATCTAGGGTTGCGTTGTATCAGAGTTCCAGCTTGATTCACAAGGGAACGCCATTCCTTACGATTCAAAGCCAGTGTTTCCCAGGTGTCCGATATGTTGAGGTTGTTTAATGTAATGTGCAGGATATCCTTAAATCTTTTTCTTTGACCACCAGCTGATCTAGTGCCCTCTGATAGTTCGCCATACAGCAGACATTTTGGTAGTCTAGAATCAGGCATACGGATGACGTGGCCTGCCCATTGCATTTGCGACTTTGTTATATAATGTTCAATTGTTGAGCACTCAGTTTTGCGTAAAACTTCGCTGTTAGATATGAAGTCGAACCATTTTATATTTAGAATCCTGCGTAAGGACTTTTGGTGAAATTTTTCGAGCGCTTTTAGGTGGCTTCTGTATAGGACCCATGACTCTGATCCATAAAGAAGTGCAGGAAGGACGATTGCCTTGTAGACCGCGATTTTCACACTTGTATTTATATCCCTATTAGAGAATACTCGGGATTTGAGTTTAGCAATACTGGCATTTGCGCATTGTATGCGATGGTGAATCTCGGCTGTGATGTTTCCGTCGCTTGATATATAGCTACCTAGGTATTTAAATTGGTCTACCATTTCTAACTCTTCATGATTAATTTGCAGGGAGATATCTTCTCTCTCTGGCACATTATGGCCCATTGCTTTGGTTTTACCTACATTAATTTTAAGTCCAAGGGAAGTGTATATATCGGAAAATACTAAGAGCATATCATTTAGGTCTTCAGGTGAGTGAGCCAAAAGAGCACAATCGTCGGCATATTGAAGGTCGGTGATAAATTTATAAAGAGTCATTGTCAAGGCTTTTAGCCTTTTTAGATTTTTAAGACCCCCGCTAAAACGGTATCTAACCCCAACACTACGTGCTAGTAACTTCCTATCGGCGATAATCATGAGACCAGTAACGAATGCATTAAAAAGGGTGGGTGCCAAAACGCAACCTTGCTTAACGCCTGCTTGCGTTGGAAAACTTTCTGTTAACATGTGTAGCCATTGAACTTTTGCCCTATTTTCAGAGTAGAGCGCTTGCAGTATTTTGATAAATTTCTTAGGACAACCCAACCTTTGCAGTATACACCATAATAGATTACGATTTATTGAGTCGAATGCCTTTATAAGATCGATGAATGCTATGTAAAGTTCCATGTGTTGTTCTGTACATTTTTCCTGTAATTGTCTAAGACAAAAAATAGCATCGATTGTGCCACGGTTTGGCCTGAAGCCTGATTGAGACTCGGGCATAAGCTTTTCAAGATGTGGTAGCAGGCGATTGTTCATAATTCTACCCAGTAGTTTACCAGTTGTCGACAGAAGAGAAATGCCTCTGTAGTTGCCACAATCAGAGCGGTCTCCTTTACCTTTGTACAAATTTATGATGAGAGATTCTTTGAAATCTTTAGGAACTTTTTCATCACGCCATATTATCTGAATAAGTTTATGTAAGTGGCTTACCAAGACTTCCCCACCTAATTTTAAGAGGTCGCTGGGAATTTCATCCAAACCTGGAGCCTTATTGCCTTTCATCTGTTTAAGGGCTTTTGTAACTTCCGCAAGTGACGGTGTATCGTCCAGGCTAGGTTCTATATTGTATTGTGGTATTAGGTTTAAAATATCTACGTCAAATGGTTCTTCTACATTTAAAAGTGTTTCATAGTGCTCACGCCATCTGTTAGCAATTTGTTTGGGATCGGTTATCGGATTCCCGATACGATCTCTTAAATGGCAATTGGCATTAATGCTGGGGCCGTAAACTATTTTGATGGATTCAAAGAAAGATCTTTGATTATGATTTGGCTATTACTATTGTAAAACTAGATGAAACGTTGCAAGCACCCTGTCAAAACATCGGCACTATTGTACACTACAGCCATCTAGTTTGCAAATTTCAAACTAGGTGTTTTGTTTGATTTTAAATTCTGTATCTTTAAAACATTATATTCTAGCAAAAAACTGTATATAACATTTTTTATAGGGCTTAAAAAGAGCTTTTATTTAAAATATAATTTTTTGAAATCGGGTTATAACTATGTGAGATATGCTAAAAAAAATCTTTTACTGCTTTAAACGCCAATATCTCGAAAACAATGTGTTTTAGAAAAACGTTGTTTATAACATTTTTTGACCAATTTAAAATTATCTTTTATATAAGTGCTAAATTAACCAAATACAATAATAATTGCCTTAATTATAAACAAAAAACGCTAAAAATAGGAGTTTTACTCTATTTTTGCCCCCCTTACCCCCAAAATCTAATTAGCTCTTCGGAATACGATAAGAAACAATATGCAAAAAACCGCAAGTCGATATCTCATGTAGAAATGGAGTTAGAGAGTTTACACCCAGACAGACAGACAGACAGACAGACGAACGCAAAAAATTTTTTTACTGATTTCGAATGGTCTAACACGTCGAGAAATGTGAAAAAAACGTGGACAAAGATTTTGACTTTTCGGCGAAGATTTCAATACATTGGCACTCTTAGTAGCACTAAGTGCCGATGTAATAACATCCCCACCCGGGAACTTTGGAAAAGGAATCCATAATCCACATTTGGAGTGTTTAACCAAAACTTTCTCGATTTTTCAAATATAAAATTTTTACCTAACTTCAGATAAATGGATCAATTAAAAACATTTTTAAATATTTAAAAATATAAAAAAAAATGTTAAATATAGAATCAAGATTCGATATTTTAATCAAGTGAAACAAAATTTATTTCGAAATTTTTTCACCCACTCGTTGTTGTGACAGCTATAAAGTTTTCAACTATGTTATTAAATATTAGATTCAATCTATCTAGCGACGTCAGCCTAATACCACGTATGGGAATTTTTAGATAAATTTAAGTTTTTGACTTTTGTGGGCCTGTTTTTAACGCTCTATCTAATCCCATATATCAGAGATTACCTACCCGGACAACATCCATAAACTCATGAGGCCTCATGTTATGATTTCCACGTTTTGTACTCATACGAACATCATGATGAGCACATCTCATGATTTTGTGATCATGTTATGAGTTTGTCATGAGGTGTATAATGTCATAATGACTTCCACGTGAAATAGCAAATGTTGCCCGGGACCCGATTGAGAACGATTGCCGAATAGTAATGTTTCAATTTCAGTGCACTTGTCAGCGTTGTGCTATAGGTGGCCCCACATGTTATTTCCTACCACTAACTAAACTTATTAAACGAATAAAGTCACCTTCTAAAAGGTAGATGTCTTTATAAGGATATACTACTAGTAATAAGTAGTAATTAACTTATTGGTCAGCTAATTCGATACACATTATCGGATTGGTATGGTGAGCCGAAGATATCTGGAGGCTTTAGCCTAGAGGAAGTAGTTCCTCCAGTCATCTTGGGGAACATTTCCACTGGGAAGTTCCCAATGATCAAAATTTGCGTTACGTAATACTTGAACGTTCCCTATAGAAAAATTGACACAGTATGTCAATTTTTAGATTTGTCAACTCTGGAGTTATACGTAGCTTTCAACTATTATTTTTGACGTGGATATACTCTTACGAGGGCGAATTAAGCCGTCGCTAGATAGAGTGACTTTAATTAAATATACCATGTGGTAACTATTTTGCATAAATTGAAATGTTTGCAGGTGTTTAATAATTTTAATTATTATAATTTGTAATTACCTACACAAAATAAAAAGAAAATGATAAATATTAGAGATGTTTTAATAACTCACTAAATAATTTTTGACTCATAAAAGAAAAAATCGTGCATTTTTTATGTCGATGGTCTAGCGTACAAAGGTGCTAAGTATATAGGGAAACCCTATGTACTTTTGTATACCGCCTTACTACGCTAGAAAGCAGTACCTCCATTTGTCGCATAGCGACGTAACGACGTTTTCACGTAAACTCTAATGTAGTATGTAGTTTAAAAATGCTGCTATTGAGAAATGGACTTAGTACTTTCTAGATTAGTAGGGCAGTATAGTCCAAACCTATTATAATACCTGTAATAGTCTACCGCGGTTCCGGTAGATATTATTGTACAGAAATAAAAAACAAAAACTATTTTGAATTATTTATTAAAAATTTAAAATATATATTTTTACATTAAAAAATTAAATTTATTTTATTTTAAAATATGAACCTTTATATATTTGAAGATATTGGGGCCCCACGGAGGCCGATTGGCATTAATGCCAGTAATTGTATATTAGATACAAAGGAATATAAAGCCCTTAAAGTTTATACAAATTACAAACTAAGTGTACTTTTTCATTTTCTTAATTTTTTATTTTCGTGTTTAAGTACATACATACGATCCAAAAAATAAGCTTTTCTAATATACAGGGTGATCCATAACTGGCATGCCAAAATCCAAAAATATAAAAAAAGTTCCTAAGGGATCTAGGGCCCTTTAAAATTGTAATAAAAATAAGGTTTTTAATTAATAACTCGGGTACCGTTTAAGCTAGAGCGGCGAGCTTTTGCATGTATACTAGTATTAATAAGGGCAATAAGTTTATGTTAATTTATTTTTTTAATTTATCCAGAGGCGTGCCCAGAGGGACAAAATATATGAGGCTTAAAACATTTTTGCCCCAAACTTTTCTATGTGTATGTTTTTTGGATTTGTTGTAAAAAATATAGATTTCTAGAGTAAAAATACATATAAAATATCATATAGTGTAACACTGTAGGAGCAACCGTTATCAAAAAAAAATGCAATTAAGAGGAAGTAACATTTTGTGCCACCAAAAACGTTACTTTTTAAAAGGCTATTACTCCTTTAATATTAAATTTAGGTGTTTTGGTGTATAATACTTTTTTGCTCAGTTTTAAATGAAGAATCACCCTGCAGCATTAAAATTTTATTGGTGCTTTTTTTTGTTCCCCATTCAATACGTCATCTTCGAAGGGCCGTAGCTCCCTTAGGGCTCATTTCCGGACCAACCTTTATAGAAACTTTTTTTCATATTTTTGGATGTAGAATCACCTCTTAAATTTCGGTACGCGAGTTCTGGAACAGGCTGTATAAGCATTTGGACTTTTTAAAAAGTCCAAACCTAGCGAAAAATATTTTTTTCGAGCAAAGGATTCACAACGATAAATCTTTACCGGAAAAAAATATAACAGCGAAATAAAAATAGTGAAAACTCCAATCGCGCAAAGTTTTAATAGCGAACTGCAGTTACCGCGATTAATATATAAATGGGAGACATAGCGTATTGGCTAGCGCATGCACATAGCAAGCCTACTAGCGTGAGTTCGATTCTCACTGGAGCCGATTTGCCTTTTTTCATAAAAAACTGAATTCATTTAATTAATAATTGAAATTTGGCGAAGGCGATAAGTGAAACGGACACTCCCTATAAATTGGTTCGAAAGTCAGTATAAGCCGGTGGTTCCCTCTACTACAAGCCCACACAAGTCCTGAACTTAGGGGATGCTAATTAAGTAGAATATGCCCTTAATTCTCGAATAATTTTCATGGAAAACAGGTTTTTGTCAAAAAAAAAATAAATATATATATATATATATATATATATATATATCCGGTAAAAAATGTATTAATAAACCCTGAAAAATATATAGCGAAAGTAAACGCAACGAAAACATTTAAAGCGCAAAAAAATCCCTGTCTTTTTACATTTTTAAATGATAAAAATATGTTTTTTTTATGATACTTTTTTGTTAGCTATACCAAGTTTTTATGAAATAATACACAATTTAGTTTTATAAGTTTTGTATTTGTTTTTGATAAAATACAAAAATAAAATTATGATTATAAAATAAGCGTTTCATTTAAAAATTATAATATATATTTCACGGATAATCTTTTTATTAAAATGTAAGCACAATCATATTAATGCGCGGTAAAACTATGCGCGATTATATTATTGCGCTGTAAAAGTATGCAGGATTTTTAAAGTCGGGATTATAGTTTTCGCGGTAAATGTTTTCGCGGTAATTTATTTTTCGCGTTGAAACCTTTTGCGGTTAAATCATTGCGCGGTAAATATTTTCGCGGTAAAAGTTTTGCGGTAACTTTTTTGCAGTACATTTTTTCGGCTAAATTACTTAGATCCACAAGATCCACAATTAGAAGATGCAGTCTGTCCTACGGCCAGGCCCGGACATGGATGGGTTACAGTTTTTTTGCGATGGCCCAAAACAAACGTCGATGGGTAGCCGCCGATTATAACAACTCCTCATCCATCCTTCCCAATATCGAAATCCTTTCTCGGCGTAGATTTTTTTCGCGCAAGCCGAATCGTCACTGAGATCTTCATTCAGCAAATCTGTGAAAATAAAAAATTACTTTTTAAGGGTTAACACATTCACTAGTGACAGCAGCTGCTTATGGCGGTTTTAACCTTCGTGAATAATAGTATATTAAAGTACTAGTTTCATAACATACGTTTACGAGTACAAATTTAGAAAACGAGTTTTCTAAAGTACTAGTGCGCTAAAAACGTGTTATGAAACGAGTGCTTTATACAATTTTTTCTATTTTGCTCTAAAATTTAAAAAAACTTACATTTAAATTGATGACTGATTTAGGGATTTTTGTCTTGGATTGGCATTACAGTTTACACCATGTTTAAAATTCTAAGAACAAATGATATTTTGATATATTTTATAGTCATCTCTTCTCTTTTTGACTGCAATTAACCAAGCCACAATTTTAACATGGTAAAAATAATCTAAACACAAAATCTTGTAGAAAATTCAACTTTAAAGCGACATTGACATTTGCAAGGAAAACGTCAAGCGATAGGCCAGGTCTGTTGCCAACCCAAAAGAAAAAAAAGTACAGACCTCTTATGGGCCGCAAAATGCGTGTGATTATGAGCTTATAAGAGTCGCAAAATAGAAAAAGCTTTATTCTTAATCCTTAACTGGTAACGAAGTTAAAACTACTCAACTGGTGACCTGGAGTCACTCAGAACCCCATATTTCAAATTAAAAATATATATTTTCCTTCAATTAAAAAAAATCAGTCTTAACTGTTAACTACCGTAGAATTTGTCAAACTGAATGTATGATATAGACAGTTAAATCACTTATAAACTGAAATATTTTTTCGGGTGACTAACATCTCTACTCTAAATTTCTCTACTCCCTAACATCCCTACTCCATAACATCCCTACTCCACAACAACTCTACTCCCTAACATCCCTACTCCATAACATCCCTACTCCACAACAACTCTACTCCGTAACATCTCTACTCCATAACATCTCTACTCCGTAACAACTCTACTCCACACTATAGACACTCGATTAGCCACTTGTCTTAACTCAAAAGAATATTTGTCATGCTAAGTCACTGTCAAAAATGTATTCAGTTTATTAATTACTTACATATTAGTGCATGTTAAGAGTACGCGGTCATTGTTGCTTTTAGAATAATTCATTTATGATTGTTCTAGATTTACATTTAAAGGTAAACGTTTTCTAAGAAAAAAATAAAATAATCTAGAAGAAGAAGATTCTTTGTTCTTTGAACTGCTCATTTATTATTAAGTGGCTAATAAAGTGCATATAGTGTGGAGTAGAGTTGTTATGGAGTAGAGATGTTATGGAGTAGAGATGTTACGGAGTAGAGTTGTTGTGGAGTAGGGATGTTATGGAGTAGGGATGTTAGGGAGTAGAGAAATTTAGAGTAGAGATGTTAGTCTGCCATTTTTTCTAATGTCGTAATACAAATATATTTAAAATTTACCTTCACATCTCATGTTACATTTGCCACCAGCTCTTCCAAAGGTGCACCATTCGTTACTCCTGATCTAAACATATTATAACACATTATTAAATCAATCTATTTTCTAATCATCGTACAGAGTGATATTGGTAGACTGACAGTTTCGGGCTGCTGGCCCTCTTCAGTAGCATAACATGTTAACATGCGGTCCAAAAGTCACCGCCCCCTTGTATTTGTATAAATATTTTTGTAGAAAATTTTATAATCTACAAATTAAGTTCTATAAAATTTTTATAAAAATTTTACAGTTTTGCCAAAAATGAGCAATTAAGTGAACTGTACTTTCATTTTAAGCTTTTTATGTTTTTTTCGCGTATTTACTATGACAGTAGGTTCTTGGCATACAGATTTTTGAATTCCTCGTATTTTTTTTAATATACCCTAACATTTTCAAAATCAAACTCTTTTTAAAGATTTTGAAAAAAAACGTCATTATTTCCTGGACTTATATCTCAAAAATTTTAGGTGCTGGGATTTTTCTAAGGGCAGGTTCGGATTCTACGCCATCAAATTAGTAAGAAAAATTTACTTTCCGATCGGGGCAAAAAAAATGTTGTGATTTGTTGCCTAGTGATATTGCTGAAGAAAACTGTGAGGGGTAAGCAAAAAGTCCAAACCAAAGGTAACTTACCTGGAATAATCCAAGAGCTTTACTGCCGTCAGCTTTGATTATTTCTTTCGACGTATTTTTTGCACTTTCACTTTCAATGAGGCAGACCCCTGAAAAAAATTGGTAACACAGGTCAACAGTTAAAAAGGTGCATGGGTTCTGTCAAAATGATTGATCCCAAACTTGTTAAAAAAGTCAAATTAATTAGGATTTTGACAAATTACACGATATTTAAAAAAAATTGATATCCAAGGGTATTTGAGGTTTCTGAAACCTAATACGATGGTAAAAATTAAAAAAAAAAGTCCAAAATGATCAAAATTTGCGTTACGTAATACTTGAACGTTCCCTAATCCGTCAAAATTCTAACTAATTTGCCTATTTTAACAAACTTGGGATCAATAAGTATAATAATAATTATCTCGAAATCGATATGTAGTAAAAAAACTTTTAGTTATCAGGTTAGTTACTGGGCATAAGGTAGATTTAGAATCCGTTGACAGAAACCAGGCACCTTGTGTTTTATTTTGTAGAGCTGTGTAATTTGCGATAAATTCGCACGCAAGAATTTTACTAAAAATAGTAAAAATGTTGTGAATTCTAAATAATTTTTTTAAATACCTAGTACCTAAACAGGGCCGGCGAAAGGGTCGCTGTCGAGGAGGAGCGCCAAATTGGCAGAAAAGATGGCGACTTTTTTTAAACGTCAAAATTCTGGAAGAGGTCGCCTAAATGCTTGGGACTTGATTATTTAGAGCTGGTGAACTTTTTTTTTGGTCGTTGTTTTTTTGCCAGGGGCTCACCAAATTATAGTTACGCCCGGTCAACATTTTTGTCTTGAGCCCTGACATTGATAAACCCCTTGATAAAAAATATTTAATATCTAATTAATTGGAATTAATTAATATTTAACAATTAATCATTATGTAAATATGATAATCATTCCAAGAATAAATTATCTAAGTATTAAAACTTTATATACCTATAATAGAAAAAAATAAATTTATATACCTATGTATAAAAATCATAATACATAAAAATTTTGTTTAAAAAACAGCTTGTCATGTTGGTTTTAATAAATAACATGTTATCATTTCCTACCTCATAAGTTATAAATTATAAGGTACATACTACACCTAGGCCCGGTTGTACAAACCTCGCTCAAATTTGAACCTAGCTCAACTGTCATTTGTTTCAATGGTAAAGGAACTCTGCTCAAAGTTAAACCAGGTTTGTATAACCGGGCCCTAGTATACCTAAATTTATAAATAACTTATAATTAACTTACCCAAGAGTTAAATCGCTGAGAAATTTAGGTGTAAAAACTGGAGGAAATTTGGAGGTAATCTCGAGAAAATCCAAGAAAATCTCTTCTTTACCAAACGTGGAACCTTTTTAAGGTAATTTTAAAGATTTTTCGAGGTAATCGAAGGAAATTCCAAGGAAATCTTAAAGGATTACCTCCTAGAAGGAATTCAGGTGTACATTTTTTTTAGAGGTTTAATCCTTTGCCCTGCGATATTAGAAAAAAATTGAAAATTATTTATAGTTTTTTTTACTTTCCTTAAATTATGATTTCCCCAAAAATATTTTTTTGTCTTTTGGTCTGTCTGTTCCTTTTCTTTTTCAAAGTTCTCGGATGGGATTGTTTTTGCAAAAATTGTGGTGGGGTAAGGGAGTAAAAGGGGTACTTTTTTTAATCAAAGATTATTCGTTTCCAGGATTTTTTTTTTACTTACAATTTCCCAATAAACTCCTATTAAAACATAGCTTGTTTAACTCACAAGCTAGTCCACATTTTGTAAAAACTTTGGCACATGCGATGTTAAAAAATAATGTAACAAAAAGGAAACTCAAAAGTCCTCTCATAATTTGCAAATTTTTGAAAACTATTTTTTATATCCTCCGTCCAAAAACTAAATAACTACTGCCGCTACGGAATCAACTTTACAATAATAAATACATTGTACAGTACTAGTGCTTAAAAAAAATTGACCTTGAATTAATCTGTAGGGGAAGTCGGGGTTAACTGGGCCGCTTTTTTTCATATCGAGTTTTTGAAAAACCTGTAAACAACACAGACTGCAACTGCAACTGTTAACTCGCCGCAAGCGGCTCGTTTTCTAAACTTGTACACGTGCGCTAAAAATGTTATGAAACTAGTACTTTAATATACTATAAACATATATTTATTTTGGTTTGGACTTAAAGATTAATCTTATTTTTATCTTAAAATATGAGGTTATCCTTGCCGTGACCAATCCTAATTTTACTTGTAACATATCAGGCACGTACGTACGTACGTAGATAAGGTTAAGGGCCACTTGCACCAATGATGGTTTAACTTTAAACTTGGATTAAATTGACGGCCGACCAATCAGAACGCAGCATTTTTAACTTAAACTCGGTTTGGCTGAGATAATCCCGTACCAAAAGTTGGTGCAAGTGGCCCTAAATGGGATAAAATTTTAAAAATCGATACTAAATATTTTTCGTACGATAACAAAATTTAATTTAATTTTAGAAATTTTATTTTATTTTTTTTATTTTTCAAAGTTTTTTTTATTATCAGTGATAAGTTATCACCGACGAGGTGGCCGAGTGGTTAAGGCGTTGGACTGCTAATCCAATGGGCTCTGCCCGCGTGGGTTCGAATCCCATCCTCGTCGAAGTTTATTTTTTTTTAAGAGCGCAACTTATATAACACCCAGTACACTGTAAAAACGGTTTGTAGGCGATTTATTGCCAGCAATTGTTATAGTAAACTTAAAGTCTAACTATATTTTTGAATAACGATTGTAAAAATACCAACGAACTAATAACTCTTCTCTCTAGAATAGGCATTTCATTTGTAAAAACTGAAAAAAACGTAGCCAACATATACATTTGTCTGTCTTACTCGCACAGCTTTGTTTTAACAGAGACAACAATAATGTTATTGTTCAGGCCTGAATGTACCTACTATTTGTTTACAAACAAACCGAGATGTTGGTGATACTTTATATTAACGGTATGCCTATTCTAGAGAGAAGAGTTGTTAGTTCGTTGAAAAATACCTTAATTTTTAATTATAGTGACTGTAAACTGTAATAAATATTACAGTCAAACTACTATAATCGTTGCTGTATTACCTTCGTGTTTTTACAGCTTTTTTACAGTTGTTTTGTGTTTTTTAATGTTACTGTGAATTTGACCTATTGTTACAAGTACTTCCAGTATTTTTCAAGGGATATTACAACCTAACCTGTGATTTAACTTAAAATTTACAAATAACATGAAAAATTAGGCATTATTACAGTTTTTTGTAAATTTGCTTATATGAGATAGTATAATTCAGTATTTCCTCACAAGGATAAGGGAACGTTCAAGTATTACGTAACGCAAATTTTGATTATTTTAGAGTTGTAGAATCAAGAGGTAAACAACATATAATGGCGATTTCTCCCGTTAGATTAGACAGGGACAAAAGTTCTACCCAAAAAGGATAGAAGACATACATACATTCCCACTGCCACCCAACCAAACAAATTCTGTATTTGTTCTTTGTTGAACAAATACAATATTTACTTGGCCGGGCGAAGTGTTATTTTTATTAAAGAAATTATTGGCGCCATCTAAATTTTAGTAGAATTATCTTATTCTACAGATTCACATTAGCTATGTTCGTTCGTGGCGCTCAGTGCTACACTTTCCGGCCAACCAAATAAATACTGTATTTGTTGTATGAAAAACAAATACAGTATTTATTTGGTTGGCTGGAAAGTGTAGCACAAATGAGATAGAGATAGGATAGACGTCTTTTGTTTCATAATTCTAGTTGTAGAGAGCTCCCTTTTTATAAATACAACAACAAATGTTATCTTATGTCCTAGTTACTACTATACTGTGGTACAATTTGTGGTTGGCGCTTATATAACAATATGTTGTTGTATTAATAACGCTATTATTCTATGAGTGAGAAATTCTGAACGTCAAAAAGTCATTAAATTTTAAGCAGACTTTACGTCCTTCGAGCAGAACGATTCAAATTCAATATGCAACGGATGCTGTCGTTTTTCAGTGACTTTTATTTTTTAAAGCTTCCCCGAATTGCTATACGAACAGAAATGTGACCGACAACCAAGAAAAGTGCCCTTGATGGAAACTGACGCTGAAATTACTTGAAATCAAGTTTTATTTATTTTATTATATAGTAAGTTCAGGGCCGGCGGAAGGGCTGGGCGGGTGCCCGCTCGCTGTCAAGGTTCCATACCAAATGTTTTTAGCCGTTAAATTAACGTCATAAGGCGCCTAAATGCTTTTTGGGACTTGATTGTTTAGAGGTGCATCTAGGTGGTGAGCTTTTTTTTTGGTCGTTAGTTTTTTAGCAGGTCAAAGTCAACATTTTTGTCTTGCACTGGTAGTTTTATAATTTTTTTGACTCACAATTTTCGAGTCACAAACGATGCTTTTAGCATTGACTAAGTATATCCTCTTTAACCAATGCTTTTAGGATTGGAGTAGGCGTTATTTTAAATTTTTCTTTGGTAGATAAAAGTCTTTTAAATATTTAGGTACTTATAAGTATGAGTATACTCATGCCAAATTTCAGTAAAGTATTTTATCTTATAATAAATAACCATAAACGTAGGAACTTTTCTTGGTGGCTGGTCACTTATTCAGAATACACTGTATCGTAAACCTGAAGTATTTGCAACCTTTATTATTTAACAAACTTAAAATGAAAGACAGCAAAAAAACATACATTTTATACCATACACAGGGAGTGAAAAGAGTAGTTTTTTTTAAATCTAATTCCTTAAGTTTTAAAAGAATTCCACTAAAAATATCTGATACTCCCTGCGCTGATCTGACAATGACAAACAGAAATGCGTAATTTCATTAATTTTAATAAAAACGGTGATTTATTTTTATGTAATTTTGGGAATTTAACCCAATCCAAGTGTTTTATGTAACATATACCATACATGTAGTTGCCCTCTGTCCCCAAAATGTGTTCTTGATTTCCGACAGAATTTAACAAACCCTCTTGCTCCCAATGGGACCCGCTATAATAAAACTGTGAATGCCCTGATGAAGTATCAACTTGAATACGAAACGTAGGCACCTACAGAGTTGTTTGATCAAAATTTGCGTTACGTAATACTTGAACGTTCCCATATACCGTAGGTTTTTAAACTATTAGTACATACATAAACTGTAACGGCATAAGCGCACGGGCGAAAAACGTTCGTTGTGTACAGAGGAGCGAGGATAAGCTCGTTTTGTACACGCTGCTGTAACCTTCCGCGACGTCTGCTTATTACAAATATTTGCTATTGTAATGAGCTTTTAACAATGTTTAAATAAGAGTACCAACATTCTTTCTTCTAAATAAGAAGTGGTACTCTCCAGGAACAAACCAGTACCTATCTCGTTGTTTCTGAATAAATGAATTTCTAAGAGGCTATGAATATTTATCGGTTTATCCTGGCTCTTCCTTTTCTTGTCTTTTACACTAAAATAAAAAATCTACCATGTGCACATGTGTGTATTGTTAGTTTTAATGTCGTACCAAAACTATATTTAAATTTTACAATAACACCAGGCCCGTAGAGGCTATGTAAATGTATGTGATTTCTGATATCTACTTTAATTTTTTCAAAAATTTGAAGGAAATTTTTTCAAAATTTAAAGAAATATGTTCGATGAATCATTCTATTGCAGGAGAGTGCACTCGATGTGTACTGATGTGCACTGAAATGGTATGCGTCGATGTACGCATACTATTTTTCCTACGACCTAATACCTAAACATAAAAAAACGCAAAAATTGTCTTAAAATTAGTTTGTCAATTTGAGGTTATGTGTTTGACGCGGTGGTATGACGTTTACTAATTTTCTGACAGCAGATATGTAAAATGAGCTAATTTTCACTTCCCAACCGTTGTCGTAGGCAATTTCACCTATTTTTTCACCCACAAAACTAACTTAAAGACCCCATGGTAATTTATATTTATCTTTTACAGAATGTGGTGGTTGGCATTGTCACTGGTATGGTGGTGCGGTACTGCAGCAATTCCTTCACCGAGTCCTTCTTTGCCCCCGGGTCCATCTTTGCCCCCAGGTCCTCTACCGACGGAAGAATGGATATGCCCCGAAATAGCACAGCAGCCTGTGGTGGAGTGCAGCTGCGATATGCCCCATACCCTAAGGTGCACTGGGGACAGAACTGCTATGGATATAATAGGTATGATACTGCTTTACACAAATTAATATTTTTTTCAAAAAAAAAAAAAAAAAATAGAAAAAAAATTTAAAAAAAAACTTTTTTTCGGAAAAAAAATTAAAATGTTTGAAAAAAGAAAATAAAAAAAGAAAATAATTCTTGTTCCCTTACATAAAATGAAAGATTTTACATCGGCACTTAGTGCTACTAAGAGTGCCGATGTATTGAAATCTTCGCCGAAAAGTCAAAATCTTTGACCACGTTTTTATCACATTTCTCGACCATTCTGAGTCGAAATCAGTAAAAAAAAAATTGCGTCCGTCTGTCTGTCTGTCTGTCTGTCTGGGTGTAAACTCTCTAACTCTATTTCTACATGAGATATCAACTTGCGGTTTTTTGCATATTGTTTCTGTATTCCGAAGAGCTGATTAGATTTTGGGGGTAAACGATTGGGGGTAAGGGGGTAAAAATAGGTTAAAACTCCTATTTTTAGCGTTTTTGTTTATAATTAAGGCAATTAAGTTTATAATTAAGGCAACATAATTTTAAACTGGTCAAAAAATATTATAACAACGTTTCCCTAAAACGCATTGTTTTCGAGATATTGACGTTTGAAGCAGTAAAAGGTTTTTTTAGCATATCTGACATATTTATATCCCGATTTCAAAAAATTATATTTCAAATAAAAGCTCTTTTTAAGCCCTATAAAAAATGTTATATACAGTTTTTTGCTAGAATATAATGTTTTAAAGATACAGAATTTAATTTCAAACAAAACACCTAGTTTGAAATTTGCAAACTAGATGGCTCTAGTGTATAAATTTTAAGCTTCCATTCATTTGTTTTTAAAATCAATCAAAAATTGTAATTAATAAGTTCAACTTGCATCCAAGTAAAAACATATTTTTATTATTAATTTTAAATATATATTAAGTGTTCAAGAAAAGCTAAAGTTTAATATAAATATTATACAAGTTAGTTTGTGCAGTGAGGAGTAGTAGTAAAATTGTAATTATGTTATGCTACCCTGTTCTAATAGCATGTTATTAGTTTTCCCAATACTGCCGATGTTTTGACAGGGTGCTTGCAACGTTTCATCTAGTTTTAGTGTTATGACACTGTATAGCCCTAAAGAGCCTAAAACACTGTGACACTAAAATATTTCATTTTATCTCATAAATAAAATATTCAAAAATAAATCCTATCTAAACAATTCTGCCTTGCTAAGCTGAAAGGTCCTATCTACATAGGTTTAACTAACACAGATAGGACCTTTCAGCTTAGCACGGCAGAATTGTTTAGATGGGATTATTGTAATTAACTATAGTTACTAATAAATTATAATTAGTACCTAATAATTAATTAAGTACATAGCAAATTACCCAAAGGGGTACATACAGTAGGTATTTTATCATATTTATAGCACACCAGCGTGTTATAATTATAACAAGCCGTGAAGATATGTAATGCTACGCATTCCATTATATACTATTCACAGTAAATGGTATATTGCATATTCCCAAATATAAGTCGATCGGACTATTTGTTCTTGAGTTCTCGTGTCTACAAAAAACGTGAATCCGGACAGACGGACATTTCAAAAAATAAGGTGGTTATATTTTCATCCAAGAATTTTTTGTCTAGGACGATTTTTGAAAATTTTGGAAAATTCGAAACTATCGTATAATACTATTCTAGCTCAGGCACTGTGAATAGTATAATAAACGGAGTAATATATACCTAGCTTAATAAAGCATATTATGCATATGCAATAGTTTGGTGCATAATTAATTAATTATTTAATAAATAATCAAATATTTTAATATTTGCCTCGCGATTACTGGATTTTAAAGCTATTTTATACTACAAAAATCTCCCGGTATTAGTATACTATACTATACTTTACTGCCCTACTATGCTAAAAGCCGCATAGCAGCGTTTTCAAAATATTACATTAGAGTTGACGTCAAAACGTCGCTAGGCGACAAATGGAGTTACTGCTTTCTAGCGTAGTAGGGCAGTATAGTATATTACCTATCGGGTATCTTATTTATTAGATTTCATAGAATTATTGTTCTAATAGTTTAAAAACATTTGGTTTTTGACCTAAGCCCTTTCGTTTCTCACAAAGAAATGTTTTCCTTTTATAGAGAAGATTCTACAAAGCCAAATTAGGTGATACTTGACTACTGAACATAGATACATGTATTTTACCATGTTTTTTTACGAGGATTAAAAGTAGGCTATTTTTACAGTTATAGCTACACAATTATTCTGCAGGTCAAGGGGTAAAAACAGTATTTAAAAAGTTCATTTGACATCCGACAATTCTAAAAATGTTCATTTAATCAAAGTTGTTTCATAAATATGAATAAATTCTCATTTTAGATTTTAAGCTTTCACGGGCATTAAGATATAAAGAACTTTCACTTTCGGGTTTAGACCGTGTTAATGGATTTTCACTTTCCGACGTTTCGTCTCTTACTACTAGAGACATCTTCAGGGATTAATCTGAAACTAAGTTTCGAATCAACTTGTGTCACTATTTATGACGAGTTGTGGTTATTCACCCGTGACGAGGTTTTTCCTATCAAAGACTTCCATATTGCAGGTAAGTGGTAACCAGTGTCCCGATTGATATTGTTAGGATGCTTGATGATTTCTATCGATTCCCGTATCTACCTTGGCATTTTTCTGTTTTCTGTTAATATTTGTTTTGTTTCAGACACGTTGATTTTATGACCTGTTTCATGTACATGTTCGGCTACTGCCGATAAGGAAATTTGTTTCTTTCTTATCGAGTTTCTTATATTGCGCTCATGCTCTTGAAGTCTTGTAGAAATTTTTCTCTTAGTTTCACCTATGTAAACCGTACCACAGGAGCAGGGTATTTTATATACGCCTTCTGAACTCAGGGGTATTTTGTTTTTTGTTGAAGTCAAACATTGACCTAATTTTTGGTTGGACCGAAATATAGGCTTAATATTTGACTTCTTCAAAAGTTTACCTATTTTATCCGTGATACCGCTTATTCTCATTTCTATAAAAATTTGACGTGTCAAAAGGACGTTTTAAAGACTGCTTTTACTTCTTGGTCCCAAAACTATTGTGTATAACTATCAAAATATAGCTGAATCTGAATATAATAAATCAGGGTGGCCACATAATTTTATTTGGACAATTAATAGATGTTTTATTAAGAAAATATCAAAAAATCTACAGATAAAAAAGTTTGGGGCAAAAAAGTGACATCGCCCCCCCATTTTGCACGTCCCTGGTTAAAATTACCAAATAAAAATTACATAAAATGATAACCTTAACCCTTAGGAGGGTTTTAGCTCCCTTAGGGATCATTTACGGACCAATTTGTATAGAAGTTTTTTTTCATGTTTTTGGACCTAGAATCGCCCTAAAACTTTGTGACTTTTTGTGATTTCTGATTCACCCTGTATTATTTTCTTGGCAGCCCTGGTAATAATGCCAACATAATCTACAGTTAATTACATCGGCACTTAGTGCTACTAAGAGTGCCGATGTATTGAAATCTTCACCGAAAAGTCAAAATCTTTGACCACGTTTTTTTTCACATTTCTCGACGTTTGACCATTCTGAGTCGAAATCAGTAAAAAAAATTTTTGCGTCCGTCTGTCTGTCTGGGTGTAAACTCTCTAACTCCATTTCTACATGAGATGTCGACTTGCGGTTTTTTGCATATTGATTCTTATCGTATTCCGAAGAGCTGATTAGATTTTGGGGGTAAACGATTGGGGTTTAGGGGGTAAAGATAGGGTAAAAAAAACTCCTATTTTTTGCGTTTTTTGTTTATAATTAAGGCAATTATTATTGTATTTAGTTAATTTAGCACTTATATAAAAGATAATTTTAAATTGGTCAAAAAATGTTGTAGACAACGTTTTCCAAACGCATTGTTTTAGAGATATTGGCGTTTAAAGCGGTAAAAGGTTTTTTTAGCATATCTCACATATTTATAACCCGATTTCAAAAAATTATATTTTAAATAAAAGCTCTTTTTAAGCCCTATAAAAAATGTTATATACAGTTTTTTGCTAGAATATAATGTTTTAAAGATACAGAATTTAAAATCAAACAAAACACGTAGTTTGAAATTTGCAAACTAGATGGCTCTAGTGTACAATAGTGCCGATGTTTTGACAGGGTGCTTGCAACATTTCATCTAGTTTCTTTTTTTCCAGGTCGTAGACTGCGTTCCTTACCAGCAGCTAGCGTCTCCTTATTGGACTGTACCGTTCAGAACGTGACCGCTATAACGGGCCCCCTTTTGCGGGGGGTCTCCCTCCATGGCCTGGTTATATCTTCAGGAGAGCTAAAAAATATCGACCCAAGGGCCTTTCAGGGTTTGGGTTCTCCACTTCAGGCGCTGGGGCTGCCCAATAATCAGCTGACAGGTGTGCCAACACAAGCTTTAAAGTCCCTACCCGAGTTGGATAGACTGGATTTGTCTGGGAATAAGATGAGGAGTGTGGATTTTAGTTCTTTTAAGGTAGGCAATTTTAAAACAAACCGTGAAGATATTATTCACAGTAATATATTTAATTTTTCCAAATAAAAACTTTTTTTTTTTTAAAACGAAAAATTCAAAAAAAAAAATTGGTCCGGCAAGAGGCTTTAAAGATCAAAAAAGAAAATGAAAAAAGAAACATCGAGAACTTCGAAAGAAAAAAAAATATTCAGTTATTTTTCTACAGAAAACGAAGAACAAACCAAAAATTAAAAAATAAATAAAGTTATGTTTTTATAAAATTTTATGTGATACTCAGAATAACATAAAATATGATTAAATTTATTTTTTACGTTTTATAAACTATTTCCATATATTTTGACACTAAAAATTTTACTCGAATGGAACACACCAGTTTTATAGTATGCCAGCCATTAATATAGAAATAAAGAAGATTTATGAAAGAACTTATAGCTACCTAAAGTTTTACTACTAAATTTAATATAAAATTTATTTAAAAATTTTACTTTATAATAAAATCTTATAAAAAAAAACGCAAAGGAATGGATGTTTACATGGGCACTTAATACTACTACCCTGCTGAAAATAACGGGTCTGGGCCGGGTATAAATGGTGCATAAACCGGACTTGAGCGGATGAAATTCACCCGCTCAAGTCCGGTCTATGCAACATTTATACCCGCACAGTCCCGTCATTTTCAATAGGATATAATATTAGTAGGTACTATAGAAGTACTCCTATACTACCCTGATAAGACAAGTTGTCCTATCTGCAAAAATTCACTTTTTTGAGATAAGCACACCATTGTATTCAACGAACTAATAACTTTTCTTTCTAGAATACGCATACCGTTAATATAAAGTATCGCCAACATCTCGGTTTGTTTGTAAACAAATAGTAGGTATATTCAGGCCTGAAGAATAACAATTACCAGTAACTGTTATTGGTGTCTCTGTTAGAACAAAGCTGTGCGAGTAAGACAGACAAATGTATATGTTGCCGACGTTTTTGTCAGTTTTAACGAATGAAATGCCTATTCTAGAGAGAAAAGTTATTAGTTCGTTGATTGTATTGCTTTACACTAGCCCCATGTGCCTACTAAAAACAAAAGTCCTATCTAAAACCCAAATCCTAAAAATTAGCCTAAGATGTTTGCCCTATGTAGAAAATTTTCAATGTTTTCTAAATAAAATTGTCCTAACTAGTCTTTACTAGACGAATAACTCAGGACTGAGACTAACTTTACAGATCTTAGTAATTTTATTAGAACTTTTTAGGTCATTTTGTCCTAACCTTCTCAGATATTTTTCTGACAAATATATATATTTTTATCACGTATTTTTGATTTAAAATAAAGCAGGACCCAGCGCCATATTTATTTAAACATGTTTTCAAATAGTGCAAACAAAAACAATAAAACTGGCCATATCTCAAAACATCTAATTTGCAGATAGGACAACTTGTCTTAGCAGGGCACTATAATAAGAGTGCCAAGTCAACATTTTTGACCAAAAAAATTAAACACCTGAAATCCTTCTAGGAGGAAATCCCTTAAGATTACCTCGGGATTTCCTTCAAGATTACCTCGAAAAATCTTGAAAATTACCTAAAAAGGGTCCCAAGCGTGGGCGGATTTAGGGGAAGGCCATGGCTGCCATGCCAAATTTGGTTATAAGTTATAGGGTCCTTTGCAGACTACATGTTTTGATCCGAAAAATCTCTGTTATAATTAAAGATATTAAGATGGGTCGTCCTTTTTTTTTAATTTTTTGCTTTAAGGATTTTTTATGATTGAAATTATAATTATAGATAAATTAGGAGGTTATAAGTATACGTAAAAAAGTCCTAATTCAAATATATTATATTAAAAACAAAAACAACGTTGAAAAAGGGCGACGTTAGCCACTCAAGCAACTCTTTAAACAATGATGCAAACCCCATATATTTAACTCACACATACATATCTTAATTTTTGTCCCATCATGGACAAGAAAAACTTTATAGAGTTTTTTTATTCTAAAGAACCCTGAAAAATTCGAAACCATCAGATCGACAACTCGCTACTGATATAAAATTTGAACTATAAAAGTTTTAGCAACATTCTATATTTTTTCTTTTATTTCAGGGTCTCAGAAACCTGTCATTCATCGACCTAAGCGACAATATAATCACGAAAATTGCACCAGGGACATTCCAAAATATACCACACCTAAAAATACTCCGGTTACGAGGAAACCACCTAACTATATCTTCACTAGAAAAGTTTGACCCATTACCCACTGTGGAAGAACTGGACTTATCCGCAAATAACTTTGTAGGTCCCTTGGGACCCAAAATTTTCCCCAAAATGGAGAGCCTAAAAGACGTCCAACTATCACATAACGGGTTGAGCAGCATCAAAATGGGTTCGATGCAGGGCTTAACAAGTTTGACATCTCTAGCACTTCACCACAACCAAATAGATGTAATAGAAGACCACGCGTTCAGCGCCTTAACAACTTTAACCAGTTTGGATTTAGCCCACAACAGAATTGTTGCTATATCAGGGGCTTCTTTAGCCCATTTAACAAAACTGACTGACTTAGATTTAAGAAACAACTTTCTTAGGGCTTTAACAGCAGATCTAGTCTTACCTTTAAAGAGCCTTAAAACGCTGAAACTAGATGACAATGATATTTCTATAATTGCAAGCGACGCTATTAAATCCAGTACGATTTTAAAACATTTGACTCTATCTGAGAACCCTATTAACTGCGACTGTAGCCTTATAGAGTTTGCAGCTTGGTTTGGTAACTCTACATTGAGTAAAGAAGATAAGGCAACAGCTGTGTGCACCACTCCTCCTTCCTTAGAAAATGGTTTGTTAATGGAGGTACCTTTGGACAACTTGCTTTGTGGTGAAGATGAGGAAGGTCTTATAGCGCCAATAGCAAATCCTTACAAAACCAGAATAAATTTAAAAGAGTTTAAGTATGATGGAAATGCTATAAACTTACAGTGGAGTGTAGAAGATGAATCATCTCCATATACCTGCGACGCCATTTTTGTATACGAAGAAGAAGGGCCTAATGAGGTTTTAGTAGAATCAAACCCTCTTAAGTGCAATTCTTCTGAGTTACCAAACCCAAATATTTTGAACGTTACAGTCCCAAGCACCATAGAACTTCAAGAACAACATAGATATAGATACTGCGTCGTGGTTTTTGAGTCCGGACTATCAGACGATGTTTCTTTAGTTCTTGGTTGTTCAGACGTGATACCTTTGGTCCAAAACGCTAAATTTTCACAAAATAATGATTTTTCCTTGAAAGTGCCCAAAGTTTTAGCGATACAAGCTAACCTTAATTCTTATGGAAGCTTATCTATTGATGTAAACCTATATCCACATTCCAAGTGTGACTTAAACGTGGCTATATTGGAACAAAGCGTTTTACTCTCCCAGAGAAAAATAAATTGTTCGAACCCAAAGTACACGTTTATAGGACTTGACAGGGGTCCATACAGGGTTTGTGCTAATGTTATTAAACCAGGGCCAACCATAGACCTGAACAAGCCAAGATGCGTAACAGTCTTTAAAAAAGAAACTAGAGGCTTTACAGGGCTCGATGTAGCATTTGTTAGCGTATTTTTGGTTTTATGTTTTATGGTTATAGGTATGATATGGGGTGTACGAAAAATACTGTTAAAACCTAAAATACAAACACATCAGTGTTTTCTGCCACCTGATTGTGAGGACCAGCAACAACATAGTAGATATGTTAAACTGCAAGCCACTACAAAATTATAATGTTTATGCAATGTTTTTCTACAAAATTTATAAAATAAACTGAAAATGGTACGATTACACCGCACTTACGTTCTCGAGGAAATGTTTGGATTAGGTTTTTATTATTTTGTTATTTTTATTATCAATTTCCATTTATCAAATCTCATTTTTTCTTGTTTTAAAATTACATTTTTTAAGCTCGTGCATAATTTTTGAAATAGGATTATTTTATGCAAAAGCACGTAAAATAAATATAATTTTTAACCATTTTCTGAGGTTTGTAGAAAAAATCTTGTATATAATACGTGCGAAATTGTGCGATTTTTGCCCCTGTACATAATTTTGCAGGTTGTTATATAAATTTATGACAATTTTTCAATAATTTTCTTGTGATTACTCAAGACTATCGTCACTCAAAGTGCAAAATGTCGTATGTCAAAATATTACTATTCCATCGGCACTTAGTGCTACTAAGAGTGCCGATGTATTGAAATCTTAGCCGAAAAGTCAAAATCTTTGACCACGTTTTTTTTTTCACATTTCTCGATGTTTTAGACCATTCTGAGTCGAAATCAGTAAAAAAAAATTTTGCATCCGTCTGTCTGTCGAAAAGTCAAAATCTTTGACCACGTTTTTTTTTCACATTTCACGATGTTTTCACATTTCTCGATATTTTGGACCATTCGAGTCGAAATCAGTAAAAAAAATATTTTGCGTCCGTCTGTCTGTGGGTGTAAACTCTCTAACTCCATTTCTACATGAGATATCGACTTGCGGTTTTTTGCATATTGTTTCTTATCGTATTCCGAAGAGCTAATTAGATTTTGGGGGTAAACGATTGGGGGTAAGGGGGTAAAAATAGGGTAAAACTCCTATTTTTAGCGTTTTTTGTTTATAATTAAGGCAATTATTATTGTATTTGGTTAATTTAGCACTTATATAAAAGATAATTTTAAATTGGTCAAAAAATGTTATAAACAACAGGGTGCTTGCAACGTTTCATCTAGTTATTTTCTAAATTCTAGCAAACCTAAATGAAATGACATTAAACTTGACACTTTACACAGTGTACAGTTTAATGTCCACTCTATTTAGGGACCCTACTGAATTGTGGCGTTTTATTAAAATGCCACAATTTAGCACCAAAATAAAACAAACTAAAATTTTGACATACGACCTTTTGCACTTTGAGTGACGCTATATTTAATTTATATATAAATTTAACGTAAAATTATATACATCATATTGAAGTACCTAAATCCCAGTTTTTACGTTACGAATTATTTGCAAATCCTATTTTTAAATAAAAGTTACTATTTTTAAAAATTTTAAGGCGCATTCGCCAAATGTTGAAATACTTTTCCAAAAAATTTTTATGTAAAATTTTGATTTGCAAATAAATTTGTTATTTATAAATTAGTCCTTACGCAAAGAAAAATTTTAAACTTTATGTAGTCACTAAAGTTTAGTGCCATATTAAAAAATTACTTAACTTTATCATGTACTTAAATAATATATTTTGCGGCAATAATTCTTATAATCTCTTCTAACCAAATCGTTGTATATTAATTTTAGTATTTTAGTTGTAAATAAAAACAATAATTAATAATATTTTGGCATTATGTACAACATAGTATGTATATCAGATTATTTGGTGCTATATATTGTAGACATAATTAAAAAAATCAAAATTTCTTGTTTTAGAAAATATTTTGCTGTTTTTCGATTTTTTAATTATTATATTTAATTTTTTACTTTAAAAGTTGTACTGCCGTGCTAAGCTGAAAGGTCCTATCTACATAGGTTTAACATACACAGATAGGACCTTTCAGCTTAGAAAGGCAGTGTAGTACTGGATGGTTCACCTTGTCATTAACACTAAAATAAATAAGAATTTAACCAATAAAATATCAGAATTATCTAACATTTCATTGGCCAAGTTCTTGGTGAGTCATTTATCATCATTAATAACACAGCCCCACAAAAAAAAATCATGTTTCAGGGACTAGACCAACGTATTTTTATGTTTTTGGTATCGCTAAAACCGAATCTGACCTCAGAATTGCTCCATAGGTCACAAATTTTTTTATAAACTTAAAAAAAGAGTGCGAAAATTCCTTAAACTCGATGTTTTTATTGGTAGAAAAAAATTGTGACCTGTTGGAGCAATTCTGAGGTCAGATTCAGTTTCAGCGACCCCGAAAATATAAAAATGCGTTGGTCTAGTCCATGTACCAGCGACTAGATCAACGCATTTTTATATTTTTGGGGTCGCTAAAACCGGATCTGACCTCAGAATTGCTCCATAGGTCACAATTTTTTTATAAACTTAAAAAAAGAGTGCGAAAATTCCTTAAACTCGATGTTTTTATTGGTAGAAAAAAATTGTGACCTGTTGGAGCAATTCTGAGGTCAGATTCAGTTTCAGCGACCCCGAAAATATAAAAATTCGTTGGTCTAGTCCATGTGCCAGCGACTAAATCAACGCATTTTTATAAATAAATAAATAAATAAATAATTCGATGTTTTTATGGGTAAAAAAAAATTGTGACCTGTTGGAGCAATTCTGAGGTCAGATTCGGTTTCAGCGACACCGAAAATATAAAAATGCGTTGGTCTAGTCCATGTGCCAGCGATTAGATCAACGCATTTTTATATTTTTGGGGTCACTAAAACCGGATCTGACCTCAGAATTGCTCCATAGGTCACAATTTGTTTATAAACTTAAAAAAGAGTGCAAAAATTCCTTAAATTCGATGTTTTTATTGGTAGAAAAAAGTTGTGACCTGTTAGAGCAATTCTGAGGTCAGATTCGGTTTCAGCGACCCAAAAATATAAAAATACATTGGTCTAGTCTCTGGATCATGATTTTTTTATGTAGGGACAATAGATCTAGGTCTTAAGTAGGCAAGGTCTTGCTAACTTAAGACCTAGACCTAGAGTCCCTAACTGTATGGCCAAAAAATTGCCATTGTTTTAATTTTCAAATTTTATATTTGTATATATTTATATTATTAAAGTATTTTTTTAACAAATTAATTTCTATTAATTTAATTTTAGCATACTTATAAAACTAATATGTGATTGTAAAATATTAATTAGTCTAGTTAACTAATGCTTATTTTATTTTTATTTTTGTTATAAATTGTTAAAAGTTTTATGCACTGCCGCCTTGTGGAATAAAATCATTTTAAAATTTTTCATTTTTTTTATTTTAGTTTAGATGTCCTTAAAGTATTTATAGTATTATTAATTTGAGCCATTTCGCCTCAATGATTATTTATATTGATAAAAAATCTAAAACAGAAAATAAAATTAAAATGTTCTTATCAGGCGCACCTATTTCTAGATGCGCAGGTAAGGTATTGCGTTTAAAATAATACTTATCTGCTATATCTTCTTTACCTAAAAAATATTATTAGTCAGTACCTTACCAAAGTTTAAAATTTTGCCTAAATAAAGAATTTTTAATAAAATTCTTGATAAATCGTTAAAATAATTAAAAAAGAAACAAAAAACTGAATAAAAGTCAGCTTCTTTTCGTTTCGGGATCAGATTAGAGATCCCGTTTTAAAAGAAAATTATTAGTTTTTGAAAGAATTTGTGCAATATTTGGCTCTATCAATCAAAATATAATTAAAATACGATAAGAAACAATATGCAAAATACCGCAAGTCGATATCTCATGTAGAAATGGAGTTTACACCCAGACAGACAGACGGACGCAAAATTTTTTTTACTGATTTCGACTCAGAATGGTCTAAAACGTCGAGAAATGTGAAAAAAACGTGGTCAAAGATTTTGACTTTTCGGCGAAGATTTCAATACCGGCACTCTTACCCAGGTAGCAAAATAACATGACATTCACGTGAAAGCCACGTTAATATGTGACGTGCCATATATTCACAGCGTTGCTAAATATTTGTTATTAAATAACATGGTTGTCACGTCACACGTGTTACGTTGCAAATGTGATGTTAAATACATGTTATTTTTCAATATTATGTGATGTTATGATTTAGTTTAAAAATACACCCAAAAGTGATGTTAATTTCTTGTAATATAACATCCCTTGCTACCTGGGTAGTAGCACTAAGTGCCGATGTAAAAAAATACATTAAAAATTGCATATGCATGTTTTGTTTTTCCTGGAAACAAATGTTAATGGTAAATAAAACTTAATAAATCAAAGATAAAATCATATAAAATTTTTATTTGTAATCTTTTATACCTACAGTAATAAATCTTATTTTTTAAACATGTATTTTTTAACCCTTTCCGTCCTGCGTAATAAATAATAGGTTTTATTTAAAAAAAGATTCAAATAGTTATTTATATACCAAGGGACTAAACTGGCTGTTTTAGTCCCGCTGCATTAGTGTTTCCAGAGCAAGCGTAGCAAGCGAGAGAAACAGAAATGCAAGGGACTAAAACAGCGAAGTTTAGTCCTGAGATATATACACTATTTTTTGCAGGACCAAACATAATTTAGGTAGGTAGATAAAATTAAAAACCACGCGTCTAAAATCGGTTGTTTTATTTTCGTAATTTAATCAAGATGCCTGTAAATTGCGAAAAGTCAGTTTCATGGCTAGATTTCTATTGTTTTTTAATATGGTTGACACAATCTTCAAAAAAATGGACGAAGATGATAAATTGCAAGTTATGTATAAATTGTTATAACAATGTTATTTTTAAAGGTTTTCTTTGTTAAAATCAAATAAATAGGTTTGAATCACTAATTTATTACAAAACACCACCAAACCTAATTTTTTAACCAGCAAAGCACATAGTAAGTATAATTTTTAATATTATTAAGGTTGCCGTGATGTTTATTCCCTAGGGAGAAAAACGGCAAGTTTAGTCCCGAAAATGAAAGCGTAAAATAAGGTTTTAGTCTTGGTCGTGCAAAAAATAATATATTGTTGACTGTTACACTAAAATCAATTTTGTAGAAAATAATACTTAATTTTTTGGACTTTAAGAATATGTTAGACATTCAGACCGTAGGACAAAAATTCCCAAATGGGTTTGAAAAAAGAATGTCTTGTTTTTTGAAAAATCAGGACTGAAAGGCTTAAATTATATAAAATAAAAAAAACGGTTCCAGTATTAGGTAATAAAAATAAATTATAGTCTTTTACAACACAAGAAATCGTTGAGTTAACAATTCTAGCAGACAGAATGCAAAAATTTTAAATTTGCAATTTTTTTACAAAAAAGTTTGTCAAATCAAATAAAAATACATACATTCTTCCAAGGGACAGTATATCTAGGCCATAAGTTAGCAAGGCGAGACACAACGGGAAACGACATGAAACAAAATCGTACCAGTTGCGATGACATGTTTCTTCATGGATTTTACTGCCCATCATAAACTTAGAAATTAGAAAAATCAATACAATACATGTCAATAGACCTAATTTTTTGACATTGCAAAAATCAACTTCAAAACGGCAAGATTTATGTCATTTCTAAGTTTATCATGGGCAGAAATATCTGTAAAACAACTTTTCAACCAAAATGATTTTGTTTCATGTCGTTTTTCATTGTGTTTCTCCTTGCTAACTTAAGGCCAAGATCTCTTTTGTGGTTCGCTATAAAATACGTCACGCAAATTGACCGAAATTCATAAACTTTATACCCCATTTCTCGCGTTATAAAGTGTATGAATTTTGGTCAATTTTCGTTACGTATTTTATGGACGACCCCTTTACAATATTAAATTAGATTAAATCAGCTACATTCATAGGCATTTCATCAATTTGTGTGGAATAATATTGTTCGATGTCCCTTAAAATTCTAATATCGTCACTTTTTACAAAATTAATAGAGACACCCTTACGACCAAAACGACCTGATCTACCAATCCTGTGAATGTACAATTCACGATTGTTGGGCAAATCGTAGTTAATAACCAAACTTACCTGTTGGACATCGATACCTCTCGCCCAAACATCAGTTGTAATCAAAACTCGACTTTGCCCGGACCTAAACTCCTTCATAATGTTGTCTCGTTCTTTCTGGGGCATGTCTCCATGCATCGAAGACACTGTGAAGTTGCTTTCGCGCATTTTTTCCGTTAACCAGTCCACCTTTCTCTTCGTATTGCAGAAAATAACAGCCTGGGTGATTGTAAGGGTATCGTAGAGATCACAAAGGGTGTCAAATTTCCATTCCTCTCGTTCAACGGCTACAAAGAATTGCTTGATGCCTTCTAATGTCAACTCATCACTGAAATAAATAAATAAGCCGTGAAAATATGTAATGCTACGCATTCCATTACATATTATTCAAAGTATATTGTATTTTCCCAATATTTTCAAAAAAAAAAAAACTTAAAAAAAATTTAAAAAATAAAAAAAATATATTTTTAATTTTCTGAAAAACGAAAAAATAAAAAAAAATGTTAAAACAAATTCAAAAAAACTGAAAATTTTTCTATATTTTTTATTTTCTTTTTTTGAAAACGGTAGTTTTTTTATTTTTTAGGTTTAACCCAACAATTCTTTTGTTTCTGGGGGGATTACTTTTAAAATTAGTAGAATTGATCCTTATAATAAAAAAAAAATCCTGAAAAAGTTATTCAGAATAATCAGAAATAATCATTTAGGTTCAAACGTTCGTGATCAGAATTTTCTATCACCTTTTTTCGATTTATTTAAAAGTTTAACCCCCCATAACTTTTTTGTTTTTGGAGGAATTACTTTTAAAAACAATCGGGATCTTCTACTCATAGAACTTGATTTTTCCTGAAAATTTCAAGTAGATCGGTTAATTCGATCTTGAGTTATCGTGTACACAAAAATCGTGACATCAATCGGCCGCGCGTACAAAAGTTTCTTATTTTTCCATGAAACAAATTTGTATCCAAGAATTTTTTGTCTAGGACGATTTTTAAAATTTTGGTAAATTTGAAATTACTGTATAATACTATTCTAGCGCAGGTGCTGTGAATAGTATAATAATAATTTTTGCTAATTTTTATCCTCCAATATGTTATAATTAATAATACAGGGAAAATTCATCACATTGTGTATTTGAAAATGTTGAGTTTCTTGTCAAAATATAAACTATTAGCAATATACAGCCTGTTCCAGAACTCGCGTACAGAAATTTGAGGGTATAATAAAAACCCTCTGGAAAATATGAAAAAAACGTCAAAAAAAATCCATCTTCGTTCAATTCAAAAATAAGAACGCTTTAAGTGGACCAGTACTGTTGCTGATGTTAAATTACCTTTAAAAGTTGAATTTGTAACTATGGAATCAAATTTAATTATTGCAGGTACATATTCTGTAGATTGACATGGTGATTAATGTGACATAAATATTTATTAATGTCAAAAAACCACCGCCGGATGGAGTGACCCTATAAAAAAAGGAATATTTGATAGCCTCTGTCGGTTTTGTCAAAATATAATAACCTAAAAAGATTCTAAAGTTGAAAGTCTCAAACAATGCACGCGTCAACAATTAAAATGCAACCATAGGTACTAATAAGTAGGGAAAACTAATTTTTAGGTAATTTAACATCAGCAACAGGATTGGTCAGATTAAATAGCTTCCTTTTTAATTAGTATTCAAGATGGATTTTTTTTGAAATTTTTTTCATATTTTCCAGAGGGTTTTTAATATACCCTCAAATTTCTGTACACGAGTTCTGGAACAGGCTGTATGAGCATTCAAAAGTTATGGCAATTTTTTTTTTGTACTTTAGTGTTACTCACCGTTTTACCAAAATACGAATGGGGTCAGTCATAAACTTTGAGGTGATTTCAAGGATTTCGTGAGGTAGTGTAGCAGAAATCAAAACGACCTGGGTGCTTGGAGGCAAAAATCTGTACACATCGTAGATTTGTTCTTTGAATCCTTTGTTCAACATTTCATCAGCTTCGTCAAGGACCAACATTTTGACTGATCTTGTTCTCAGTGCTCTTCTGCGAATCATATCTGTAATTTTTACATTTAGTCAAACCGCTCAATTTTTTTCGTTAAAAATCTATTTGATATTTTTTTTGTCGTTTTTTGTTTCATTGTAAACATTTTTGGTCAAATTAAAAAAATCAAATAAAATTTTGGTCAAATTAAAAAATTGTAAGTATTTACTTTTTTCCTATGTATAAGTAGTTTGTTTTTATAAAAAAATATTTAAATAAAATTAAAAGATTTAAAAAATCAATTTTTGGGTGACACACATCTCTACTCACGCACATCTCTACTCACACACATCTCTACTCATTGTCATATACTTTGACATTTATTTAATTAAAACTAGGATACAATGGCAGAACAAAGCACAAAACTAAATTTTATTTAATATTTTTTTTGTAGATTAGCTTACAATTTTACCTAATTCCATGTTACTATTAGTAGTAATAATCCTCATAATAAATTTTGGTCGCAATAATAGTATATTAAAGTACTAGTTTCATAGTAGTACTTTAGAAAACTCGCCGCAAGCGGCTCGTTTTCTAAACTTGTACTCGTGCGCTAAAAACGTGTTATGAAACGAGTGCTTTATACAGTTTTTTCTAGTTTGCTCTAAAATTTAAAAAAACTTACATTTAAATTGATGAATGATTTAGGGACTTTTGTTTGGGATTGGCATTACAGTTTACACCATGTTTAAAATTCTAAGAACAAATGATATTTTGATATATTTTATACTCATCTCTTCTCTTTTTTACTGCAATTAACCAAGCCACAATTTTAACATGGTAAAAATAACCTAAACACAAAATTTTGTAAAAAATTCAACTTTATAGTGACATTGACATTTGCACGGAAAACGACAAGCGATAGGCCAGGTCTGTTGCCAACCCAAAAGAACAAAAAGTACAGACCTCTTATGTGCCTATAAGAACACGCAAAATGCGTGTGATTATGAGCTTATAAGAGTCGCAAAATAGAAAAACAAACTTATAAGCTGAATTACAGAAAAAAAATATTAAATTAATTTAGATTAGTGCCTTGTTCCACCAAGGTATCCTAGTTCTAATTAAATAAATGTAGTAAAAGTATATAACAATGAGTAGAGATGTGTTTGAGTAGAAATTTGTGTGAATAGAGATGTGTGTGAGTAGAGATGTGTTTGAGTAGAGATGCGTTTAACCCAAAATTTTTTTTTTGATGAAATGAAAAATCTATATTTTTACCCAAGGCTTCAATTTATCTTACCATAAACCCTTCCTGGAGTTCCACTGACTACATGCTGTCCATAATCCAGTTTTCTGATGTCTTCCCCCAAATTAGTTCCTCCAATACATGCGTGACATTGTACATTCATGAAATCTCCCAAAGCCAGAATAACCTTTTGAATTTGAACTGCCAATTCTCTTGTTGGCGATAAACACAAAACTTGTGTTTCTCGCATTGTCAAATCGAGAGCCTGTAGAATTGAAATTGAGAAGGTAGCTGTTTTACCAGTACCGGACTGAGCTTGAGCAATCACATCTCTGCCCTTCATAATGGGCTTGATAGCCCTTTGCTGGATAGCAGATGGTTTTTCGAACCCTGAAAAAATATATATTTGAGGTTATGTTTGACCTACTTTATTCACAGTTATTTCTTACCATATGCGAATATTCCTCTAATTAGTTCTTCCTTAAGGTTCATATGTTTAAATTTATCAATAACTTCAACATCTTCACTCGTTTCAAATTCAACGTTTGATAAATCTTCGAACCCTGCATTTCTGCCACTTTTACCTGCCGCCATATCCATCATAAATCTTTTAAACCCACAAAAACTGAAAAAACTTGATAAATTGAGTTACGTCTTTTCCATATATTTGTTAATTCGAAGTAAAATAGCTTAGTTTTCAAATAATTTTAAATTTGTTCAAAAATTAAACAAACAAGACACACGGACAAGCTAAACTGTCAAATTGACATTGTAATCTGTTTTATCGGCATTGTGGATCGGTAAAACAGAATGTCGCGGGAGATTTGAAATTGTTTATAGTAAACATTTTTTATAAAAAAATTAAGAAGATTTATGCGAACTTTGTTTATTGTAGTTTGTAAAGGACGCAATAAGGAATACGCAGTAATATTTTTGAGAATTTTTAATTTGATTTCGTCGAGTTTTGGAAGATGTTAAGTTCGGTGAATGAACTTTTTGTGTGACCGACTGAGACATCATCAACATCATCAAATTTTTGACCACGGGACGTAGAGAGCGAGTCTGTCCCACGTAAAATCGCATTGAAAGTCGGTTAAAAACTACGTTGCTCGAGTGAGTTTTAATAATGTTTAAACAATGCTGAAAACTGATTTGATAAAATGTGATCGCGTTAGTTTATCGCACTTGGTAGTGGAAGTGAAATTTTGTCCGCTTCTAGCTCAAATGTTAGCAGGTGGAATCATCTGAAAATATCACCAATAGTTTGTTTTGGACTATGAAGATGATTAGTGACACTAGCAGGGCTACAGCCCTTTTAAATACGTTATGAAATGCATATTTCCGAAGCCCATAATTCCAGAAACACCATCTTGACAAAATGTTCCAAAATGACAGAAGAAAATCAAAAGATACATGGTATGAACGGCAATGCTGACGGGAACATTAAAGAGGAGTGCCCCAAATCGGGTTATGTACAGGGTGGACGACTTAAATTCTTCAAGGGTAAGTTGTTTTTGCCGCACAGTGTATATCTTATTCGGTTTTTTATTGTCACTTAGCCCCCTTTGATTTTAATTTTAAATTTCACAATGACAGAACAGTTTTTTACTTACAAACTAGATTTATTGAATAATTGTGTATTCAGGAAGTAGATTTAACTAGGGACACTGGGTCTTAAGTTCTAACAAGACCTAGGAGCTAGGTCCTAGATCCAGTGGGTCTTCTGGGCCACACGAGGGCAATTTTTGTTTGTTTTGATTTACATTATGTCGAAATAAAAGGGTCAAAATCTTTATAATAAAAATACTTACTTCAATTACCAGAACCATTATCATGGTGTTTTTGTTACTAGAAACTTGAGGAACCCTGAATAAGCTTATAATTGTGCTAAAATTATGCTAATTACTAATTTAAAACAAAAATTTAATTCTTACAAGAAAAAGTTTATTTTTATTTTCAATTTTTTGATAATATTAATATTTTGATAAATCTAGGGGATGTCTACAAAAATTCTAAAAAAAAAAAAACGAAAATCTCAAGAAAAAATTCTCAAAAATCTCTTCAGCTGCTGATTTTTGACAAAAAAATCTATGGTTTTTGAACTTCTCAGTAAGATTTCTGAGATATCCAAAAAATATTAGAAATCTTGTTGAAAATTACCGAGATTTTTAAAAAATTATCCAAGATTTTCGACATTTTTAAAAGATTTTTTTTAAGATATCTGAAAATTTAGAAATATTGTCGAATATTACCAAGATTTTTAAAAATTTTGCCGAGTTTTTAGGTATTTTTGAAAACTTTTTGGTTTGGAAATCTTGTCAAAAATAACCTAATTTTCGAGACTTTTGATAGGTTTTAAAAAACTCCGAAAATCTCCAAAAACTCTAGAGAAAACCCGAAAATCTCAGGAGTCTGTGTAAAAATTTTTTAGTGTTTTTTTACAAAACAATTTTTCCAAAGTTTTGTCCAAAAATTTTTTATCGATATTTTTTTTTACAAAATCAATAAATTTTATTTATTTTTAGATGGCAAATTCATTCTGGAGTTGGAGCGAGCCCGTGAGGGTGAAAGAGTCTCTTGGGTATCTGTACCCAGAAAGACGTTTTGGCCACCCCAGGGTACTGCGGCCTCCACGCCAACATATCGCCAAGAGAGCAGTACTTCACTCAGTGGTAAGTTTTAATAATTTTTTTTTGAAAATGAAAAAAAATTGAAAAAAAAATTTTTTTCAATTTTTTTCAATTTTTTCTTTATTTTATTTGAAAAAAAAAGTTTAACCCCCATAACTTTTTTGTTTTTGGGGGAATTACTTTCAAAATTGGTAGAAATAATCCTTATAATAATTTTTCCTGAAAATGTTACGTTAATCGGAAAATTCTTTCAGCTTTTTTCGATTTTTTTAAAACTTTAACCCCCCATAACTTTTTTGTTTTTTGGGGGATTACTTTCAAAAACAATAGGGATCTTCCTCACATGGAACTTGATTTTTCCTGAAAATTTCAATTCAATAGAATAATTTTTTCATGAGTTAATTCGTTCTTGAGTTATCCCGTCTACAAAAAACGTTATTTTTTTATGAAACAAATTTATATCCAAGAATTTTTTGTCTAGGACGATTTTTGAAAATTTTTGAAAATTCGTAACTACCGAATAATATTATTCTAGAGCAGGCGCTGTGGGTGCGGTGGAACCGTACCATTTTTAGTTTATTTGTAAAAGAATATGCAGACGAATTAAAATGTCTTCTATTTTTTATCTAACGGTTTTGATCGCTCGTTTCCTTTTAATTGTAATATCATAAAACTCGTCGCAACTGTAAGGACTACTGCTGCCACAAAAAAAATACTTTCATTAAAAAAAAATAAACCTAAAAAAAACTGCAAAAATTTATTTTAAGATTTTTTTTTCTTTTTTTTTTTAACATAAATTTAAAACTTTAAAACAAGCCCAGGTTCCAAAATATTCGACTTTTTCTTATTCAATCATTTTTAATCAATTTCGCACAAGGTTTTTGCACAGAATCTCGAGTCAACTACCTGTTTATATAATAAACAAACAAGTTTGAAGGATGGCTGTCATCAAAGTCAAAGAGTGCTGCCGCCAGTGGTGGTTTTGTTAACTAACTTTTTTTTACGGCGACAACAATGAACTCATTTTTTTACTGTAAAAAAATCGATCACTTCTAACCAGTGTGTTCAGTTATAAAATATGAACATTTTAGTATGCTTGAAGAAAAATGTAATTTTTAAATTAAAGATGGGCTTTTTGATACCAAATGATACCAAATTCATAATGATAATCTATAGATTTCTCTGATTTTCTGTGAAATCCTTGATGATAACTATCATTATTATTGAAACATGGAATTTGATATAGACTATATCAAATTCCAACTTAAAAATAGAATTTTTGGTAGCTTTGCCATAGCTTTTGGAGCTTCTAGTGCCTAAAGAAACCAGATCCGGAGCCTAGAAATTTAAAAATGGATTAATTTTATAGTATATTAAAGTACTAGTTTCGTAACATACGTTTTTAGCGCACGAGTACAAGTTTAGAAGACGAGCCGCTTGCGGCGAGTTTTCTAAAGTACTAGTGCGCTAAAAACGTGTTATGAAACGAGTGCTTTATACAATTTTTTCTATTTTGCTCTAAAATTAAAAAAAAAATACATTTAAATTGATGACTGATTTAGGGATTTTTGTTTTGGATTGGCATTACAGTTTACACCATGTTTAAAATTCTAAGAACAAATGATATTTTGATATATTTTATAGTCATCTCTTCTCTTTTTTACTGCAATCAACCAAGCCACAATTTTAACATGGTAAAAATAACCTAAACACAAAATTTTGTAGAAAAATCAACTTTAAAGCGACATTGACATTTGCACGGAAAACGTCAAGCGATAGGCCAGGTCTGTTGCCAACCCAAAAGAACAAAAAGTACAGACCTCTTATGGGCCTATAAGAACACGCAAAATGTGTGTGATTTTGGGCTTATAAGAGTCGCAAAATAGAAAACATCTCTTAAGAGTATCCTATAAATGGCGGAGCATCAAATATCTTTACAGATTGCTATTTCTTTGGCGCGTGCTTACTTATCTATCGCCGGATACCCTCGGTGCCGCTCCGAAGGGTACCATTGTTTATGGTTCGGTAAATTTTTTCACTTGTTCAACGCAATCACCGTCAATTGTTTTACAAACACAGAAAGTTATCCTGAGGTCAGCACCACTGGGTTCCGACTTGGAACCATCAAGTTTTTTTTTTATTTTTAATAAAAAAATTGGAAAAAAAAATAAAAAAGTTTGTTTTTGATAATTTTATTTTTCTGATTTTTGTTATTTCTGAAACTTACTATCTATAGGGTCATTATTTTTGTACTATTCACAACTAAAAAAAAAAATCCCCAAAAACAAAAATGTTAACTAAAAAAAAAAAATTGAAAAATTTAAAAATTAAAAAAAAATGTTAGATTTATTTTTAATTTTTTAAGTATTTGAAAAAATGCAATATACCATTTACTGTGAATAGTATATAATAGAATGCGTAGCATTGCATATCTTCTCGGCTTGTTTTCTTAGAATTATGACTTATAACCCAATGTTACCTAACAGTGTCTGGGCTATTTTCTTTCTGAGGAAGTGCTGCAATCTTCTGGGGTTTTCATGTCATTAAACATACATAATGGTCATGTTTAATAATATGACACGTGGTCCCAATTTTACAGCACAATACCCTGAAGTTTTCTAGAAAAAAAAGGAAAGTCGGAAGTCTTTAAGAAAAAAACTTTTTTTGTAAACTAGTAAACTAGTAGGTACATATATTTAGTATTAACCTAGCTGTATTGTATTGTATTGTATATAGTTTGTTCAATGCTGCAACGCCTTTACATTACATGATCGTTTAACCTCGTACTATTCTACTTAATAAGGCATCCCCTAAGTCCAGGACTAGTGTGGGCTAGTAGTAGAGGGAACCACCGGCTTATACTGACTTTCGAACCAGTTTCTAGGGAGTGTCCGCTTCACTTATCGCCTTCTCCAAATTTAAATTATTAATTAAATTAAAAAGGCAAATCGGCGCCAGTCGAACTCACGCTAGTAGGCTTACTATGTACACGCGCTAGCTACTACACTGTGCCTCCCATGCAGATAAACTTTACACTACAGGGTAAACAAGCTTTGATTTAAATATAACTATATTAAAACTCAGTTTAGTTGAGTTAATCCCAGTTTAAGTGTTGGTGCAAGTGGTCCTAATTTGATTGTAAAAAGGATGGCAATCTGTGCAAATTTCTCTGGGTACCACAAGTTATGATATAACCTCATGTCTTTACAATAAAACAAACGTAAAATATCAAATAAAATTGAGAAATAACATCACGTAATAGAAATCGCAAGTCTAAAGAGAAAAAAATCGCAATAAATGTTGAAAACGTAACTATAGGTGCTAGAATTTCAGTTTAATTACAAAAATAATTTATTTTAGTTAATATAAGTATGATAAATACTTGCGGGAAAAGGTATTCATCAAATATACTGTCAATCTCAACTACTTCGCATGGCACTATTAAGAACACAGCTACAGCTACAGAAATCGCAAAAAATTACATTTTCGCTTTTTTGTTGAGTGAAGCACAATATGGACTAAGAAAAACTGCATATTTGTGCCTACTTTACTACGTTCACACACAGGATGAACCCAGCTTATCTTGAACACAAATTAAGTTTTAGGGACTTGCCAACGCAAACCAAGAAGTAATCCTGCTAGTAGAAGGTCTACACATTATAAAACCATTAACAGTAGAATCTGAGGTGCTCGGTTTCAGAAGATTATGGACTTTTTTTCTTAGAATTCACCATATCGGACTTAATAAAACTTTATTTTAAACTATTTTAGAGTATTCTATATATTTTGGTCAAAGATTTCAAATCCGTTCACATAAATAGTATAATTTAGAAAAAATAGTTGCAGATGTATTTGAGAGGTTATTTTCTATAAAAAAAATGTAGTGCAATGTGTCAGAACAATAATTCAGTAATAATAAGTGTTTGACAAATAATTTGTCATTAATCGATACACTAATATGCATATTTTTTGAGAAAATAAAATCCAAACCTCAGTGATACTTTTTTTTCGAAATGGAAATCAATAGACCGTTTCTGTGAATGGATTTAAATTCTCTAATCAAAATTTATATAGAATAAACTAAAACAGTATAAAATGAAGAACTATTAAGTCGACTGTGGCCATTTCTGATGAAAAAAGTCCATTATCTTCCGAAACCGAACACCTCAGATTTAATTGTCAATGATTTTATAATGTGTAGACTTCCTACTAACAGGACTAACTGTTGGTTTACGTTGGCAAGTCACTAACACTTTATTTGTGTTCAAGATTAGCGTGAACGAGTTTAAGAGGGGGTGGCAATATTAGAAACATGACAATAACTGGCTTACCTACCTTAGTTTTAAAAATTCAAAACTAGATGAAACGTTGCAAGCACCCTGTCTAAACATCGGCACTATTGTACACTAAAAAAAACATATTACATTTTTTATAGGCCTTAAAAAGAGCTTTTATTTAAAATATAATTTTTTGAAATCGGGTTATAAATATGTGAGATATGCTAAAAAAACCTTTTACTGCTTTAAACGCCAATATCTCGAAAACAATGCGTTTTAGGAAAACGTTGTTTATAACATTTTTTGACCAATTTAAAATTATCTTTTATATAAGTGGTAAATTAACCAAATACAATAATAATTACCTTAATTATAACCCTATTTCTACCCCCTTACCTCCATCGTTTACCCCCAAAATCTAATCACCTCTTCGGAATACGATAAGAAACAACATGCAAAAAACCGCAAGTCGATATCTCATGTAGAAATGGAGTTACAGAGTTTACACCCAGACAGACAGACAAACAGACGGACGCAATTTTTTTTTTTTTCAGATTTCGACTCAGAATGGTCTAAAGCGTCGAGAAATGTGAAAAAACGTGGTCATATATTTTTTCTTTTCGGCGAAGATTTCCATACATCAGAACTCTTAGTAGCACTAAGTGCCGAATGTAATTTGTTATTTAGTTTCAGACGACAACAGTTCCATCCAGTCCTCTCCATGGCAGCGGGACCACTCCTGGAAGCAGACGAACCCCCGCCGCAACTTATCCAAGGAAATGACACTTTTCTGGTGGATGCCGAAACCCAAAAGGAGGCAAATGGCATCCCATAGAAGCAAAAAACGACGAAGACCGTACTCCACAGCCGCCGAAACGTTCGACCAGTCGAGGGAAAAAACGTCCTCTCCAGGGGTAAACAAGGAGGGAGGTTCCCCCAGGTCAAATAACGTTAACAATAACAACAATCATCGAAAGGGCGGTAAAGGGCGGTTGTTGTTCATAGTGCAGAGTTTGATTGACAAGAATTGTAGGACAAGGTAAGATATTGTTATGCAATAATAGGTTAACCCATGTTGTGAGATGTCATGTCTTGATAAAAACACTTAAGGGTTCTTTCAAATAAAAAAAAACTCTACAAGGATATTCTTGTATATGATGGAAAAAAAGTTAAATATGTATGTTAGTGAATTAGACCCGGTTCTGATTGGTAAAAATGCACTTTTTGGCATTTTTAGGGCTTTTTTTTATGTGAAAATTCGCTAGGTTTGGACTTTTACATATTTAACTTTTTACTATAGTATTAATAATAATTATAATGATAATAATAATAGTCAAAATAGTCAAAATAATAATAATAATAGTAAAAAAAATAATATATAAACCCCGGTTGAGAATAACATTATAGGTAATATAACAAATTTTAGTACTCCGCCCCGTTGCGAGATGGTGGTGAGTCCGCGAAAGCGATTCCTGCGCGAAATGGAGAAAGACCGTGGCGCCCCCTCCGAGGAGAGCAGCAACTGTCTGAAGCGGAGCCGCAGCAAGCCGCAGAGCGCGCCATCGCCGTCGGCCCAGCTGCACAGCCCCGCCAAAATGGTGGCCAGTCCGGTCCAGGTCAACGGTGGGACAGACACTGAGGTACGGCAGATTTTTTTAAAATTTATTTAAAATATTTTTATTTAATTTATTTTATTTTATTTATTTTATTTATTTTATTTATTTTATTTATTTTATTTATTTTATTTATTTTATTTATTTTATTTATTTTATTTATTTTATTTATTTTATTTATTTTATTTATTTTATTTATTTTATTTATTTTATTTATTTTATGTTATTTGGACTTTTTCTCCAAAACGATATATGCTAGCAAAAAACTGTATATGACATTTTTATAGGGCTTAGGTCGGATTTTGTGGACCGAAGCGGAGCTGAGGTCCATAAACACGACCGAAGGCAGAAAAAAAACTTACCTACCAGTAGCGTATTACGTTTTTCTCACTACCAAGGCGTTAAAATTTTATAATATTAATAATATTTTTGACATTTATATGTGTGATAATTCAAGAAATCATTTTTTTTATGGAATCACTCTATAAAATTAGAAATAGTAGCCTTGTGTCTAGATGTCCCCCTGCGGTAAGTGTTGCACACTTAGTGTCCTTGCGCGGTAAATCGTTTTTTCTGTCTTTAGTTACGGTTTTGTTTGTATTGATTTCATCTATCACTAAGTGTGCTCGATATAGTACCATCGTTTTCATAATAAACGCTTACACCTAAAAATGTTACAGATTATATTGAACTTTATCAAGGTCTCTTAGACATTTATTTGTCAAATATTATTATGACATTACTTGTCAAAATAATTCACATTAGTTATGCCGCAGCTTACAAATTATCAAAAATGTATTATAACAGCAAGAATAAATGACGGGATAAGTGTACGTGAAATAGCCACTGAATTAAATGTTGCAAACAGCACTATAGTGTATATATAATGCGAGCAAAGAAAAAACTTGAGGAAACTGGACAGATTAGCAGAAAGCGGGGTTCTGTTCGAAGTAGAATGAGTAGTGCAGAAGATATGCAATTAATGAATTATCTGCGGGAAAACCCTTTCCATACCGGAGTCAGAGCGAGGGAAGAAACTAACTTTCCTGGGTCATAATGCTAAAGAATTACGACAGGCCATCATTGAGGCTTGGCACGCCAAAATTACACCAAATTACACAAACCAACTGTTAGAATTACAAAGAAGATTTTTTTATTTTTGATATCTTAAGATAAGTCACTCTTGATGATGTTTTTTTTTCTTTATATTTTTGAAGACACTATTTTGAAGAAAAAAACATTATCCCATGAACCGTAAGAGTTGTACAAAAAGCGCTTAGTGTTTTGGGAGTTTAAAATCAAGCAGGGCAAGTTATAAAGAGTGACTTTTTTTGAGATCAAATCAAAAATAAAAAATAAATTCCTCTTTGTAACTCTATCTGGAGACATACTGTATAAATATTATTTATAATAAAATTTGTTAACCTTTTTGCTTATAAGCATATATGCTTAAAGACAGTTATAGGACTTGCACTATATAATATAGACTGTACTTTAACCTTACTTAATTATTACGGAAAATGTCAGTGTCAATCTTAGTAAAGTACATATACAACTAAAAATTTAAAATGTTGGGGTACCTCAGGGTTCTGTGATGTGAGCGTTTTCTATGAAAATGATGGTACTTTCCATTACCGTCGACTTTTTGATTAAGTAATGTCAGACTGACAGACGCTTTTTTACTAATTTAGACTAAAACTTCGATAAGTGTGAAAAAAAAAACACGGTCAAAATTTTTACTTTTCGGCGAGGATTCAGTACACCGATACTCTTAGTACTATTTTTCTATTTTGCGATTCTTATAAGCTCATAATCACACGCATTTTGCGTGTTCTTATAGGCCCATAAGAGATCTGTACTTTTTGTTCTTTTGGGTTGGCAACATACAAAAGCCTATCTCTTGACGTTTTGCGTGCAAATGTCAATGTCGCTTTAAAGTTGAATTTTCTACAAAATTTTGTGTTTAGGTTATTTTTACCATGTTAAAATTGTGGCTTGGTTAATTGCAGTAAAAAAGAGAAGAGATGACTATAAAATATATCAAAATATTATTTATTCTTAGAATTTTAAACATGGTGTAAACTGTAATGCCAATCCAAAACAAAAATCCCTAAATCAGTCATCAATTTAAATGTAAGTTTTTTTTTAATTTTAGAGCGAAATAGAAAAAATTGTATAAGGCACTCGTTCCATAACACGTTTTTAGCTCGTTTTCTAAACTTGTACTCGTGCGCTAAAAACATATGTTATGAAACTAGTACTTTAATATACTATAATTGCCAATGTAAATCATGAAAAATTGCTATTCTTAACGATTTGTGCTCATTTTCGGATTCTCCGACCCAAAATTTATATAAAACGATACGTAACATCCTTTTTGAGAATTTTTTTAATATAATCAATAATTATTAGGTAAAACAGCCGCCGCGTAACTGCAGCTACAGCATTACGTCACTGTTGGCCGAAGACAGGAACTTGCGCCGCTCGCCTAGCAACTCGCCTAGTCACTTTTCGCCGCAGCCCATGCAGCAGCAGGCGTACCGCAGCGACCACGCTGCAGCGCCACCTGCCGGCGCTCCTACGGACGACAGACTGTACTCTGAGAGTGTGGACCGATTACGCTCCATCGAACTATCGGTAAGTAAAGTCTGATTATGTCTCCAAGACCAAACCAAGCAGTTTTTTTTTAGAAAAAGTTGTATGAGCTCCAGTAACCCTCCCAAGTAGTGAAATCTTGAATGTCAGATGGCCAAATGTTTTCCTCATTATATTATTCACCATATAGGTGCACACCCTGTTTTCTGCTCTACAATTCGTTAAAGAAGCTTATTGTTTACATGCATTTGGAGTTTATTGTATCCCCTACCCTCCAGGGTGTCACAATTGGGACTTTCTTCTTTATTTTTTCTTTAAGGCAATATTAATCCAAAATATTTTTATAGATTTTCTATGTATACAAAAAAATATGCAAATTTAATTCAGTATAATACACAAAGAACTATTACCTCAAGAAGTAATTTCAGACCAATGTTTATGAAGGTGTCATCTTTTTGTTTGTTTATTTACTAACAGAAACGCGATACAGCTTTGTGGTGTAAAATGTAGATGTCGCTAGTCGACTTTCAGGCTACCTAGTAGCGATGTTGCGTAGTTTCCACCTTATCATGAATTCAAATCATTATACTTAAATTAAAAATGTAAAAAACTTTATTGTGTATACTATAATTATGTTTAATAATATAGTATATTTAAATCTATTAAAATTAAACTACTAGTTCATATAAAACTCATACAGAACTAATGTTTCTTAAAATTTACAATAAAATATCCAAAGTATATGTTTACAATCGGCAACACTGTACCCCTGTCAGTCATTTTACGACATTAGACTGTGAGTTTTCAAATTCTTTCTCTCTCTTTACGCGTACTAAGTGTAAACAATAGTCACTCCCCACCAGCCCCTCACCGTAGTTGGTTCACGCTTCAAACGAAGCATACGGTAGATTTCATCATGTTCCTTCTTGAGGTAAAAGTTCTTTGATAATACAGCTTTCCTGAAACTCTAAGGAAATAAAAACTCGAGCAAAAACTAAAAAAAATTGTTTTTTTCTTCTTTTTAGGTATAGAAAATATAAAAAACATAATTAAATCGACAATTATCATTATTTTAGTCTCGGGAGGGTAAGGGGTATGATAGCGATTGTTTCTTTCAACACTAAATCTTAGGTTAGATCATCTTTGAATAAAGAAAACCTAACCCCACTCAGGTTAAGACCCTAATATTATTTTGTTTTTTCTTTTGCAGCAAGTGGACAAACGTGTGGGTTATGGACCACCCCCTCCTCCAGCGTACCCCCCGGCGCCTCCGTCGCACCACCCCCATCATCCCCACCACCATTATTTGCCGCACTACATGTACCCGTTCCCAGTGGCTCCCTTCTACAACGCTGGCGTGTACGGCGCCAGGGGCGGATACATGGTGCCGCCGGCGCCCTACCACTATCCAGGTATTTTTTTTTTAATTCTTGATTTTTTATACATTAATAAAAGTATTTAGCAATTTTTGTAATAATTTGTACCGTCAACTGGGGTGCAGACTAACATCCATACCCCCTAACAACCCTACTCCATACTATAAGCTCTCCATTAACCATTCTAGTTAACTCAAAAAAGTAACTCAATGTTAAATATGTATTTATTTTATTTTTTTCAAAAAAAAATTATTTTTTTGTAAAACAAAAAATAAATTGAAAAAAAAATGTTTTTGAAAAAAATTGTTTTTACCCCAATCCGATTTTGACCAAAAACAATCCCAGCCTATAACTTTGGATAATCAACCTATGGTCCAAATTTGAAGTCGTTAGCTCGAAGCGGTCTTAAGTTATGTACCAAACAACTGAATAAATAAATATAAAATGTTCAGGTGGCGCCCCCTCAATGCATTTGCCGCCGCACCACGCGGCGCCCAACCATGGGCCTCCGACGGCGCGCCACGACGTGCCCACCGCCCCCTGGCCCACCGTGGAGTCTGCGGTCGGACCCCCGTCCATTTCGTCGAGGGACGCGATGGAACTCAGGGACGAAACAGTTGTAGGTAAGTGAAATGCTCTCTTCTTAGTCAGAGAGCTGGTGACCATTTTTATATCATTATTTTCTCCCAGCTGTACTTTATACAGCCTGTTCCAGAATTCGCGTACCGAAATTTAAGAGGTGATTCTACATCCAAAAATATGAAAAAAAGTTTCTATAAAAGTTGGTCCGGAAATGAGCCCTAAGGGAGCTACGGCCCTTCGAAGATGACGTATTGAATGGGGAACAAAAAAAAGCACCAATAAAATTTTAATGCTGCAGGGTGATTCTTCATTTAAAACTGAGCAAAAAAGTATTATACACCAAAACACCTAAATTTAATATTAAAGGAGTAATAGCCTTTTAAAAAGTAACGTTTTTGGTGGCACAAAATGTTACTTCCTCTTAATTGCATTTTTTTTTTGATAACGGTTGCTCCTACAGTGTTACACTATATGATATTTTATATGTATTTTTACTCTAGAAATCTATATTTTTTACAACAAATCCAAAAAAACATACACATAGAAAAGTTTGCGGCAAAAATTTTTTAAGCCTCATATATTTTGTCCGTCTGGGCACGCCTCTGGATAAATTAAAAAAATAAATTAACATAAACTTATTGCCCTTATTAATACTAGTATACATGCAAAAGCTCGCCGCTCTAGCTTAAACGGTACCCGAGTTATTAATTAAAAACCTTATTTTTATTACAATTTTAAAGGGCCCTAGATCCCTTAGGGCTCATTTCCGGACCAACCTTTATAGGAACTTTTTTTATATTTTTGGATCTAGAATCACCTCTTAAATTTTGGCATGCCAGTTATGGATCACCCTGTATGTGTATTAAAGTACATTCAAATTAAGCTATTTTCAAATTTCTAGGCTCCGGATCCGGTTCCTTTGGGTGCTAGAAGCTCCAAAGAAGCTCCAAAAGCTGTGCCAGTGAGCTACCGAAAAATCTATTTTTAACTTGGCGAGTCATATACATTACATTTAGTACAGTCAGCTTAAGCTATTTTCATAGTTATATACAATAATTCTGGGGCTAAGGGGGTAAGAACAGTCTTTAAAAAGTGCCTTTGACATATGTTATACTCAATTTTTTAAAGAAATGAGAATTTATGAAATGATATTTTGATTAAATGAAAATTATTTCGGCTTTTTAGTATTGACATATGTCAATATTGACATAAGACCAACCAATTTTGAAGAAGAAGAAGAAAAATAAGGCAATATTGACATATTATGTCAAATGAACTTTTTCAAGTCTTTTTTTACCCCTTGGCCTGCTGAACAATTGTGTAAAACTATAAAAATAGACTAATCTAAATGTAACAAATGTAATGTGTTTGACTCGGTAAGTTAAAAATATATTTTTCGGGTACCCCATTTCACCACCTTTTTGAGGCTTCTACCAACCAAAGGAACCCGATCCAAAACCTGGCGGTTTGCAAATAGCTTAATTAGAATGTATTTAAGACATACAGTGCGGTCCAAAAGTCACCCCCCCCTTTTAACTTTTGAACGAGTTGAGATATCGACTTCAAATTTAGAACTCTTAAATAAGACAACTTAAACTATCTTTTAGCATATATTTGATATTTTCAGCTCTTAAAATGTGGGCAGGGGGCATGGGGGGACATTTTTTTAAATGGTCGTGTGATACATCATTTTAAAGCTTATAAAATTCTTTATTTAAACTAACTTTTTTTAATTTTTTAAAAATGTTTTTTAAGGTTTTGATTTTTCAATTTTTTGTGCTAAAACATTCGATTTTTTAAGTTTTTTTTTTATAAATTTTTATTTATGTCAACTAAAATTAGTTTAAAAGTATAATTAACATTTTTTTATGATGAAATTAGGTATTTTTAAAAAATTATTTGTTTTTTTTAGAGGAATTTTGACATTAATACCCATTTTCAACCCCATTTTTTTTTTTATTTAAAAATATGGAGTTAAATGGAGAATTTTATAAGCTTTAAAATGATGTATTACACGAACCCCCTGTCCATTAAAAAAAATGTGCCCCCTGCCCACATTTTAAGAGGTGAAAGTATTAAATATATGCTAAAAGATAGTTTAAGTTGTCTTATTTAAAAGTTCCAAATTTGAAGTCGATATCTCAACTGGTTCAAAAGTTAAGAGGGGCGGGTGACTTTTGGACCGCTCTGTATATAAAATACAGCTGGGATAAAATAATAAAATAAATATGGTCACCAGCTCTTAGACTATCTGTTGCATTTTATAATTTATTTTATTTATTTATTTTATTTTTACCAAAAATTAATAATAAATAAATTCTGATTATATCTCCAAGTCCTTTTTTAGTAAAAAAGGTTTACCACGCATGCCGAAAAAAAAATCTAAATTAAAGTTTGACACACCTTATGGGAACGTTCAACTATTACGTAACGCAAATTGTACCAAAATTCATACACTTCATACCCCGGTTCTCGCGTTATCATAGATTATAGAGATTTCATATTTTGGCTACCCCCCCCCCTAATAGGGGGTGTGTCAGGGGGGTAGCTAAAATATGAAATCTCTACAGCCTTGAATAACGCGAGAACCGAGGTATGAAGTGTATGAATTTTGGTACATTTTGCGTTACGTAATACTCGAACGTTTCCTATGTGATAATAAATATTATGCTTATTCTGTATTTTTATAATTTTCAGATATGCCGTTGAACCTGTCTAAACATGCTGGTTAAACCAGTGTAGTGCCTTTTCTTTTTAGTACTAAAAATATAACAAAGATATTTTTGTAACCGTAGATATTTTTAAGATGATCAAATTGTAAATAAATAATATAATCGTCTGAGCCTAGTATTGTATTGTTTTTGCCCAAAAATTAACAAATTTATAAACAAAATAATTGCATAAAGAACCTGGCACACATATAGGGGGGTTCCTGGACCTCAGTCAAACTGCCTCAAATTTTCATATTTTGTAATTTCGGGGGTAAACATTAAATTAGGAAAATTGCAGCCAAATTAAATGACCAGTTTCGGAGAAAAACGCTTTTAAAAATTTAATTTTATGACAGATTTTTTAACGTATATTAAGGTTATTTTTTACTTACGTAAATATTAACTTAATTAGCCGTTTTAAGTTTATTATACTCTATTAATTAAAGAACAGGCAAGATAAATATTACATAAAAGGCTTTATTATCATTTACTTACATGTGGTTCTATAAAAATTTTAAAACTTTGTGAAACTTCCACATGCTGGCATTTTCTACGTGTTTGCTAATTATCTGCATATTTTCTGTTAGATTTTTGCTTGATTATGTTGAAACATGGTTTGGTACATCGACAAATATTTTTTAATTATATATTTTAGATTTTCTTGATATATTTTTCCAAAAATACGTGCGAGGCTTGACAAATCTGTCATCATATTTTCATAGGTAAAATATATTATTGAGATTGCTTATCAACAACTTTTAATAAATATTACTATAAAGGGTTCACTAATGAATTAAGTTGTTGCTAGGCAATCTCAATAATATGTTTGCATATGAAAATATCATGAGAGATTTGTCAACCATCAGATATTGTTTTGAAAAAATATATCAAGAAAATCTAAAATATATAATTATAAAATATTTGTCGATGTACCAAACCATGTTTCAACATAATCAAGCAAAAATCTAACAGAAAATATGCAGATAGTTAGCAAACACGTGGAAAATGCCAGCATGTGGAAGTTTCACAAAGTTTTAGAATTTTTATAGAACCAAATGTAAGTAAATGATAATAAAGCCTTTTATGTAATATTTATCTTGCCTGTCCTTTAATTAATAGAGTATAATAAACTTAAAACGGCTAATTAAGTTAATATTTACGTAAGTAAAAAATAACCTTATTATTAATATACGTCAAAAAATCTGTCATAAAATTAGATTTTTAAAAGCGTTTTTCTCCGAAACTGGTCATTTAATTTGTCTGCAATTTTCCTAATTTAATGTTTACCCCCGAAATTACAAAATATCAAAATTTGAGGCAATTTGACTGAGGCCCAGGAACCCCCCTATATGTTAATAGCACAGGCCCACAAAATAAAAAAAAGTACCCTGATCTTTTGACGAGACACGTCTATTCTTATTTTTTTTATCGCTGAATCCAAATCCTAAGTCAGAAGGAGTTCCACAGTGATTTTTCGATAAAAATGCAAAAAACATGATTTTTTATGGTTTTTGTATGGTTTTTTGGAATAAAAAAACGGAAAATGATAAAACTAATCTGACTTCAAATTTGAATTCTACGGATCAAAATACATCGAAAACCATATTTAGTTTTTTTTTTCACGAAATTTTGAAAACTGTCAGAGTTGGCCCAACGGGTCTTGGTTTGGTCTTGCGCTGCTACAAGCCTGCAAGTGTCAAAATTTCGTAAAAAAAATTAAAATATGGTTTTCGATGTATTTTGATTCGTAGAATTCAAATTTGAAGTCAGAATGGTTTTATCATTTTCCAAAAAACCATAAAAAATAATGTTTTTTGCATTTTTCTCGAAAACTCACTGCAGAACCCCTCTGACTTCGGATTTGGATTCAGCGATGAAAAATACATAAGAATAGACCTGTCTCGTCATTAGATCAGGGTCCTTTTTTTGTGGGCCTGTGTAGGTTATGGTTTAATTTCTGATAGTCCCAAGTTTTTTTCTTTTAGTAAATTTTTTCTTTTGCTAAAAAGAATAACGTGAACTCCGTAATTTTTGATCCTTTAAGCAAATTAAAATACATTTTATGCTATTTTATGATGAGTAAAAAGAAAACTGAGTTACAGAAATATTCTTGTAGCATTACGCACTAGAAAAGTACGGTTGGTATTACTGGTGCATTCCTATGTGGTGTCATAATATGACACCTAGGTGTTATAAAAGCCCCAAGAAGCTTCAAAGTTCAAAAAAATTGTGTTTATTCATTTAAAAATAAAGTGGCACATCAAAATTGTAGTTGTGTGATTGGGATTTAATCGCGGACCATAAATATGATCAAAAGTAGGTTTTTACACAGCCTGTTCCGGAACTCGCATACATAAATTTGAGGGTATATTAAAAACCCTCTGGAAAATATGAAAAAAAATTCTACAAAAATCCATCTTCAATAGTAATTAAAAAGGAAACTATTTAATCTTAAACCAATCCTGTTGCTGATGTTAAATTACCTACAAATTAGTTTTTCCCTACTTATTAGTAACTATGGTTGCATTTTAATTGTTGACGCGTGCATTGTTTGAGACTTCCAACTTTAGAATCTTTTTAGGTTATTATATTTTGACAAAACCGACAGAGGCTATCAAATATTCTATTTTTATAGGGTCACTTCATCCGGCGGTGGTTTTTTGACAATAAATATTTATGTCACATTAATCACCATGTCAACCTACAGAATATGTACCTGCAATAATTAAATTTGATTCCATAGTTACAAATTCAACTTTTAAAGGTAATTTAACATCAGCAACAGTATTGGTCCACTTAAAGCGTTCTTATTTTTGAATTGAACAAAGATGGATTTTTTTTGACATTTTTTTCATATTTTCCAGAGGGTTTTTAATATACCCTCAAATTTTTGTACGCGAGTTCTGGAACAGGCTGTATATTTATTTTCAAAAATTCTGAGAGATCATTCTGTAGCATGCATCCGGTTCTGTTTATTGAAATTTTCGTTAATTAAACCGGTTGTAACCCAATTTCGTGTAAAAAATTATCAAAATTCGTATTTTTAATATTAAATTAAAAGTTGTCACAAAGTGAAAATTTGTTACATCTCATGCAGATTTGTAAATAATTTTTCGATTGGCCGGCAAATACTGCATCTCTCTCTCTTGCAATCTGTGCTTTCACTCTAGACACACAGAAAATAAATACCAACTGTTTATAATCTAGTTCGTAATGCTATAATCACCTGGCTGTACTCTAGTGTAATTTTTTGAGTATTTTTTGAAAATGCTTAAGTAAAAACATGGTGCAATGAGTTAAAAAAAATAAATTATTAATATTATAGTCGTAAATAGACTTGAAATATCATCGTTGCATACCCTTTTTCAACTTCTTAATAATTAAACAGTTGAAATCATAAATTTGGGATATAATTAAACATAAAATACGTGAAATTTCGATTCAAAGAGTGTCTTACACTTGCCACTGATAATTTTGTTTAGCTGAATTTTTAATTTTATATATCTCGGATCACAGCGCATCAAATTTTGAAGTGTGAGACACCGTTTTAAAGGAAATTTTTCTTATTTTTGATTACCATTATAACTCAAATTATGATAAAAGCTGTAACATAACTTTTTATGGCATATCACCGCTTTAATAATTGTATATAGTCAACTTTTCATGTATATAGTATGATAGTATGTTAAACATATCATAAACTATTTATTTAGAATATAAAATATATTTTTCTTGAGAGAAATCTTTAGAAATTAGTTAGGCATCTTTTTTATAAATAAAGGACATGGCACAATTTATAGGGAATTTTGGCCCTCGGTGAAATTCGCTAAATTTTTTATATGTTTTAGTTTATACTTTTTTAAAAGGAATTAGGAACGTTTCAAGCACTTTGTATGTACAGTTTTTTTTCTATAAGGAAAAAAAAATATTTTTGCCCTACACTCCTCATAAAAATATTTTTCTAGTAGGCATTGTTTCGTTTGATAACTTGTCAGTGAAGGATATTCTGACGTATTTTTGAAGTTTTTTAGACTAAATTGTCAGTTTTATTGGGAAAAAGTAGTGAAATACATATTGAAATTGGACAGAATAATTAAATAAGATGAAGAAAAGTGCAACAGAAATACTTCTTAAGGACTAAATTAGTGAAATACGTGAAATAAGTTATTTGCTAACCTGGTAAAAAGTACTAAAACGTATATAAAATTGAACTAAAGAATGAAATAAGAAGAAAAGCAGAATAGAAATACGTTTTAAGGGAATCGTTTGTAAAATAATAAGCGATTTTAATGCCGAAAGTGTATCCCTTATTTTTTGTACGTCAAAAAAAAACAATTATTTCCAAAATTCTACATAGAAGAAATTGAATATGTGTTTTTGTAATATAATGTACTGGAACCCATGTTAAAACTCCAGAACTTAATAAAATAATAAAATAAGAAATAAAACAGAACAGAAAAACTAAGTTGAAAGTGAAATACTGTGTTTCTGCATAGAATAAATTATCCAATATAACTATCATACCGAGGGCTTCATAACAGGGCTGTATCAACCGTGTTAACATGTAGCAGATATGCCCCTATGCTATGAAGCCCTCGATATGATTTAAAATATGAACACTAAAAAAAAGGATCCATGAATCAAGAAAATGCATCTTTCGATTATATTTTAAGCCAAATTCTCTTATTTTTGGACTAGCATTTCTTATGAACCTAATAACTGGCGCGGGTCTTTGAATGGAAATCCGCGCTCTTCATTTAAGATGTTAGCCTTAAAATAAGAGAATATGGTGTTGTACTTATCAAAAGACATGTGTCCTTGATTCAATTCTTTTTTACAGTATTACATTAGGACATTTTTATAAAAAAATAAATAAAATGTTTTCATTTCCTCCCATTCGGGGCATCTGCTGTTGACCACCTTGACGGTTGCATACAAAGCAATTTACTTGAAAAAAGTCTCTAAAAGCCATGCTAAATTAATTTTATATTACTAATAATATATAAAAAAATTGACAGACATCAGTTTGACTTATACCAATCAAGCTTTTTTCTTAATCATTAACCTAATTAAACTTATTTTTATGAGGAGTTTGGGGCAAAAATATTTTTTTATTTTCGTTATAGAAAAAAAACTGTACATACAAAGTGCTTGAAACGTTCCTAATTCCTTTTTAAAAAGCATAAACTAAAACATATAAAAAATTTAGCGAATTTCACCGAGGGCCAAAATTCCCTATAAATTGTGCCATGTCCTTTCTTTTAATTGTATTTTTTATAAAATTTTGAATCATGACAATTAAATTTTTTGTATACGTACATATTTAAACTAATAAATTACCATTGATTTAACTATGGTCTGTTTTTTCAAGCAAGGTAGTAAATTAAAAATCGCACAGTAAATATTTTTTTTCTACGACTGCTGTAGAATGTAAGCAAATACACACACTTTTCAAACACAGAACGAATCCATTCTAGCTCTAGATACGGTATGAATATTCTGTATCAAGTGTTAGAATGAGCACATGTAGTGCCATCTCTTGTTTATAAAAGTAAAGAAAACTGTAGCAAAATTAGCAAAAATATATATTTTACCATGAAATATTGAATAATTTAATGCAATTTAAAGTTTTGCGTAAAAATTACATAAGGTTATTAGTTTTGAAAATATTCACTGTGCGATTTTTAATTTACTATCTTGCTTGAAGAAACAGACCATAGAACCAAATTTCAAAAAAATAGATTCTTATCTCAAAAAACTCCTGTTGGGTGGGATTGGTGAGAAATACAAAAATTTTGTACATAGTTCTTTATATTTTATTAACAAATAGGTACCTACTAAAAAAATGTATAAAAATATATTTTTCATATGGTTATTTGAGCCTGTAAAAAATATAGATAAAACATAATCTTAAAAAAAGACAGTAGCTAGGTTTTGTTTTTGTAAAATATTTTATATGATATTATAGGGACTCTTTTTTTTTATTAATATTCTGGATACTTGTGGAATATATTTTTATCAATATAATCATTTTATGTACAATTTGTGCCATTTGCTACTAATATTTTACAATATACCTAAAATAGAACATCAAATTTGTAAAAAATTGCGTTTTATTTATTTAAGATTGTAAAACCTAAGTTATAGAATTTTATCAAAATTCGTAACAAGTTTTGCGTCTTTTTTTTTGTCGGAAGCCACTTTATCTTATTTTTTTTAGGTTAAATTTGCCCCTTCATACGGTATATTGGACGATTTTTTAGTGAGAACCAGGGCACAAACCATCTTTTCGTAAATTAATTAGATTATTATGTAATTTTATTATTTTTTGAATGTAAAAAGGTCTCACTAAAAAAATGTACACCATGTATACTGTAACATTTTTTTTCACTACTAGCTTTAGAACATACTATTATTTATCATGTTTTCAGACTGTGAAATCAATTTTCTTCACCTATAGCAATAATAATTTTTATCCAATATATACAGATAAAAGTTCGTTTGACATCTGTCAATTCTAAAAAAATTATTTAAAAAATAAGTCATTTCATAACTATAAATAAACTATCATTATCCAATACATACAGATAATAAGACAATTACCAGCTTTATTTTAAATAGGTAAACTCAATAATAACCCCCGCGTGGCTTTTACTTTATTGAGTGGATAATTATTTATTTTACCCACTCAACTGTCACTTGTCAAATTATTTTCTTGTAAATGTCATTAAAATTTTTAATAAAAATATGAATTCCTAAGCTATTTATTGGATAAAACCTTGTATTGCACTCATGGGTAAAACGCTATTGCCCTCTCGAAAATTAACCTTAATTTTCTCATGGGCAATATCTTACTTTACCCACTAGTACCATAAATAACTATTTCTCTCCTAGTAGGAATAAATTTTATAAACAATTGATTTCTGTCACTTTAGATGTTTCAGTTCTTTGTGCAATTTTTACTAATTAAACCCAAGAAAATAGCTTTAAATAACTTTTTATTTGTTAAATATAATTATAATTATTATCAAATAATACAATCAATAATTAGCTAAAAATTGTGAAAAAAAATAAAATAAAAAAAAAACTAAATTTTTAAACGTCAGTTCAAAGTATTTATTTGAGCAAATGTCATTAATCAAGGCTACTTGATTTTTATGAAAATTTCAAGAAATATTATTTCTGTTATTAATATATTTTATCCAATACATACAGATAATGAGACAGTTACCAGCTTTATTTTAAATAGATAAACTCAATAATAACCCCCGCGTGGCTTTTACTTTATTGAGTGGATAATTATTTATTTTACCCACTCAACTGTCACTTGTCAAATTATTTTCTTGTAAATGTCATTAAAATTTTTAATAAAAATATGAATTCCTAAGCTATTTATTGGATAAAACCTTGTATTGCACTCATGGGTAAAACGCTATTGCCCTCTCGAAAATTAACCTTAATTTTCTCATGGGCAATATCTTACTTTACCCACTAGTACCATAAATAACTATTTCTCTCCTAGTAGGAATAAATTTTATAAACAATTGATTTCTGTCACTTTAGATGTTTCAGTTCTTTGTGCAATTTTTACTAATTAAACCCAAGAAAATAGCTTTAAATAACTTTTTATTTGTTAAATATAATTATAATTATTATCAAATAATACAATCAATAATTAGCTAAAAATTGTGAAAAAAAATAAAATAAAAAAAAAACTAAATTTTTAAACGTCAGTTCAAAGTATTTATTTGAGCAAATGTCATTAATCAAGGCTACTTGATTTTTATGAAAATTTCAAGAAATATTATTTCTGTTATTAATATATTTTATCCAATACATACAGATAATGAGACAGTTACCAGCTTTATTTTAAATAGATAAACTCAATAATAACCCCCGCGTGGCTTTTACTTTATTGAGTGGATAATTATTTATTTTACCCACTCAACTGTCACTTGTCAAATTATTTTCTTGTAAATGTCATTAAAATTTTTAATAAAAATATGAATTCCTAAGCTATTTATTGGATAAAACCTTGTATTGCACTCATGGGTAAAACGCTATTGCCCTCTCGAAAATTAACCTTAATTTTCTCATGGGCAATATCTTACTTTACCCACTAGTACCATAAATAACTATTTCTCTCCTAGTAGGAATAAATTTTATAAACAATTGATTTCTGTCACTTTAGATGTTTCAGTTCTTTGTGCAATTTTTACTAATTAAACCCAAGAAAATAGCTTTAAATAACTTTTTATTTGTTAAATATAATTATAATTATTATCAAATAATACAATCAATAATTAGCTAAATATTGTGAAAAAAAAAATAAAAAAAAACTAAATTTTTAAACGTCAGTTCAAAGTATTTATTTGAGCAAATGTCATTAATCAAGGCTACTTGATTTTTATGAAAATTTCAAGAAATATTTCTGTTAATAATATATTTTATCCAATACATACAGATAATGAGACAGTTACCAGCTTTATTTTAAATAGATAAACTCAATAATAACCCCCGCGTGGCTTTTACTTTATTGAGTGGATAATTATTTATTTTACCCACTCAACTGTCACTTGTCAAATTATTTTCTTGTAAATGTCATTAAAATTTTTAATAAAAATATGAATTCCTAAGCTATTTATTGGATAAAACCTTGTATTGCACTCATGGGTAAAACGCTATTGCCCTCTCGAAAATTAACCTTAATTTTCTCATGGGCAATATCTTACTTTACCCACTAGTACCATAAATAACTATTTCTCTCCTAGTAGGAATAAATTTTATAAACAATTGATTTCTGTCACTTTAGATGTTTCAGTTCTTTGTGCAATTTTTACTAATTAAACCCAAGAAAATAGCTTTAAATAACTTTTTATTTGTTAAATATAATTATAATTATTATCAAATAATACAATCAATAATTAGCTAAATATTGTGAAAAAAAAAAATAAAAAAAAACTAAATTTTTAAACGTCAGTTCAAAGTATTTATTTGAGCAAATGTCATTAATCAAGGCTACTTGATTTTTATGAAAATTTCAAGAAATATTATTTCTGTTAATAATATATTTTATCCAATACATACAGATAATGAGACAGTTACCAGCTTTATTTTAAATAGATAAACTCAATAATAACCCCCGCGTGGCTTTTACTTTATTGAGTGGATAATTATTTATTTTACCCACTCAACTGTCACTTGTCAAATTATTTTCTTGTAAATGTCATTAAAATTTTTAATAAAAATATGAATTCCTAAGCTGTTTATTGGATAAGACCTTGTATGGCACTCATGGGTAAACCGATATTGCCCACTAGTACCATAAATAACTATTATTATTTGAATAAAAATAGTTAAATAGTGCTAGTAGTGAAAAAACTAATATATAAACTACGGTAGAGAAGACTATTATAGCCTCGCACTCTTAAATATACGCTCGGCTATAAAAAATGTCTTCTCTACCTTGGTATATAATTATTATTTTTTAAATAGGAGTCCATTTTAAGAACTGATAATTTATATTTCTATAAATTAAGGCTCTACAAAATGTGTAAAGTGAAATAAAAATATTTTTAAAATATGCTGTTTTTTTAATAATTATTTTCCCCTAGGCAAATTAAAAAGAAAATAACTATTTTGTAATTTTACTTGTTATTTTTGTAAAACAAAGCTCTGTGGTTTCTTAATATATTGTTTTAGTTTGAAATCCCATTTAACCAATTTTACAGAAAGATATAGAATACCATTATGGTATGGTTATCATAATCTTAAAAAAAAAAAAGTTTATTCAGTTTATTCCCAGGTAGCAAAATAACATGACATTCACGTGAAAGTCACGTTAATATGTGACATGTGGTGTTAAGATTGTAGTCTCATTTAAAAAGAATGTAGCATGGTGGGGATGTCCTAAGTCCGCCCCTAATAACATCACACAATGACATCCCGAAAATAACGTGTTTGTGACATCATAAATCCACATTCCTGTTATATCTAATATATTATGGATGCCGTTACTGGTACTTTAATATTTAAATAATATTTTAGGACATTAGCTTTTTCTAAATTAAAACCATTAAAAACGCTATAACCCTATAAAAAAATCGGATTTAAAATCAATCAGTAATTGAAACAATCACAGATTGAAAAAGATTGTAAATACGAAATTGCAGATTAAGCGGAGAATATATTATTATCCTTTAATCCGTGTCCGTGGTCTTGAGAAGCCCGGCAGAGCCCCCTATTCATTGGAAATCGTATAATGTGTATACAATTTCCTTATAATAATTTACTCTATCAACATCATCTTATATCGATTTTTTTGCTTCGAACGTCGGTGAGAAGCAAAATAACATGACATTCACGTGAAAGCCACGTTAATATGTGACATGCTATATATTCACAGCGTTGCTAAATATTTGTTATTAAATAACATGGTTGTCACGTCACACGTGTTACGTTGCAAATGTGATGTTAAATACATGTTATTTTTCAATATTATGTGATGTTATGATTTAGTTTAAAAATACACCCAAAAGTGATGTTAATTTCTTGTAATATAACATCCCTTGCTACCTGGGTTATAAAAAAAATATAATAGATTAAAAAAAAAAAATAAAAAAAATTTGTAAGGAAAAAAAATAAAAACATTACAAAAAAAATGGAAAAAATTGAGATACTCCACCCCGATTTTTGCCAAAAAACAAAATCACAGAACTATATAGAAAACCTATGGCCCAAATTGTAAGTCTTTGGTTTGAAGCGTTCTCGAGTTAAATCAGCTTATTTACATAAAAAAAAAAACGCAAAAAAGAATTAAATTTAAAACCAAAAACGAAAAAAACTGAAAAAATGTATATTTTTTTATTTTTTTTTTCGAAAAACTAGATTTTTTTTAAAGAATTGTTTTTATCCCAAAGCGAGTTTTACCAAAAACACCTCAAGGACGAATAAATTTTCAGGAAAAAATCAAGTTCTATGAGGGTAAGATCCCTATTATTTTTAAAAGTAATCCCCCCCAAAAATCAAAAAGTTATGGGGGATAAATTATCAAAAAAATCCAAAAAAGCTAAAAAAAAATCCGATTAACGTAACTTTTTCAGAAAATATAAGGATTAATTCTACCAATTTTGAATATAATCCCCCCAAAAACAAAAAAAATTATGGGGTAAACTTTTTTAAAAAATGAAAAAACTATAATTTTTAAACATTTTTTTTCAGCATTTTTTCGTCTTTCGAAAAAAGAAAACAAAAATAAAATTTTTGAAAAACTTTTAAATTTTTTTTTTTTTTAAATTGTTTTAAAACTGTTTTTTGATTTTTTTTAATTTTTTTTTTGTTTTTCGCAAAAAGAAAATAAAAAAAATGTAAAATGTTTTTTTTATTTGTATTTGGGAAAATGCAATATGTCATTTACTGTGAATAGTATATAGTTGAATGCGTAGCATTTCACAGCTTGCTTTTTATAATTTTCTGTATTACCGTCTCGTAAGGTTCCGCTACCGTCCGCTTGTAGTTCTTTTAGCGCTAGTGTCTTTTGCTCTAGTTGATTCTTTATGCCCCAGACGCCAACAGGGAGTTTGATTCGAGAAAATGGCGTCCGTAAGCTTGGTGGTGGTACGTGTAGTGACAAAACATTGAACAAACTGTGGTAAAAACATTAAACATGTGCGGTATATTAATGTAGTACTAAATATAGGACAGTTATTGTTTTTGTGTTTTAAAATGACAACAGCTAACATGTATCGTGTCGGAGGTGAGTACCAAGATTTGCAATTAACCGGCTTCACTCAAGAGGAAGTCTTCCTCCAAGTATTGTTTGTCTACGTCTCTTTAATATTCATCATTTTACGATATTTTCGCTTTTTATTCTGCCAAGATCAACAGTACACTTCTTATCATTTCAAACTGTTGCTGTTTTATTCAACTCCAAATTTACGAATCTATAAATAAATGTCAAACAATTTACGTTAATTGTTACATTTTTGACACCAGTACAGGGAGGTATTTTGACAAAAAACCCTTATGGTTATCGTATGCAACTAGAGACACGTACTTTTTAAAAAGTTGATATTAAAAGCTCCATCAGTCAGTTTAATTATCCACTAGCGATAATTATAAATAGGCATGTAATTACCGTACGTAGCTATTTTTTTGTTCATTGGAATATGATAAGGATTAGGTAATGTTGTTATGTTTAACATAACAAGCATAACCAGCGAAAGAGCGAGGATAATGAACTGTTGGGCTTAAAGTCAATGTTTTGTTTTGATTTTGCATAAATAAGTTGACTTGGATCAACAAAAATTTGCTTGCTAATTCTTTTTTTTTGTGCATAGTGTACTAGATCTAATTTATGACATACATACTTCAAGTATGGATGACACTTGTAATACAATAGCAATAAACACTATAAAAAATAGTTTAAATGGACTTGCACAAAGTTAAATTAAAGTTGGTCACAGTTAGCCATTAGTTTAAGTAATTTACTTAGGGCCACTTGCACCAATGATGGTTTAACTTTAAACTTGGATTAAATTGACATTCGACCAATCAGAAAGCAGCATTTTTGACTTAAACTCAGTTAAGTCGGGATAATCTCAGTTTAAACATTGGTGCAAGTGGGCCTTAGCTAACATGCTAGTAATAACTAATACACTATTATTGAGTGAAGAAAATCCATTTTTTTTATTGTTGAATTTAGACATACCAAGGCGTCCTTCACTTCCAGGCCGCGCTACTGGACCATCTAGTTGGCTTTGATATGGCCTATCTAAAAAATATTGTGTGCTCCATGACTGAACCCACTTTTTAGCTGGACTTGTCTTTTTGTATGACTCATACAAATCCGACTCATCCAGACGTTCTTTTGGGCCTTGTCACTAGCTCCAAAATTTAATAGTTCAGAATCTACAGGATGAGTCGGGAGGAACGCACCAAACTTCAAGAGTGTATTGTACCAATAAAAATACATTGCTCAGTAAAAAAGCTTTCCCATTTTTTACCTCCGGGCGTAAAATAGTTTTTTTTTATTAGGGGTCGTCCATAAAATACGTCACGCAAATTGACCAAAATTCATACACTTCATACCCCGTTTCTCGCGTTATTAAAGGCTGTAGAGATTTTATATTTTGGCTACTCCCCCTAACACCCCTCCTATTGTGTAGAAAAAAATACTTTTATCCCTTATTAGACTACACTGGGGGTTACTTAACCCCTTCCGCTCCAGCGGGTTTTTCAAGGTATGGGGACCTATACCAGATTAAATTTTTTTTGGCAAATTCCGAATACGAATATACTCGTGGTGGCTCGTATTGTGGTAAATTTGCTGTAGCTCCAAAGAACTTTTACCTCAAGAAGGAACATGATGAAATCTACCGTATGCTTTGTTTGAAGCGTGAACCAACTACGGTGAGGGGCTGGTAGGGAGTGACTATAGTTTACACTTAGTACGCGTAAAGAGAGAGAAAGAATGTGTAAACTCACAGTCTAATGTCGTAAAATGGCTGACAGGGGTACAATGTTGCCGATTGGAAACATATACTTTGGATATTTTATTGTAAATTTTAAGAAACATTAGTTCTGTATGAGTTTTATATGAACTAGTAGTTTAACTTTAATAGATTTAAATATACTATATTATTAAACATAATTATAGTATACACAATAAAGTTTTTTACATTTTTAATTTAAGTATAATGATTTGAGTTCATGATAAGGTGGAAACTACGCAACATCGCTACTAGGTGGCCTGAAAGTCGACTAGCGACATCTACATTTTACACCACAAAGCTGTATCGCGTTTCTGTTAGTAAATAAACAAACAAAAAGATGACACCTTCATAAACATTGGTCTGAAATTACTTCTTGAGGTAAAAGTTCTTTGTATAGCACATATGCATATGTGAATACAATGAAGTGAAATGGGTAAAATTAAACTGGACCTTATCGTAGACCAAGTTTCGGGATGCTTCTAACTGGGTTTAATTTTTATTTGCAGATTATGTGTACTTCGAGACGTCTTCGACGTCTCCGTACCAAATCCGACGCATAGAAGAATTAAACAAAACACCTTCTGGGAACGTGGAAGCGAAGGTGATGTGTTTTTACCGAAGAAGGGACTTGCCTAGCCAACTGATACAACTAGCCGACAAACACCACTGTAAGTGATAGTCTAGGATACGATGGGGTAGGGTGTTTTAGGCAGGGCGCGAGAACTGAACCACTTAATAATATTTGTACATGTACTAAAACATATTTGTACATGTACATGTATCTACATGGCTTTCCAACAACAAAAATAGTCAGAGAGCTGGTGATCATTTTCATTTCATTATTTGCTCCCGGCTGTATTTTAAAGGTATACCGGGTGTTTTAGGAAGGTGGTTCACCCCCCTTAACTATTTTACTTTTTTAGGTAGGATCTTGAAATTTGCAGAAGCTACATTATGTATAATTTAAGATTTTTTGATATAGTTAGAAGTTTTTTGGCGCTTTCGGTTTCGCCGGAAATGAATCGAACTTTCGATTTTTAAATGGAAAACCCTGTATATTTTTACATATTTTGATTCAGAAATGAATTCTGAGAACAAGCAAGTAACACTTGTCAAATTTTGACATGCCATGCCATTCTTCATTTTAAATATTTTGTGTTTTAATGCCAAGTTCTTCCAATAAACTATTCATTTATGGTATCAAAATGTTCACAATTTTGGAGAAACAATCAAAACAGTATTTTTCTGAAGATACTAGACCAACAATTAAGCGAATAAGCTAATTTAAGGCACTGTAGATTTAAAATAAAAATTTAAATAAATGACCTGTCAAAAATTGACAAATGGCACATGGTTGTTCTCAGAATTGATTTTTAAATCGAAATATTTAAAAATATACAGGGCGTTCCATTTAAAAATCGAAAGTTCGATTCATTTCCGGTTTTACCGGAAGTGCCAAAAAAAGTCTAACCATTTTAAAAAAATCCTAAATTATACATAATATAGCTCCTGCAAATTTCACGATCCTACATAAAAAAAGTTAAGGGGTGTGAACCACCTTTCTGAAACACCCAGTATATCTTAAAGTACATTCGAATTAAGCTATTTCGAATTCTTCAGGTCCTGGGTCCGGTTCCTTTGGATGGCTAGAAGCTCCAAAAGCTGTGGAGATGTGGTACCCTAAAAATCTATTTTTAATTTGCCGAGTCATATTCATTACATTTATTACATTCAGATTACGCTATTTAAAAAAGCCTATTATCATAGTTCTTACCCCTTGGCCCCCAAATTATTGTGTAATTGTCTTTAAAAAGTGCCATTGACATATGTCCTGTACAATGTTTTAAAGAAATGAGAATTTATTCATATTTATGAAATGACTTGTCGATTAAATAAACATTTTTGGAATTGACAGATTTCAAATTAACTTTTTAAAGATGTTTTTACCTCTTGGACTGCAGAATAGTTATGATAACTGTGAGAATAGCCTAAGGGAACGTTCAAGTATTACGTAACGCAAAATGTACCAACATTCATGCACTTCATACCTCGGTTCTCGTGTTATTCAAGGCCATAGAGATTTCATATTTTGGCTACCCCCCCTAACATACCCCCTATTAGGGGGGGTAGCCAAAATATGAAATCTATATGATCTATAATAACGCGAGAACCGGGGTATGAAGTGTATGCATTTTGGTACAATTTGCGTTACGTAATACTTAAACGTTTCCTAAACTGAATTTAAGGGGTTTGGAATAGTATATTATTTACCAAGTGAGAGAAGTTTAACATTTTTGACCTGCGTCAAATTGCGGGATGAGCGCGCTAGCGCGAAGCCCGCAAGACGCGGTCTAAAATGTTAAATCTTCACTCACGTGGAAAATATAGTGTTTTTTTCACTACCAGTACAATTAATTAGCTATTTATTTATTTATTTTACTAAAATTTAATGAAAAAGCTTATAAATTTAAAATATCACGCTGGCCGTTCGCGGCCATTAAAAAAACAAATGAATAACTTGACATTTCTGGCAGAAATTTTCTGTTGATCTGCTAAAATTATTAAGTTAGAAAGTGTTTCCGTGTTAAGTATAATAAAATATATAAAAATGGAAAGTGAAATGCAAAATGATGATTCTGGTACTCCCCCAGAAATAAGGGGCAGGCGAAAACTGTGAGGGAGAATCTATTGCCTCAAAAATCAATATATGGGGGTTGTACCTCTAGTAATCTATGATCCTTATGGTAATATATGGGTTGTATAATCTATGATTGAATATGATGGAACAATGATTTTCACTTTTCGAAGTGTTTTTTGTAAAACATGTTTTATAGGTACTAATTTAGTTAATATTTTTTAATTTATCATGCAATAAATAAATTTGGTGCCTAAAAACGCTAGTAAATAGCAATGTGATTTAATAATTAAGTAAACGTCATATGCCAAAACAGCTGAATAAAAATTCATTATTAACCATGGTGCAATTTCATTATTTTTAGAACCCCTGACGTCATAGGTAGAGAAATAATATTTCTACCAATGAAAAGAACAGTAATAAAGATGTGCTTTTAGGCTGGTAGTGAAAAAATAGATTTTTAGGGTACTTTATTTTAGCGGCTTTTTAGAGCTTCTGGCACCGATAGGAACCGGATCCTGGGGCGATTTGAAAATAGCGTAATTTGAATGTACTTTAAGACATATATAAAATACGGCTGGGAGAAAATAATTAAGTAAAAATGGTCACTAGCTCTTAGACTAAGAAATGTTCGAAAATTTCCAAAATTTTCGGGATCTTAGAAAGAAAAACTGTACCGATAGTGATTCACCCCTCAGCAGAGCCGGTCCGGCTATACTTTTAATTGGTATTTGGGGTCGACATTTCACGCATTCTAAATGAGTGGAGGGGCAAAAGTCTTGATTAGTCGATCGATATTCCACTGACTGTACCTGTCTTGTCACCGTTTTGGACTGGCCCTGGCCCGCCACCGAATGCGGTGTAGTGTTGTTTCGCGAAATCATGCCGCAACTGTACTTGATCAGACCGCCGCGTCGCTATGACAACTGTGAGAGATGCTAGAATTCTTTTGCAGAAGACTGTACTTTTATAATTACACACGCAAAAAGTGGCAACGCCAACGAATATGCACGCCGAACGCTATTGTGTTATCCGGGATATCGATAGCTCTTTTGTTTTGCCCGAAATCGCCAATACCATGACCTGTTTTGTCAATTTTACGCCAACCTAAATATATCTGATCCACCTAGATACCTAAACAGGAGTTTGTTTTGGTTTTTCCTTGGTTTGGTCTTTTTTTTAATGAGGGGGCCTTGGTTTTCGTTAACGTTGGTTTGGCGTCTGTTTGGTGTTTTTTTTTTATCAAAACGCTGCATAAAGGGCTGCACATAGGCGCTTCTGATACCTATTAGTTTTATGCAGTGTTGGATATGGTTCTGGAATAACAGTTATAATTTGGTGATAAAATGGACAAGTTGGGTCTACTAAGGGCCACTTGCACCATCGATGGTTTAACTTTAAACTAAATGAAACGTTGCACAAGCACCCTGTCAAAACATCGGCACTATTGTACACTAGAGCCACGTAGTTTGCAAATTTCAAACTCGGTGTTTTGTTTGATTTTAAATTCTGTATCTTTAAAACATTATATTCTGGCAAAAAACTGTATTAACATTTTTTATAGGGCTTAAAAAGAGCTTTTATTTAAAATATAATTTTTTTGAAATCGGGTTATAAATATGTGAGATATGCTAAAAAAACCTTTTACTGCTTTAAACGCCAATATCTCGGAAACAATGCGTTTTAGGAAAACGTTTATAACATTTTTTGACCAATTTAAAATTATCTTTTATATAAGTGCTAAATTAACCAAATACAATAATATTTGCCTTAATTATAAACAAAAAACGCTAAAAATAGGAGTTTTACCCTATTTTTACCCCCTTACCCCCAGTCGTTTACCCCCAAAATCTAATCAGCTCTTCGGAATAAGATAAGAAACAATATGCAAAAAACCGCAAGTCGATATCTCATGTAGAAATGGAGTTTACACCCAGACAGACGGACGCAAAATTTTTTTTTGCTGATTTCGACTCGGAATGGTCTAGAACGTCGAGAAATGTGAAAAAAACGTGGTCAAAGATTTTGACTTTTAGGCGAAGATTTCAATACATCGGCACTCTTAGTAGCACTAAGTGCCGATGTAAAAAACTGTTTTGTACTAACCATACTCAACATGACAATAATGACAAAAATATACGTTAGGTACGTAATAGCTGAACAAGCCCTTAAGAGTTTTTTTTTAAACACGGGCCATTACTTACCTTAGCAACAAAAAAAAAGAGAAATCTTTTGTTTTGGTATTGAATAAATGTATAGGGGAGAGGAGGGATCATTAAGTCAATTTTACGCTGATAAAATCAAATGTTCGTTATTATAAGCATCATACTTAAATATATTAAACATTTTAAGTTATAAATCATATAAGTTAAGTAAAAAACAACGTAATAAAATTAAAACAGTAAAAAAGTGTCATACATTAACTCTATTAATAAATAATTAATATACATGTTGGGTTTTATACAACGAACTAATAACTCTTCTCTCTAGAATACGCATACCGTTAATATAAAGTATCGCCAACATCTCGGTTTGTTTGTAAACAAAAATAGTAGGTATATTCAGGCCTGAACAATAACAGTTACCAGTAACTGTTATTGTTGTCTCTGTTAGAACAAAGCTGTGCGATTAAGACAGACAAATGTATATGTTGGCTACGTTTTTGTCAATTTTTACAAATGAAATGCCTATTCTAGAGAGAAGAGTTATTAGTTCGTTGGTTTTATAGTGTTGTGCATCATAATGGGTAAAATGCAATATTTCCCCTACTATTGATATTATCAAATCATTTTTAATTATTTATTTAATTTTTTACCTAATCTGTTAAAATAAACAACCGTATCTTGATTACGTCAAATCGAGTGGATATCCCATAAAAATGCATAAAGGTAACCACTTATGCTACAAAAATGATATTTACAAGTTTCAAAAAAGGTTTTTATCAAAGTTTTTATTGATAATAAAAATAATTTAAATAATTAAATCACCACTTATAAATGTTGATATTATTTAAGTATTATTTTATACTAAAATATATATGGAAATTCCAGCTTGAATTACTTAGAAATGGCGCGCCATGGATAAACATATCGGCCTGTAAATTTCGAAAAATCGTATATCAAAATAATATATTAAAGTACTAGTTTCATAACATACGTTTTTAGAGCACGAGTACAAGTTTAGATAACGAGACGCTTGCGGTGAGTTTTCTAAAGTACTAGTGCGCTAAAAACGTGTTATGAAACGAGTGGTTTGTACAATTTTTTCTATTTTGCTTTAAAATTTAAAAAAAACTTACATTTAAATTGATGACTGATTTGGGGATTTTTGTTTTGGATTGGATTACAGTTTACACCATGTTTAAAATTCTAAGAACAAATGATATTTTGATATATTTTATAGTCATCTCTTTTTTACTGCAATTAACCAAGCCACAATTTTAACATGGTAAAAATAAACTAAACAAAAATTTTTTTAGAAAATTCAACTTTAAAGCGACATTGACATTTGCATGGAAAACAATAGGCCAGGTCTGTTGCCAACCCAAAAGAACAAAAAGTACAGACCTCTTATGGGCCTATAAGAACACGCAAAATGGGTGTGATTATGAGCTTATAAGAGTCGCAAAATAGTGTGTGACAGTATAAACAAACTACTAATAATTCGTCACCCCAGTATTGGTTTGCCATATTTCTATTTTCGGACATTTTGAGAATTTTACTGGGGGATTTTTGGAGATACGACAAATGAATACTGGGTTGACGAATTGTTTTACGACCGACAGTATTTCACAGCCAACGAACTAATAACTCTTCTCTCTAGAATAGGCATTTCATTCGTAAAAACTGACAAAAACGTCGGCAACATAAACATTCGTCTGTCTTACTCGCACATATTTGTTCTAACAGAGACAACAATACCAGTTACTGGTAATTGTTATTGTTCAGGCCTGAATATAACTACTATTTGTTTACAAACAAACCGAGATGTTGGCGATACTTTATTTTAACGGTATGCGTTTTCTAGAAAGAAGAGTTATAAGTTCGTTGTTCACAGCTGGCAGAGATGCGTACTGCGCAAGGTCAGATAAATTGCGTTACGTCATTTCGCTCCCCGTTCAGTTACAAAATAATCTTGCGCAGGCTGGACTTTTAGTCCTTTTTTCTTCTCTATGGTTATGCCACATAAATTGTAACTTTTACACGGAAAAAAAAATTATAGCTAGGAGCGCTATAACACACATACCAAGCAAATTATAATCGCTTATTATATAAATACAAGGTTTTCTCTTACAATTATGGCAGTCAGTGTAAAAATTTATATGAAATACTTTAATTGTTTAGTGAATAATAAAATATAACAAATAGTATGGCATTTATAGCTTAAATAGATTTAATTATTGTCCGTGCTAATAATTTTTATAATATAATAAAATTTCTGTAAATTTATAATAGTGCCTGTAATAAAATATAATCGTGTCTGTAACAATTTATTTTTAACATTATTAGTTATTGTGTCCCTTATAATCTATAGCTTAAATCACTATAATTTGCCACTGTTACCAAATATCTTATAATGTATAGCGCAGAGCCCACTAATTTCTTTCCGTGTATTTCTCAGACTGACCATATTTTTGATAAAAAATGATATGATATAATAGTATTTAGTAAATAGACTAGGTTTAACTAATAGGGTCTAGGTTTTCCTATTTTAATAATGAGGTTTTGTCTGATATTTAAACTGTGTTATCGTAACTTGGGTAACCCTTATTAAAATTATAACGTGTCACATATCTGCTTTTAGATAAGAATGACTATGATAAAGTAGGTATACAAAACAAATATTCTTTCATTAACATACAGAGGCTTTTAAAGTAAAAATTATTTTGTACAAAATTTTCATTTTGGCTTTTGGGCTTAAAAACTGAGACCGGTACCGGAAAAATGAAAATAATATGGTACCAGAATATGAACGACCTATAAAGTCGTATATACCACTCGATATACAACTGGCAGATGCCAGATTAAATCTGGGGTTTCTTTGTTCTTTGCTTTTTGGTCTGTTTTAGCTGTAGTTTTATTTGTTTCATGTTTTGAAAATCATTCAATATCCAAAAAAGAAAAAAACTGGCGACCAAGAACCAAAGAACAAAGTAAGCCCGGATGAAGTGACTAATAAATGGAAGTTCACGATCTATCTATTGATTCTGCTGAATCCACAATGACTTTTTAGAGTAAATAAACAACCTTTTAATACCGAAACAAAAAATTTGAATAAATATTTCAGTATTTTATTATTAAAATTTTGTGTGCCCGTCTAATTCGGCTATTGAATTCTCCCCTCGTTTATAATAGCCCAAATCTAACCTCACATGTTATGACCTTGTCTCTTTAGTGCTTCAGTATGTGTACCTACATTTGACTGGGCCAACGAAAACGTTTCTTTTTTTTCTTCAGCCTAAAAATGGCAAAATATCTATCGCATTCCAATGTTTTTTCTCGACTTTTGGGACCTAATCGAGCCGAACTTTGAAATAAAAAAATTACGTCCGTCTGGCAGTCTATATAAAAGATATATTGGTCAAAATATTGGTTAAACAACCATTTTCAACATTATTTTAATTGGTGATAGCAAGCAGTACTACATAGTATAAAATCTAGTTACCTCGAAGAAGGAGCGCAAAACATAATTAATTTTTTTTTCTATCCAGTCTAATCGAAATATGTACATAAAATCCATTCTCCCAATGACAACTGTTCTCCGAAAGGGCAGATGTCATTTTTTGTAAGAAACAGTGTCCAAAGAATTTGGTTTAGAAACCAAAATATAAAATTTGGGTATGAAATTCATACTAAAGTCGAATTCACAGCTATTTGGACGGAATCGCAACGTTGTCATTTCATAATGCTATGAAGAGATATCATTTACATGTACTGTATCTTAAAAAAAACTGATTGCTGCAACAAATCTTTTGTATCTGTCTGCAAAAGCTGCGTTTAAAAAACAAAAAAGGTTACTTTATTTTGTTCTTTTGCTAGTAGCAGTTAGTGTAAAACATACTGTATATGTATTAAAATTTATAAGGTCAATGTGCATTGTGGGTAGGTAGGTACTTTGAAAGCGGATACGCGTATGTTAAAATGCGTGAAAAATGTTTTTTTTATATTTTCTATAATTTTATATATCTATTTCCTAGATAATTATAAAGTATTTAGTAATGGCTCGCTAAAAATGGCTTTTAATGGCTAGTTTTGAAAATTTTTGATACGGGTAATATGATCATTTACCATAGTTATTCTTCCTACAAGAATACAGGGCCCTAGGGCGCGGTGCCCTGGGCACTCCCGACCTTACCTCTACAAATGACTCTTACCGTACTTAAATTGGGTACAAACGGTTTCAGATTTTTTTTTTTAATTTATGAATAGGATTTTGAAAAGAAATTATAGTATATTAAAGTACTAGTTTCATAACATAACATAACAAACTCGCCGCAAGCGGCTCGTTTTCTAAACTTGTTATGAAACGAGTGCTTTATACAATTTTTTCTATTTTGCTCTAACATTTAAAAAACTTACATTTAAATTGATGACTGATTAAGGGATTTTTGTTTTGGGTTGGCATTACAGTTTACACTATGTTTAAAATTCTAAGAACAAATGATATTTTGATATATTTTACAGTCATCTCTTCTTTTTTCACTGCAATTAACCAGTCCACAATTTGAACACGGTAAAAAATAACCCAAACACAAAATTTTGTAAAAAATTAAACTTTAAATTGGCATTGACATTTGCAAGCAAAATGTCAAGAGATAGGCTTTTGTATGTTGCCAACCCAACAGAAAAAAAAGTAGAGACCTCTTATGGGCCTATAAGAACACGCAAAATGCGTGTGATTATGAGCTTATAAGAGCCGCAAAATAGAAAAAAAATCTTAATCGTATTTTAAACAATTCAAGGTGTAAAATAGCAAATAATTAAATGTAAATATGCTTAGCAAATGTTTTACTATTAGGTTTGTATATTGTATTATTTGGTTTTCATATTATCGGCGAAACTGCAACACCTATATTTTTTCAACATGTCTAAGAAAGTCTCATGAAGCCTTTTCGGATTACTTACCAAAGGTCCGGTTATGGTTTTGGTTGGTTGTATATTGGTTCAAATTATTTAACAATACTTCCACTGACAGTTACAGTAGTAACATAACCTGTAAGTGGTGTATTTTTTTTGTTCTGTCAGAATAGAAATTGTATAGATTTTGATCAAAATACAAGAATGGAGCTCTCTACAACTAGAATTATGAAATAAAAGACGTCTACCCTATCTCTATCTCATTTGTGCTACACTTTCCAGCCAACAAAATAAATACTGTATTTGTTTTTCATACAACAAATACAGTATTTATTTGGTTGGCCGGAAAGTGTAGCACTGAGCGGCACAAACGAACATAGCTAATGTGAATCTGTAGAATCATCAATAAGATAGTTCTACTAAAATTTAGATGGCGCCAGTAATTTCTTTAATAAAAATAATACAGTTACACTTTTCGCCCGGCCAAGTAAATATTGTATTTGTTCAACAAAGAACAAATACCTACATAATTTGTTTGGTTGGGTGGAAGTGGGAGTGTTTGTATGTCTTTTATCCTTTTTGGGTAGAACTTTTGTCCCTGTCTAATCTAACGGGAGAAATCGCCATTTCGTTTTAATTTGTAAATAAGTGAGAAAAAGTCCTTTTCATATCATTTTCCAATAGCACCACATTTCGACTCTAAATTTTGTGATAGTTTTATATATTAACTAATCAAGCTACTCTTTTTCTTTATATATTTTTTTAAATAATGTAAATTAATTATTTTTAATTGATGTTTATTTTTAGGACAATCAAGGCTGACAGTGTACGACCTTGTACGAATAAATATTAATTGCATGTATATTATTTAATTTTATATTTTTTAAGCAAAAAAAAATCGATTATTTTAATATACCGAGTGACTATTTATGGCTGTGAAAAATTTTAGCAAAATCGATCCATAACTAATAAAAAATATTTTCCATTGGGCATTTTATGCAGTTTCAAATTTTCCAAATTCGCCAAAAAACGTTCCAGGCAAAACATTCTTGGATAAAATGTGTGTTGATCAAAAAATAACTTTGTAAATGTCCTCTCCGTCTTTTCCGACCAGCGGCCGCCTGACAGTTGCTTGTCGGGTAAGAACAACCCCTTTCACGATTCAGTATCATGGCTTATTCAATTTTGAGTGATACCTTAAGGGTGGAGGCCCTCCTCTATAGGGTAAAAAAGGAAATCGTTCTGGAATAATTTTTTTTAAATTGCTTAACAAGTCTTGGTCTGATTTTATTTGTGCGGTAATATTTTTGGGGGCGAATTTGGGGTTTCAAAATTAAATAATATCAATTTTGATATTAAGGGAGTTATCGTATGCAATACACCGACAGAATAGTATATTCTATAACTAGGTTATAGATGGTCGCGGGACCGTCATACTCGCCTGACGGCTCGTATGACCAACTTTCCGCTCGCGCGGAATATTGTCTATTCCATACGTGTTGTAGACTATACTTTTTCTTCGACTGCAAATATGTAACACTGTATGGCTTTAAACTGCGGACAAGGTTAAAAACAATGGTTTTTGTGACTAGATATTGCAAGATATTGAAGAGCACGGGTTTTGGAATAAAAATCCGCCCTCTTTATTCAAGGACATTGACTTTGCTTCAAGAAAATGCCAGCCTTGAAACAAGAGAATATGGCTTTGAACATATCCAAAGACACGTGTCCTTGGTTCTAGGAATCCGTTTTTTTTATGTATTATTATTAAAAAAATCTATTTCAAACAAGTTCGACGATCAAGAATGACGAGCAACAAATCGAATTTATTTAAGTGTAGAGAAGAAATATTTAATTCTGCCAGATTTCATCTTTAAATTTAATTTTAGAAGTGTTACTGAGCATTTGTGTATTATATACATATTATGAAACAGAGCTAAAATACCTACCTAGATCATTTTTAAATACTTAAATCATTGTTTATTATTTCTGCTTCCGCCATAGAAATTGTTGGAGCGCTTTTGTAATGTTCTGAATGTATGCTTGCACCTTTTCCACACAAGTAAACCATGCTGGTTTTAAAAAGACGCATTCTTGCCACTTTTTATTCTTACCAGATTTTTATGTGTAAAAAACTCACTCAGGCAGTTTATCAATGCTTGGTTAAAACAGCAGAAAATCGTAGAAAAAGACGAAGCGTGCACAGTTCGAAAGACTTCATTATCACGTTATAAGCCCAAATCTGGTTAGTAGTAGTAAATTTTTGGGTTGGCCAAAGCCGGACAACTAGGCCATTTCTGGCCCTTTTTGTCACCCCAGGCAATCCCAGCCATTTACTAATTTGGGTCCTCCTTGAACCTGCCCGTCCTTTCAATAAAGGTCAGGATATTGGCCCAGGGGAGATCTCTTAGTTCCTCTTGGTTGAGTCTTTGAGTTTCAAGGACTTGCAACCTGATCCTGTCAGCCCAAATCTGGTTTGGGTCGGTTCTATTATAACCTATCCAAAATCTTTCATTTCTCTAAAATGTCTACACTCTACATCCTTTAATAATTAGGAGCAGTAGTCTATTTCAGGCCTGTCTTCTTACTTTTAGCTCGCTCCAAAAGATTTTTAAGTAGGGTCTTTATCTTTAAACGAATAGTATAAAAAAACTGCTTTATATAAAAATGTTTTTAAACTACACTGAGAATTTGTTACCATACTAAATACCAAACGTTTTTGCTTATAAGGAACCCCACGAAAGTTTAGTTAACACTGGTCGTTACAGTAATACTTAACGTTGTTCTAGCTCTTAGATTATTGGTACGTTAAAATTTGTTTTAAACATTTTGGATGTCCCTGTAATGTGGTTAAAATTAGGTAATATTCATTCCACAAATCACCGTTTTTTTGTAATCCCAGCCACATTGCATTGCAATGGGCCCATTGAATGGGGCGATGCATTTGTGACGTACCGCGGACGGCGGCAAAAGAGGATCGCGCGCGCACCACTTCGGAAAATAAGCTCCCTTGCTCTGCCACAATGCCGCCGGATGACTAAAGGCTGCAACAAAAATGCCCTCTTTTAGTAAAAAAAAACGAGATATCAGGTTTTCTCTAAAAATGAGGGACATTTTATTAGTAGATATGTATATTAAAGTACTAGTTTCATAACACCGGTTTTTAGCGCACTAGTACAAGTTTTAAAAACGAGCCGCTAGCGACGATTTTTTTAAAGTACTAATACGATAAAAATGTTTGTATGGAACGAGTGCTGTATACTACTTTTTCTATTTTGCTCTAAAATTAAAAAACGGTCATTTAAATTATTGACCGATTTAGGGATTTTTGTTCTGTGAGGTGAAAATCAAAACGCAATTTAGCGTTTGTTTTAATTACTTGAAAATTAAATTGTATTGTTAACTAACGCTCCTAGGGGGGGTGGGGGTCATTTTGAAGTGTTACGCCCATGTTAATGGTATAGAAAAATATCGTTACAGGGGGGTACAAAATGATCAAAATTTGCGTTACGTAATACTTGAACGTTCCCCAAGCTGCTATGTAACAAAAACAGAAACTTTTATAGTCGGCTCTTTTATTTTTTACCACAATTAACCAAGCCACAATTTTAGCACTGTAAAAACTAACCTAAAAACAAAATATGGTAGAAAGTTAAACTTAAAAGCGATATTGATACGCCAAAGAACTTTTACCTCAAGAAGGAACATGATGAAATCTACCGTATGCTTTGTTTGAAGCGTGAACCAACTACGGTGAGGGGCTGGTGGGTAGTGACTATTGTTTACACTTAGTACGCGTAAAGAGAGAGAAAGAATGTAAACTAACAGTCTAATGTCGTAAAATGACTGACTGGGGTACAGTGTTGCCGATTGGAAACATATACTTTGGATATTTTATTGTAAATTTTAAGAAATATTAGTTCTGTATGAGTTTTATATGAACTAGTAGTTTAATTTTAATAGATTTAAATATACTATATTATTAAACATAATTATAGTATACACAGTAAAGTTTTTTACATTTTTAATTTAAGTATAATGATTTAAATTCATGATAAGGTGAAAACTACGCAACATCGCTACTAGGTAGCCTGAAAGTCGACTAGCGACATCTACATTTTACACCGCAAAGCTGTATCGCGTTTCTGTTAGTAAATAAACAAACAAAAAGATGACACCTTCATAAACATTGGTCTGAAATTACTTCTTGAGGTAAAAGTTCTTTGTGATACGCAAATGCGTGTGATTATGAGCGTATAAAAAAGTAGAAAATATAGTCTAAAAACGTAAAAACCGTAAAAAAAATAGAATTCGTCGCCTATATTCTGCGTACGGCAGTATATACTCTTACGGTGATGGTGACGGCCGCTTACGCTACACGAGCACTGTTAATGCACCTGTTGTGTGTGTATTTCTAGATTAGGGTGCGGAGAAAACTTGATTTTTTGTGCATACAATATTATTTTGACAAAAAATCCGACCCACTTATCCGAAAATGTCAAGAAATTTCATAATCTGGAAAAGATCCTGGACAATCTCTTAAATCCAAGGAAATTTGGATAAAAAGTTAATAAACACCCGGAAAAAAAGTTAAATGGACAAGTTTATTTAAATATAATATAAAAAGTTTTGGCTGAAACTGAATTAATTTTCATGTAAAAGTTTAAATTTTAAATAAATGTATGCTCTCGTCATTTTTCTCGAAAATGATACGGGATATTAAAAAAATCATGTTTTATAGTCTCACCTGTACTACAAGTTAAATACCGAATGACGCTTTCACAATAATACTCGTTGTCCCTGTGGCGACCTCTATATTTTTTCCCCATGGTAAATGATTTTTTATTTATGAAATTAAAAGATTTTTAAATTAGAATATTTCACTTTCATGTCTTTTTTATGCGCTCATTTATTTTATAGTTATAAGCTGTCAAAATTTACTTAATTAATGCTTGCCTGCATATCACAAATATAGTAATCCAGTTTTTAAATAATGGATAATAAAAGTTGTGATGGACCTTTTTTTAATTGTTTGCTTATTTAAATTAATTAGTATTTATAAAGCTAAAAGTAACACATTTAAAACTTTTTTAATATCTGAAATGGTTAAAAAATAGGAACAATTAAGTAAATTTTGACAGGCCATAACTAGAAAACAAATGAGCGCAGAAAAAAAAGACATGAATCTGAAATATTCTTATTCAAATATCTTTTAATTTCATAAATAAAAAATCGTTTACCATGGGGAAAAAATATAGAGGTCGCCACAGGGCCAAGGAGTATTATTATGAAAGCGTCATATGGTATTTAACTTGTAGTATAGGTGAGACTATAAAACATGGTTCCTGAATTTTTTTAATATCCCTTACCATTTTCGAGAAAAATGACGAGGGCGGGAATTCTGGATCACTCTGTATATGTACATGTACAGAATGTTAATTTATATTAAGTATTCAATTACTTTAAGTGCTAAAATCAATTATTTTTAATTAGCTTCACCTTTCGACAATAAATTCTTATATTTTTCACAGTTACTTAAAAAAGTATCAAAAATTCTATACAATATGTATAATATAGATGGATAGATATTATTTGAAATTGGTAATGGAGCTCTCTACAACTAGAATTATGGAACAAAAGACGTCTACCCTATCTCTATCTCATTTGTGCTACACTTTCCAGCCAACCAAATAAATACTGTATTTATTTTTCATACAACAAATACAGTATTTATATGGTTGGCCGGAAAGTGTAGCACTGAGCGGCACGAACGATCATAGCTAATGTGAATCTGTAGAATAAGATAATTCTACTAAAATTTAGATGGCGCCAGTAATTTCTTTAATAAAACAAATATAGTTACACTTTTCGCCCGGCCAAGTAAATATTGTATTTGTTCGACAAAGAACAAATACAGAATTTTTTTGGTTGGGTGGAAGTGGGTGTGGGTGTGTCCTCTAGGCTTTTTGGGTAGAACTTTTGTCCCTGTCTAATCTAACGGGAGAAATCGCCATTCCCAAGATTCTGAATAATGTTCTGACACAAAGTTATTGTACCAAAATCGAATTCTGAACACCTTTGAATAATTTCTGTGCGTACGTCTGTCCCATGACAATTTCTCGTTTGCACTATAACATAAAAATTAAATGTTAGATAAACTTCAGAAATTTGGAAAAAATTAAGTTTATATTTGTCAAGAATTAAAAATTTAATATTTTCTTCACAGCCTATTTTTTCGAGTAGTGGTTACTGGTTAAGCTTTTGCTGGTAAGCGTAGCGCCGGTTTTTCAATCCAGATTATTACTTACGAAATGTGGTTTTAGAAATATCGTTCTGTGAGTTTAACACGTAAACTGCCAAGAGATGCATTTTGCAATTTTGGCAGTTAGAACTAGGGTTGTGAACTATAAATCGTTAAAATAATAATAAAAAATACGAAACCACTTTGTTTTTTTTTATTAAACAGCCATAACAGTAGTTATAAATAATAAAAAAAAACTTTTTTATAAATTTTTTCTTTAACAAAAGATTTTTTGGCAGAAGTCTCCCATTGCAGAATGTCGTAGAGACAGGAAAAAATAACACTCCTTCCACAGCTTTGTATGCGAGACTATTATCACAGAACAACCCCTGATAGCGATGTGGCCGACACAGGTGGGCAGAGCCAACTACCTAACCCGTCTATCTTTGATTAAGCCTTAAGGCGCAGTTATGCGAAAATACAACGTCACCATTTGATTCAAATTGACACATTAAACCTTTATTAAGTGTCCTTGAGATTTAAAGGGCATTAAGGGTCCTTTAAGGCTAAAGGACAGAAAGGACAGATTTGGAAAATAAATCACTGTCTTTTGAATGAAGAGCGCATTTAGAAAATTTCGTTGGATTTTTAATACTGAATGTTATTTGTTAATACATATCTTTTATTTATAATGCCACCACTGCAATGTGTGTATTGTATACAAAATGTTGTCATACTAACATAGAGACCGTGCTGGTACATTTGGATCCCCACTCAACATGTGTTTATTATTACTGTGACATTTGGTAAATTATATCACAGTTATAGTTTGGTATACTTTAAGTTGTAGTTGTTGTGTTATTGATCTAGTTTAAAGTATGTTACAGTATTTAGTAAAATAAGAATCGGTAAATAATACCAAAATTTTGATTAGTAATAATACAGAGAAAAGTAAAAAAAGGATCGATTATTTTGTCAGTGTGTAATTGTGTGTGGTTGAAATCTTTATATTATTAATAATCAATATTTTGGTATTATTTACCGATTGTTAATTTTTCTGAATACTGTAACATACTTTAAACTAGATCAATAATACAACTTAACAACAACTCAAAGTATACCATACTATAAGTGTGATATGCTTCACCAAATGTTACAGTAATTTTTACTATAACAAGCTAGTATTAATAAACACATGTTGCGTGGGGATCCAAATGTACCAACACGGTCTCTATGTTAGTATGACAACATTTTGTATACAATACAGTATTTAATATCACAAGTAAAGTATTAAAGACCAATGGTGGCGATATAAATAAAAAATATGTATTAACAAATAAAATTCAGTGCGGTATCTGTGATTTTAGTATTAATAATTATTATTATTTTTTCTTGTCATTTGACCGAATATTCGTCGTATTTGGCGAGTGATGTGCTTTCGTTTACGATTTTAAGGCGTCACGACGCAGTGCACTGCACTGTATGCGCTTCCCATGTAAAACATTCTATTCAATTTGTCCCTTTTAATTAACAATTTCCTAAACAGGGGGGCTTTATTTAATTATGCAGTCGGTCATCCAGTTTAAGTTCATTCCAATAACCACAGATAAAAATTTTAACCGGTATGTAGCAGTTATTTAACCGATAAGCCACAACGTTTACAGAGTTAGGCCCGATTAACGCCCATAGATTTTACCACAGTAGCCGAAAATTTGGTATTGTTCGAATATCATTAAGTTAGAGGGGGGGGGGGGAATTTGTCTGGCCGATTGACAATTAAACCTTAACCTTAAACCTTCCTTAGCTCATTTTAATTTTTTTTTCATAGGCTAAATCGTACACTTTTCGCGATTTCGATGGTAACTTGTCTAATGTAGCATTTGCAATTTCGGAGAGATTTGTAGGTGTATATATAAACCATATATTCTTCTTCAATCATTTTTAATCAATTTCACACAAGGTTTTTGCACAGAATCTCGAGTCAACCACCTGTTTACATAATATACAAACAAGTTTGAAGTATGACTGTCATCAAAGTCAAGTGCTGCCGCCAGTGCTGGTTTTGCTAACTAACTTTTTTACGGCGTACAACAATGAACTCATTATTTTACTGTAAAAAATAGATCATTTCTAACTAGTGTGTTCAGTTATAAAATATGTACATTTTAGTACGCTTAAAGAAAAACTTAATTTTTCACAGTGTTTGACCAATTCCATGTGCATTTCCGCTCCCCCTACATGATTAATCAATTACCATCCCAGTCGAACATCCCAAGCCCTCAGCCGCCCCCCACCTCCTGGCCGCCCCCAAACCGAACCATACATATTCCACCCGTTTTGACGGGATAGACCTGGTGGCCCCAAAAAACCCCGACCCCCATTCGTCCCCTGTCGACACCGCGTCTCGACGGGGATCGGGGGGTGGAGATGTGGGGCGGTGGCGGCGGTGTTGCCAATTTATCGGACGAAAGAACACTCGAAACGACGTGCAAGCAGGATTGTTTTCTGGTTTTGCTGCAAAATTTAAATGGGGTGTCATTTTACTGTTTATACGTAGAAACTAGATGAAACTAGTAAAAATCTTAAAATATTACTTAAAATGTAAAGAAAAAATAATGTAATCTTAAATAACTTAATTGTTATAGAATTGTAAATATTCTTATAAACAATAAACTATCTATCTATCTATCTATCTATCTATCTATCTATCTATCTATCTATCTATCTATCTATCTAGATGAAACGTTGCAAGCACCCTGTCAAAACATCGGCACTATTGTACACTAGAGCCATCTAGTTTGCAAATTTCAAACTAGGTGTTTTGTTTGATTTTAAATTCTGTATCTTTAAAGCATTATATTCTAGCAAAAAACTATATATAACATTTTTTATAGGGCTTAAAAAGAGCTTTTATTTAAAATATAATTTTTTGAAATCGGGTTATAAATATGTGAGATATGCCTAAAAAACCTTTTACTGCATTAAACGCCAATATCTCGAAAACAATGCGTTTTAAGAAAACGTTGTTTATAACAGTTTTTGACCAATTTAAAATTATCGTTTATATAAGTGCTAAATTAACCAAATACAATAATAACTGCTTTAATTATAAACAAAAAACGCTAAAAATAGGAGTTTTACCCTATTTTTACCCCCTTACCCCCGTTTTTAGCAATGATTCGTACCTACTCAGTGACAAAAATTGCATTTGGTGAGTAAATTGGGTTGAAATCTAATCGGCAATCCAAAATACCGAATTAACTCGGGTAAGCGGAAAAGAACCAACTGTCAACGAGGTAACTCGTGCGAGTCCTTTATGTGGTTAAAAAATCCGTGTAAAAATTTGATCCTATATTAACGTTGTTTCGTGCTAAAAAGATTTTGAAAAACACCAACAAATAAAAATAGTACATCCTTTGGCCGGGAGTAACAATAGTCACTTATCGGGTCGAGTGTAAAGAAAGCGTTTCTGTTGAAAGAAAAGACGTAGTTTGAAAATGAAGGGTGGAAATGACGAGAGGGTGCTTACTTGGAATTGCTCTCGTCCATTAGAGCATTTTCGCAGAAAAAGAAAACACGCTGCTTCGTAAAAATACAGATTTTGCGCTAGAAACTCTTGTCAGTTTTAAAAATTTCGACTCGAAACATTAGTATATTACATAAGGGAGCGTTCAAGTATTACGTAACGCAAAATTTGGCCATTTTTGACCCCCACTCCCCCATGTAACGCGGCGTAACATTTTCAATACCCCCCCCCCATATTTGTTACGTAACATTTTACAAAAAGTTTAAAAAAATGAAAGAAAATTTTGCTTTATGGTTTAAACCGATTTTTAACTGGTTATTGTTTCCGTGTTTTGACCCAAAACCGGTCTGATGTAATTTCCGCAACCGGTTAACCGAAAACCGGTTTGGACTTTTTGGCTATGGTTTTCTATCTCTAATTGTTTTTGTTTAGAGGATTTAGTGAACTGTTAACCACGCCGTGTGCAATAAAATTTGCAACGAATCCGTATCTTAGGCCTAGATCATTGTTAAAAACGTGATCCAATAAACATTTTATAAGTTTATAATTTTTTTAAGTGTTACGTAACATTTTTATTGACTTACCAAAAGTAGGAAGTCTACACATTATAAAATCATTGACAGTTAAATCTGAGGTGCTCGGTTTCGGAAGATAATGGACTTTTTTCATCAGAAATGACCACAGTCGACTTAATAGTTCTTCATTTTATACTGTTTTAGCTTATTCTATATAATTTTTGATCAGAGAGTTTAAATCTATTCACGGAAAGGGTCTATTGATTTCCATTTCGGAAAAATGTATCACCGAGCTTGTTTGCATCTTATTTTCTCAAAAAATATGCATATTAGTGTATCGATTAATGACCAATTATTTGTCAAACACTTATTATTACTGAATTATTGTTCTGACACATTATGACAGATATTTAATACACTGCACTATATATTTTTCTTTGAAAATAACCTACCAAATACATCTGCAACTGTTTTTTCTGAATTGAGAATTGATAGACTATTTATGTGAACGGATTTGTAATCCATGACCAAAATTTATAAGGAATATTCTAAAATAGTACAAAATAAAGTTTTATTAAGTCCGTTATGGTCATTTCTAAGGAAAAAAGTCTATGATCCGAAACCAAGCACCTCAGAGTCTACTGTTAATCGTTTTATAATGTGTAGACTTCCTACTAGCAGGATTAACTCTTGGTTTGCGTTGGCAAGTCGCTAAAACTTAATTTGTATTCAAGATTAGCGTGATGTAGTATATTTTAAAATAGAAAATAGTTTGTTGGTGTTAGTGGAGGGCACTGCCTGCACAATGTGCAGTACACATTATAAAATGAAATTTCCATGTCGAGATCCGCCCTTTCGGGTTAACAAATGCTCCTAATAATTAATCCCTGTCGTCCGCCCTCAAACAGAAAAACAATTGAGCATACACGCGAGCACAAGAAGTCAGGGGGGTAGGGGGTGAAGGGCTAACCATGGCCCGCCCGCCCCCCAAATCCCCGGGTCCCCGTTAAACATAAAAGGGGGTGGGTGGTTTGGTGGTTCTAGTTTGTCGCTGCCACGGATATGGGGCACATTGGGGTAAAAAAAAAAAGTTTTGGCCAAAAATCCAGTTTTATATATATATTTTTTTATAAATTTTTAAAACCGAAATACGTCGACTTTTTAATGTTTTAAAAAATATTTTTTAAAACATTAATGTCGGACAAAAACCGTGAAACTGGGAATGTAGACCTTAATAAAAATTTGAAAAAATACAAAATGGAGGACAAAATAGTTATTTTTGAAAATTATTGATTTCACATCACATCTTATGCTCGTAATACAAACAATAACTTTACTAAAACGAAATAATAATATATTACGCACCGAGTACGGGAATCTAGTTTTTAGCGCACTGAAATGGTTTGCGTCGAGGTGCGTATACTATTTTTCCTACGACCTAAAAAAAGTCCAAAATTATCTTAACATTAGTTTGTCAATTTGAGGTTATGTGTTTGACGTTTACTAATTTTTTGACAGCAAATATTTAAAATCAGCTGATTGTCACTTCCAAACCGTTGGCATAGGCAACGGGTGGGAAATATGCACTAACTACTAACTAGGTCGTAGGAAAAATAACAAAATTCTTCGTTAAAATTAATACAGTTGCCATGTCAGCAAGCGGAAAAAAATCAATTAAAAGTTAAAAAGTTAAAAACTATTTAAACCGAAAATTTGTTAAATAATACTATGGCAAAAAGGCTCCCCGACTAGCAGTGAAGTTGTTGACTTTGATAAGGTATCAATTGGTAGAGCTTCAGACTAGAGATTAAAAGGTTGCAGGTTTAAAGCCCGGTTGAGGAACGAACTTCTTTCTTTTCTGATTCCAAATCATTAACCTTGTTATTACCAAAATAAAAGTTTTGGGAAAAGAGTTACATTCGGACGTTTTTGGCCATTGATATTAAAAACGACCCCTTTGTGTGGGGGTGAGGTGGTCCGGGTCGAGCCGCGAGTGCCCGCCACGTCAGCCGCCACCTTCTTCCGGCCCCCATCGCCCGGGGGCGGCGATCAATAAACATATGAGGTGCGGCGGGGGTGTTCCTCTAAATAAGAGAGCTACTCCGGCGATACCCAACAGCCACCCCCGGAAATTCAACCCCCTTATTCACCGCCGCCCCCTACCGCCGCCAACGACGTTAGTCTGAAGGCGGCAGCCTCGCTGTCAGATGTGATGAGCTTTTGTCTCCGAGATAACCAAGAAGGATATCGGAGTCAGCAGGGGTTAACACGACTACGTAGTCATACAGAATGTTAACCTATCCAACATTTTTCTTTTATTTTTGCATTTTTTAAATACCTTTTTCATTATCTTTATAGGTAGTACCCAAGTCATCAAAACAAGTACTGACTAGCCAGCATTTATGTGCTTTAAAAATGTACTTAAGTAGCGGCCAAAAATAGCCTCAAATATTCAATTGATTTGGGGTTTTCTAATTAGGTTATATCCATTATGGTTTAATAAAGAGTAATAAAACTCAAATAACTACAGTTGTTTTATGGATTCATATTTAATCGCAGTGGTTCAATATGCCTCGTGGTTGAACTTGCCCCTCTTTCTCCTACGCATATAATTAAAAGTATAAATTTATAAGATCACGATTGTTTCTTTTTCAGACTAAGTACGAAATAATAAGCACCTTAATAATTGCCATTTAAAATGAATAATCTGCTTACAGTTTATGCTGAAACAAAACGTTGGCCTTGAAAGACAAGACAAAGATTTAATTAAAAAAAAACTAAACGAAGAATATTCAGTCTCAAAGCGTGTGTATGGTTGTTTTTATTGATGTTAAAATTTTTACGATTGAGGAAAAATTAAATTTTTAATTATCGCTGCTTCTTTATATAAATAATTAATATTTACAAACTGGCAATTTATACGTCCGACGTAACATAACCTAACTCTTTGGTTTAGGCCGTTTTTTTTTTCACGTGTTTTAATGCTACGCTAAATATTATTATTATTATTATTATTGAGGTTAAATTTTTGATATTGCACAACTGAGGCAAATTGCGTTAGCTTAAGAGGTCTACAGCAAGGGCAAGATGGAAGTGAGATTCCTAACTTCGGCTTCAATGGAGCTCTCTAAAACTATGAAACAAAAGACGTCTACCTTATCTCTATCTCATTTGTGCTACACTTTCCAGCCAACCAAATAAATACTGTATTTGTTTTTCATACAAGATATACAGTATTTATTTGGTTGGCCGGAAAGTGTAGCACTGAGCGGCACGAACGAACATAGCTAATGTGAATCTGTAGAATAAGATAATTCTTTAATTTTTTTAATAAAAAGAATATAGTTACACTTTTTGGCCGGCCAAGTAAATATTGTATTTGTTCAACAAAGAACAAATACAGAATTTGTTTGGTTGGGTGGAAGTGGAAGTGTATGTATGTCTTCTATCCTTTTTGGGTAGAACTTTTGTCCCTGTCTAATCTAACGGGAGAAATCGCCATTAGAGTAAAAAAGGTACACTTGATATTTAAAATTTATCAGAGATTTGGTGAGAAATCTTGAAAAAACAATGACCTTTATTTATGTTAAGCGTTTATATAAAACCTGTTAATATATTTAATTTTAGCCAAAGTAATTTGTTTCGGTTAAAATTTTATAAATTATTGTAGAATTATTTTCACAGTCCGTCAGTAAGAGCGTATAATGATAGGTATTTTTAGAATAGGTAATGGCAAAATAGAATAAATAATCTTTCTCTAAGCGAACCTAATACGTTTTTAGTTCTCTATAGAATTTTGTAAGAATAATTTAATGAGATTATCATATCCAACATAGAATCAAACACTGAAAAAAAAACTGTATTAACAATATTTTTAGATATGGTTATGTTTAAACTATATATTTAAATTATATTGAGATATATAAGATTTAAGCAGATATAAACGGTTATACCAAAAAAGACATTAATAAGACCATATACAAATACAGAAATCCCAGACCCAAACAACAGGACAATAGTGACAATGACAGACAGACACAAGTTATACTTCCCTATGTAAGCGGTATCACGGATAAAATAGGTAAACTTTTGAAGAAGTCAAATATTAAGCCTATATTTTGGTCCAACCAAAAATTAGGTCAATGTTTGACTTCAACAAAAGACAAAATACCCCTGAGTTCAGAAGGCGTATATAAAATACCCTGCTCCTGTGGTACGGTTTACATAGGTGAAACTAAGAGAAAAATTTCTACAAGACTTCAAGAGCATGAGCGCAATATAAGAAAGAAACAAATTTCCTTATCGGCAGTAGCCGAACATGTACATGAAACAGGTCATAAAATCAATTTGTCTGATACAAAACAAATATTAACAGAAAACAGAAAAATGCCAAGGAAGATACGGGAATCGATAGAAATCATCAAGCATCCTAACAATATCAATCGGGACACTGGTTACCACTTACCTGCAATATGGAAGTCTTTGATAGGAAAAACCTCGTCACGGGTGAATAACCACAACTCGTCATAAATAGTGACACAAGTTGATTCGAAACTTAGTTTTAGATTAATCCCTGAAGATGTCTCTAGTAGTAAGAGACGAAACGTCGGAAAGTGAAAATCCATTAACACGGTCTAAACCCGAAAGTGAAAGTTCTTTATATTTTAGATATAAGTAAATTGATAGAATATATTAGATTAAAAAGTATTGCGTCTGCCGTTGTGATTGTATCATATAATGGTCGATCTTTTACCTCCAAAGAATTTTCTTCATTTATGTAAAATAATGGAATTATCTGTACTTTCAGTCCTCCATGTCATCCGCGCTCTAATGGATTGGCGGAAAACAGAGTGAATATATTACATTTACAAAAATTAAGAAAACTAGAAAAATCTGAAATCTGATGGTATATTGATTCGTTATTTTGGTTTTTCTGTTGAAGGAAAATGTAGTCAACTATTTTTAGCGCAAATATGTATTTATCCAGTAAACAACTAAAATAATGATAGTAACTAAAACTTTCCCACAAAGAAATAAAGTTATAATAAATAATAGAAGGTATATATTAATTGCAATTATTGTAGGTACTCAATAATTACGGAATTATAATAATTATATATATGTATATATAAATTTCACTTCTTAACTACAATTTTGTAGCCTTATGGAGAATATAGGCAAAAATACCGAAGGCGTCTATTAATTTTAACAGGTTAGGCGCCATTTGTATTAAAACTGATACAGGCGGCTTTTTTCAATCAGGCCGCATGTATAGGATATCCTATATAATACAGTGACTTGCCTAAACTTTAAGCCACCTGTATCTGACAGTTTTCAAGAATATCATTTAAAAGTGTAGTAAAGCTTTGCAGCTTGGCCCATCACGGAAAAAAAAATTATAGCTAGGAGCGCTATAACACACATACCAAGCAAATTATAATCGCTTATTATATAAATACAAGGCTTTCTCTTACAATTATGGCAGTCAATGTAAAAATTTATATGAAATACTTTAATTGTTTAGTGAATAATAAAATATAACAAATAGTATGGCATTTATAGCTTAAATAGATTTAATTATTGTCCGTGCTAATAATTTTTATAATATAATAAAATTTCTGTAAATTTATAATAGTGCCTGTAATAAATATAATCGTGTCTGTAATATATATAATCGTTTCCAATTTATTTTTAACATTATTAGTTATTGTGTCCCTTATAATCTATAGCTTAAATCACTATAATTTGCCACTGTTACCAAATATCTTATAATGTATAGCGCAGAGCCCACTAATTTCTTTCCGTGATGAGACCAGAAAATGGAAATGGCCAACGATTTATTTCCTTATCATTTAATCTTAATAAGAAAAACACAAGTGGGTGGCTATTTGAAAAAAAAATTGTAGTGGTTGGGTGCATGGGGTTGAAAATAGCGATAACATTTGATGTAAATCAAAATTTTCGAAATAAAAATCGCCCTGTCTGAGCATATTTTTCTATAATGGTTGCCCAATCACACAACTTCCTATTTCATAACGTTTCAAATTAGTTCAAATTAGCTGATGTTTTGACAAGGTGCTTGCAACTGTTCAGCTAGTTCTTGACAGAAAACGTCACGTTAGGCTCTCTAACCCTATCGTGTGGCGATCTGAAAGTAAGCCGCACTCTGGAGGGCGACAGACGGAGAAAGTCGAAACCCCGTGCCGTGGCATCTCGCCGTCGGTGACGGTAATCCAACCTCGGCGGCGGGCCACACGAAATAGAGTGAACCGACCTACCGCCACACTCCACTCTACATGGGGGACAGAATTGAACAGCTGCCGGCAAAAGACTACAGGCGCGTAGACGCTTTCATTTGAAAATCTTTTTTTTACATTTTTATAAAATTAGATACACAAGCTGTGAAGATTTATAACGCATTCTATAATATACTTCTCACAGTTGCAAGTAATTTTTTCTGCAAAAATAACATATTTGGACTTTTTTTGGGGAGATATACAGGGTGATCAATAACTGCCATGCCAAAATTTAAGAGGTGATTCTTCATCCAAAAAAAAGTTGGTCCGCAAATGAGCCCTAAGGGAGCTACAGCCCTTTAAAATTGTAATAAAAATAAGGTTTTTAATTAATAACTCTGGTACCCTTTAAGCTAGAGCGACGAGCTTTTGCATGTATACTAGTATTCATAAGGGCAATAAGTTTATGTTAATTTATTTTTTAAAATTTATCCAGAGGCGGTCCTAGACGGAAAAATGTATTAGGCTTAACACATTTTTGCCCCAAACTTTTTCATGTTTACTTTTTTTGGATTTTTTGTAAAAAATATGGATTCCTTTAGTAAAAATACATAAAAAATGCCATATAGTGTAACACTGTAGGAGCAACCGTTTTCAAAAAAAATCAATTAAGAGGAAGTAACATTTTGTGCCACCAAAAACGTTACTTTTTAAAAGGCTATTACTCCTTTAATATTAAATTTAGGTGTTTTGGTGAAGAATGCTTTTTTGCTTAGTATTAAATGAAAAATCACCCTGCATCATTTAAATTTTATTGATGCTTTTTCTTGTTCCCCATTTAATACGTCATCTTTGAAGGGCCGTAGCTCCTTTAGGGCTCATTTACGGACCAACCTTTATAAAACTTTTTTTTTCATATTTTTGGATGTAGAGTCACCTCTTAAATTGTGGCATGGCAGTTACTGATCACCCTGTATATACCGGGTGAGTTTTGTTTATGTCCACCCCCAAATTAATCAGTTTTTTATACATAGAATTTTCGGCTGAATTCAAAAATGTAAAAAATACAGGGTATTCCATTAAAAAAAAACAAATTTATGCCACTTCCGGCGAAACCGGAAACAAAAAAAAAATAAATCTGCCATTTTATAGCCAATGTAAAATGATATAAATCACCCAAGTTTCGTTTTTATCTTATGAAGATTACTCTTAATTCTGGGGGTGGACATAAATAAAATTCACCCGGTATATTTCAAATTTGGTACGAATTATATTTTTTATAAAAGTAATTTTTCCTTAAAAAATTAAGTTAAGTTTCCAAAATGATCGAAATTTGCGTTATGTAATACTTGAACGTTCCCTTTCCTAGTTGGTAGTGAGATAAATATTTTTGGTTGTTGGTGCCTGTAGCTTTCGGTCGGCAGAGATGGGAGACGGGATAGCAAAACCGGATCATAAACAATATAAACAAATGAAAACATGCGCAGAAAGAGGGCGACTAGATGAATTTGTCTGAAATCGGGAAGGATATCCTGGATCCAGCAAATTTTATCACAGATCCAGGAATATTTACTTTCAAAGAATTTTTTTTTATACAGGGTGTCTCAGAACTCGCGTCCATCCTTGAAGGGACACATAAAATATCAAAAACTATGATAAAAAAGTCATATAAACATAGGGCCGCTAGTAGGGCCTCAAATCGGTCCTAATGGAGTTACGGCCCTTTGAATATATGGTCCCTTAAATAGGACCCAAAAAAAGCGCTAATAAAATAATTTGACACTGCAGAGTGATTCCACATTAAAAACTAAAAAAGTTTGTTACACCCTGTCCCAAAAATAAATATTAAGTGAGTTTGGACTTAAGTAGTAAAACTTTTTTTGCACGACCAAGACTAAAACCTAATTTTACGCTTTCATTTTCGGGACTAAACTTGCCGTTTTTCTCCCTAGGGAATAAAAATCACGGTAACCTTGATAATATTAAAATATTATACCTACTATGTGCTATGCTGGTTCAAAAATTAGGTTTGGTGGTGTTTTGTAATAAATTAGCGATTCAAACCAATTTATTTGATTTTAACAAAGAAAACCTTTAAAAATAACATTTTTATAACAATTTATACATAACTTAAAATTGATCATCTTCGTACATTTTTTTGACGTTTGTGTCAACCATATTAAAAAACAATTGAAATCGCGATAGCCATGAAACTGAATTTTCGCAATTTACAGGCATCTTGATTAAATTACGAAATTACGATTTTAGACGCGTTTTTAATTTTAATTTTATTTACCTAACTAAATTATGTTTGGTCCTGCAAAAAATAGTGTGTATACCTCAGGACTAAACTAATGCAGCGGGACTAAAACAGCCACTAAAACTATTATGGGCATGTCCTGTAATTTTTTTTTAAATGGAATTTCCTCGATGTAGTATTTGTACCTTTAAGGATAGACACGAGTTAAGCCTGTTTTTCAACAGGCAAGCCCATATTTAAGGGCGGGGAAAGTTTGCCAATTATATAAATTATTTCTTTTTTCCCACAGGACTCCTTAAAAAACAATGGGGTTTTAATTTTTCTTTCAATAGCGGAGCCAGTTTTTTTTGCTTGGCGTTTTTTTTTTGCTGCAGCACAAAATAATATCTTTTTGGGGAATGCAAAACATTTTTCTTTGAAGCTTGTAATTGCAGCACTATCGATGTCGTCGAAATTCAGTTCAAGCTTATTGAATTTTTCTCATACCGTTCTATTCATAGGTAATGTGATTTACTTTTTGTTTCATTAGAAAAGAGTATTTGGTTTCATTTGTTTTGTCACGAAAGAGTCGGATAAGATCGTGTGGGAATGGTTTTTGCGTCTCGGAATCTCGTCAAAGAATTCTACACAGAGAGAAATTATTTATAGTAATAAAATCTATTTTCAAAGCTTTAGAAATCTATTAAGGTTTCTTTTGAATAAAAAAAACTTTACAAAATTTTTCTTGTCCATGATAGAAATAAGAGGTGATTCTACGTTAAAAAATATGAAAAAAGTTGCTATAAAAGTCCGGAAATGAGCCCTAAGAGAGCTGCGGCCCTTCGAAGATGGACATATTGAATGGGGATCAAAATAAGCACCAATAAAATTTTTATGCTGCAAGGCGATTCTTTATTTAAAACTAAGCAAAAAAGTATTTTTCACCAAAACACCTAAATTTAATATTGAAGGCTCGATTAAAGGAGTTATAACCTTTTAAAAAGTAACATTTTTAGTGGCACAAAATGTTACTTTCTTTTAAATGCATTTATTTTAAAAACGGTCGCTCCTACATAGTTACACTAATGACATTTTTTATGTATTTTTACTGAAGGAATCTATATTTATTACAAAAATTTTAAAAAATGTATATATAAAAAAGTTTGGGGCAAAAATGTGTTAAGCCTAACATATTCTGTCCGTCTAGGCACGCCTCTGGATAAATTCAAAAAAATAAATTAACATAAACATATTGCCCTTATTAATACTAGTATACGTGCAAAAGCTCGTCGCTCTAGCTTAAAGGGTACAAGATTTATTAATTAAAAACCTTATTTTTATTACAATTTATTAACCTTTATAAGAACTTTTTTTCATATTTTTTAAGGTAGAATCACCTCTTAAATTTCTCGAACTTATTTCTAAATAACCCTGTATATGTGTGGGTGAGTTAGTTAGCTTTTTTTGATTCGAAAATTCTCGGTTAATTTCTTATTTATTTATTTTTAGGTTGTCCTATTTTTTGTTTCTACTTCTGTGTCAAAATGTTTTCCGCGGCCCATTTTTTTTTTCTTATTATATTTCCAACTTTGCTTGATTTAATAATTTTCTTTTCCCTGTGTAACTTCATCGAAGAAACGTAGTAACAAAAACAAGAGCCATTACATATGTAAATTGACGGCTGAAAAAAAAAACGCTCCAGAGCGTATTTGGTCTCTCTTACAAGAAGAAGAAGACGAAACAGTCACGTTCGCTTTAATTACATTATGCGTCAGTCCACTTACTTTCGACAAGATGCAGTTTTTATTTTATGCCACCTTTTTTGTTCTAACAAACCAAAGAACTTTTACCTAAAGAAGTAATTTCAGACCAATGTTTATGAATGTGTCATCTTTTTGTTTGTTTATTTACTAACAGAAACGCGATCAGCTTTGTGGTGTAAAATGTAGATGTCGCTAGTCGACTTTCAGGCTACCTAGTAGCGATGTTGCGTAGTTTCCACCTTATCATGAATTCAAATCATTATACTTAAATTAAAAATGTAAAAAAGTTTATTGTGTTTACTATAATTATGTTTAATAATATAGTATATTTAAATCTATTAAAATTAAACTACTAGTTCATATAAAACTCATACAGAACTAATGTTTCTTAAAATTTACAATAAAATATCCAAAGTATATGTTTCCAATCGGCAACACTGTACCCCTGTCAGTCATTTTACGACATTAGACTGTGAGTTTACACATTCTTTCTCTCTCTTTAGGCGTACTAAGTGTAAACAATAGTCACTCCCTACCAGCCCCTCACCGTAGTTGGTTCACGCTTTAAACAAAGCATACGGTAGATTTCATCATGCTCCTTCTTTAGGTAAAAGTTCTTTGTAACAAACGCCTTTTCCTGGTTTTCCTCAAAATGTGCCACGGAGCATACTCCCAAAATGTCAGACACGTTATATGTCTTTCTAAAGGTACTTTTTCAAGAATTTCAAAATTATTGTCAAGCAAGACAACCTAATAGTAAGAGTACAATTTAAATTGTCAAAATATCAAAAATATGTAGGGTTCGTTGCTAACTTCTTGTCCCACTTTCTTGTGGCGAGGTTAGTTACTACTGTAGGTCTCTTCCAAATCTTTGCAAGTTTGCTTTTTTTGGTCTTTTTGAAGCCAGTTTTTACCGGTCACTTCCTTTATAGCAAGTGTAATTCGGTGTGTATCGTCCATTCTGGCCACATGTCCTATCCATTGCCATTTTTGTTTTGCCACTCTTTTTATTATGTCTGTAACTTGTGTTTTGCGTTTAATTTCCTCATTCCTGATGTTATCCCTTAAACTAATGCCTAACATAGCACGTTCCATTGCCCTTTGCGCCACTTTAAGTTGTTCAGTATTCTTTTTTTCTACGACTGCTTTAGAATATAAGCAAATACACACACTTTTCAAACACAGAATCAATCCATTCTAGCTCTAGATACGGTATGAATATTCCGTATCAAGTGTTAGAATGAGCACATATAGTGCCATCTCTTGTTTATAAAAGTAAAGAAAACTGTAGCAAAATTAGCAAAAATATATATTTTACCATGAAATATTGAATAATTTAATGAAATTTAAAGTTTTGCGTTAAAATTACATAAAGTTTATTAGTTTTTCTTAATATTTGACCAGTTTTTTATCAATTTAGTTCAGAAAATTAAAACTGCTCCATCTATTGTTATCTGACATAACCTTCAATTTTTGCATTTTAATTTGTAAATATGTGCTAAAATTAAATAAAAATCTTTTTTAAGTACTGATTTGATAAAATTATTAAATAACATTAATTGCTTTATTTAAAAATATGTGTTTTGTTGCATTTACAATGTCGAGTCACAAAAAACATTGTTTTTAACCTTGTCCACAGTTTAAAGCCATTCAGTGTTTCATATTTGCAGTCGAAGAAAAAGTATAGTCTACAACACGTATGTAATAGTCATTCCGCGCTCGCGGGACCGTCATACTCGCCTACCGGCTCGCATGACAAACTTTCCACTCGCGCGGAATATTGTCTATTCCATACTAGTTATAGAATATACCATTTTGTTAGTATCATAGTTTTCAATCCATACATAATAAAGAGTAAAACACTTGCAGCTGGTTCGTTGAAATGCCTTGGAATCTGCCTCAAACACAATGCAAGACCATCGTGAATTCGTAGTACCTTCGACTGATGCCCGATATATTACCCCATTTAAAATGGTTTATTACTACGTGCAAGTCTATAATGTATTGGTATTGTGATGTCGGCTAATCGGCCACAATAATTGATTCATTTTGTTGAACAAAACTAACATTGAAGTTGCCAACCATAATTTGATCTTAAATCGTACCCTTTTATAGTTGACTGGAATGCTGAAGAATCGGTCTTTCTTCAGTGGCGCAACAAAGAAATGCTTAAGCTGAAGAATGATTCAAACAACAAACTAGATGAAACGTTGCAAGCACCCTGTCAAAACATCGGCACTATTGTACACTAGGGCCATCTAGTTTGCAAATTTCAAACTAGGTGTTTTGTTTGATTTTAAATTCTGTATCTTTAAAACATTATATTCTAGAAAAAAACTGTACATAACATTTTTTATAGGGCTTAAAAATAGCTTTTATTTAAAATATAATTTTTTGAAATCGGGTTATAAATATGTGAGATATGCTAAAAAAACCTTTTACTGCTTTAAACGCCAATATCTCGAAAACAATGCGTTTTAGGAAAACGTTGTTTATAACATTTTTTGACCAATTTAAAATTATCTTTTATATAAGTGCTAAATTAACCAAATACAATAATAATTGCCTTAATTATAAACAAAAAACGCTAAAAATAGGAGTTTTACCCTATTTTTACCCCCAAAATCTAATCAGCTCTTTGGAATACGATAAGAAACAATATGCAAAAAACCGCAAGTCGATATCTCATGTAGAAATGGAGTTAGAGAGTATACACCTAGACAGACAGACAGACAGACAGACAGTCAGACAGACTTACTGATTTCGACTCAGAATGGTCTAAAACGTCGAGAAATGTGAAAAAACGTGGTCAAAGATTTAGACTTTTCGGCGAAGATTTCAATACATCGGCACTCTTAGTAGCACTAAGTGCCGGTGTAATTTTCTTATTGAGTGATAATTTAACCAATAAATGCAAGATTAAATTGTTAACTTGAATTTGATTAACCAATTCTGAAGTTTTTCAAGAAATTTACCCTTAAAATAAATATTATTTTATGTAAAGATAATAAATCACGTTATGTTATATAGGTACTAATTATATTTATCTTAATGATGTTCTTCTATTACATTGAAATGTAACTCTTATATGTAACCTGACACGTCTATTTTTAAACCATAATTAACGTAGAGCCAGCGCAATTACTATAGATGATTGTGTCTCTCACTTGCTCGCATTCTGCCTTATGAAGGTTAAAGCTTAAAGTTGAGAGCTCGCTCATCTATAGTGAAAATTAATACTATAACAAGATAAACTAATGTTTATTTTTTGTTCCCAGGTGCCTTAGACGAATCGAACGGCAGTCCCGCGCCGTCAGCAGTACCACTAACGCCAACGTCAGAGAGCAGCAGTACCGGCAACGGCAGCAGCAGTAACGGCAACGGCGACGTCAACATGAACCCCAAACAGCGCCACCAGATGAAACACCGCGAATTATTCCTAAGCCGGCAGGTGGAAACCCTTCCGGCAACTCACATCCGCGGAAAGTGTTCAGTGACATTGTTCAACGAAACTGAGGCTCTTGCCTCGTACCTCAACAAAGACGATATGTTCTTCTACTGCCTAGTGTTCGATCCGACTCAGAAGACGCTTCTGGCCGACAAAGGCGAGATCCGCGTTGGGAGTCGGTATCAGTGTGATATTACGCCGTTGTTGCGCGAAAGTGAGACAGATCCGAGGGATCTGACCGAATTGGAAAGTGTAGTGTGGACCCCGGAGCATAATTTAAGCGACAGACAGATCGATCAGTTCCTAGTGGTTTCTCGTTCGGTGGGTACGTTCGCGCGCGCCCTGGATTGTAGTTCTAGTGTCAAACAACCGTCGTTGCATATGTCTGCCGCTGCAGCGAGTAGAGATATTACGCTTTTTCACGCCATGGACACGCTGCACCGTCACGGGTACAATCTCTCCGGTGCGCTGTGTTCCCTCGTACCCTCCAGTGGGCCGGTGCTGTGTCGCGACGAGATGGAGGAGTGGAGCGCCTCGGAGGCTAACCTCTTCGAGGAGGCGCTCGATAAATACGGGAAAGACTTTAATGATATTCGCGCGGATTTTTTACCGTGGAAAACGCTCAAAAACATTATAGAGTACTACTACATGTGGAAGACGACGGATCGCTACGTGCAGCAGAAGAGAGTCAAGGCGGTGGAAGCGGAGTCGAAGCTGAAACAAGTCTACATTCCTAACTAGTGAGTTCGTATTACAAAAAATGATACAGGCTATTTATACGGCCGACGTACACGAAGCTAAGTGTACGTCCGGTATTCTTATTGGCTGATTTTTAGGGTGTTTAAAGCTTTTGAGATATTTATAGTATTATTAATTTGAGCCATTTCGCCTCAATGACTATTTATATCGTAAAAATCTAAAACAGAAAATAAAATTAAAATGTTCTTATCAGGCGCACCTATTTCTAGATGCGCTGGTAAGGTATTGCGTTTAAAATAATACTTATCTGTTATATCTTCTTTACCTAAAAAATATTATTAGTCAATACCTTACCAAAGTTTAAAAATTTTGCCTAAATAGAGAATTTTCAATAAAATTCTTGATAAATCGTTAAAATAATTAAAAAAGAACGAAAAACTGAATAAAAGTTAACTTCTAACGTTTCGGGATCTAATCTGATCCCGTTTTCAAAGAAAATTATTAGTTTTGAAAGAATTTGTGCAATATTTGGCTTTATCAATCAAAATATGACAAATGTCAAAGTATGTCATTTCGAGGTAATTGAAACAAAGACACCTGTAACAATAAAAGTTTTTTCCAAATTAACTTCTCTACACGTTTTCAACAAAAACGCCTTTTCCAAATTAATTTCTCTACACCTTTTTTATTGTTACAGGTGTCTTTGTTTCAATTACCTCGAAATGACATATTTTGACATTTGTCATATTTTGATTGATAAAGCCAAATATTGCACAAATTCTTTCAAAACTAATAAATTTCTTTGAAAACGGGATCAGATTAGATCCCGAAACGTTAGAAGTTAACTTTTATTCAGTTTTTCGTTCTTTTTTAATTATTTTAACGATTTATCAAGAATTTTATTGAAAATTCTCTATTTAGGCAAAATTTTTAAACTTTGGTAAGGTATTGACTAATAATATTTTTTAGGTAAAGAAGATATAACAGATAAGTATTATTTTAAACGCAATACCTTACCAGCGCATCTAGAAATAGGTGCGCCTGATAAGAACATTTTAATTTTATTTTCTGTTTTAGATTTTTACGATATAAATAGTCATTGAGGCGAAATGGCTCAAATTAATAATACTATAAATATATATACGCCTCAAATAAATTATAGATTCTATCTTTTGAGATATATTTTAAAAACACCAAACATACTATAAAAAACGACCTAAACCAAAGCGTTAGGCTCGGAGTTAGGTTATGTTACGTAGAACGTATAAATAGCCTTTTCCTCTGCTATTTATACGTCCGACGTATTCGAAGCTAATTGTAAGTCCTGTTTTCTTATTGGTTGATTTTAAGGGTTTTTAAAGCTTTAAATTATTCGTCAGAATTGTATTCTCCCCGTTTAAATGGGGGGGGGCTACGCCCTTATCAGCATAAAAAAAATACCAAACCGGCGAAAAAACGACTTAGGTTATGTTACGTCGGACGTATAAATAGCTAGTTTATAAATAAATTGGCGGGTTTACACTAGAATTAAATATCCAAGTCTTTTTGGGAGGACTCCCTAGACTCAGACACATTTTTTCCTGAATCTCAAAAACAATTAAAATGCTGCTACTAGATAGCCTGAAAGTCGACTAGCGACATCTACATTTTACACCACAAAGCTGTATCGCGTTTCTGTTAGTAAATAAACAAACAAAAAGATGACACATTCATAAACATTGGTCTGAAATTACTTCTTTAGGTAAAAGTTCTTTGGAATTGCGGTTAAATGACATTTAACTAACTCCCGATTTCTTTGTTGCAGTAACAAACCAAATTCGTCTGCGATCAACAATAACAAGGGCGTCGTTAATGGAAGCAGCAACGGCGGCCCCGATCCGGCGGCGCCGGTTTCGTTGGGCGGAAAGGCCTGCGAGTCGTGTAGCGGTAAGTTTTTACTTTTCCGCTATTTTTTTTTTTTTTTTGAAAACTTTTTGTTCGATTTCAATTTTTTTGTTTCTTCTTCAAAAAATAATAGCACTATAGTCCGTCCAATTATGCAAGATAGTAGTTTAAATTTCCCGCGATTTTTAAGCTACATCATTGGTTAAAAACTCGTACCTTTTAACATATAAAATATTGTGATATTTTTTGTCTATGACAATGATTGACAGTCGTTAAAGCTAATAAAAGAAGAGAAAGTTACATAAAAAAATGGTTATACTTAATGTTATTTTGTATGGTATTGAAAAAGGTACTTTTTTGGTTTATTTTTCATACCCTCACACTAAATTAGCATATTCTACATATTGTACAAACGTAAATTATATTGTACACAAGGAAAACGTCAAATTTTTAGGTTATAATTACAACTTACGGCCTATCCAGAGGCTCGCATAACAACCATTACAAGATACATGACGATACATCAAGCCAATCCTGGCATCGGATTCTTATGTACTATGCTTGTTATGCGAGTCTTTGGATAGGCCCTTTCCAGGAAAACAGTACCGACTGTTAAATTTTTGATACACTACGATTTATGCATAATTATGCTATTTATGCGCTCTGTGGTGTAAAACGGGCCGCGTCCCTTACTATCTTGCATAACTGATAAACATTTTAGCGGTATCATTGTATAAACTACTTATTAGACCATATCTGGGCCCCGGAGGTAAAGGACACCACGTCCATTTTTTGTGAAATAGAGTTATAATAATACAATGGAAAAATAACCCGTGTCCATGCAGTTAAAGGTAAAACAAAATCGAAAAATTGCTCTCCTGAAAATTTACGTTTTTGTGACATGGTGTCGTTTACCTCCGGGATCCAGATATATATCGTCGGCTTAGAGTTCTAACCCGCTAACTCCAAACTTTACAGGAGATGAAAAAAACCTTATAATTATTTCTATAATTGTATAACAAAATGAAAAATCCCATTTTTTCACAACCAGCCTAAAACCACATCTTTATTACTGTTCTTTTCATTGGTAGAAATATTATTTCTCTACCTATGACGTCAGAGGTTCTAAAAATAATGAAATTGCACCATGGTTAATAATGAATTTTTATTCAGCTGTTTTGGCATCTGACGTTTCACTTAATTATTAAATCACATTGCTATTTACAAGTGTCTTTAGGCACCAAATTTATTTATTGCATGATAAATTAAAAAATATTAACTAAATCAGTACCTATAAAACACGTTTTACAAAAAACACTTCAAAAAGTGAAAATCATATTCAACCATAGATAATACAACCCATATATTACTGTAAGGATCATAGATTACTAGAGGTACAACAACCATATATTGATTTTTGAGGCAATAGATTCTCCCTCGCAGTTTTCGCCTGTCCCCTTATTTCTGGGGAAGTACCAAAATCATCACTTTGCATTTCACTTTCCATTTTTATATATTTTAATACACTTAACACGGAAACACTCTAACTTAATAATTTTAGCAGATCAACAGAAAATTTCAGCCAGAAATGTCAAGTTATTCATTTGTTTTATTAATGGCCGCGAGCGGCCAGCGTGATATTTTAAATTTATAAGCTTTTTCATTAAATTTTAGTAAAATAAATAAATAAATAGCTAATTAATTGTACTGGTAGTGAAAAAAATACTATATTTTCCACGTGAGTGAAGATTTAACATTTTAGACCGCGTTTTGCGGGCTTCGCGCTAGCGCGCTCATCCCGCAATTTGACGCAGGTCAAAAATGTTAAACTTCTCTCACTTGGTAAATAATATACTATTTTTTATTAGCGTGTTTTGGAGGTTTTAACAACTATCAACTACAAAAAAATTAATTTGGGCTTGATTTTTATTGAATTAAAAAGGAGATGGCAAGGAGTGGGCAGGTTTTAGGTAAAGTTTTTTCAAAAAATAAATCAATTATTGCAAAGGTTTTTATTTTAGAAAATAAAAGTACAAAATACTGTCTTCAACATCAAAAAGCAATAATTTTAAAAATAATAACCTTTGCAATAATTGCTGGAAGTGGCAGAGTTAGCAGCTTGGAAAAAGTTATATTTGGATTAAGGTTAGAGTTGCCTGTTTTTTTGAAGATGGTGTAACTAAGTTCCCTCTTTTGAGCGGTATCAAAAACGACAATTCGTCCAAATATGGAGTTAGCAGGTTAACACTTTAAGCCGACGATATATATTTATTTAAACAAAAATTAAGTACTTAAATTATAAGTAGATTACTTTATAAAAATGCATATTAATCACAATTTTAGCGTTTATTTATTTCATTTGTTTCAATATTTAAATTTGCAATGCGAGAGAGTTCAAAAATTATTTTATTTGCTTATTTATGTTATTTTTGCTCACAATGCATATTTTTTTATGAGAAAATAGTTCCAAAATTGATATAGTATCCATCAAAACAATGGCTCATTTAGATTGCTAAAAAAAACTAAAAAAAAAAACTTGAAAAAAACATTTTAAATTATCATAAGAATTCATTCACAACAGACTTTTGTAAGCAAAGGAATCATAGAAAAACTATTTTTTTCTACGACTGCTTTAGAATGTAAGAAAATACACACACTTTTCAAACACAGAATTAATCCATTCTAGCTCTAGATACGGTATGAATATTCCGTATCAAGTGTTAGAATGAGCACATGTAGTGCCATCTCTTGTTTATAAAAGTAAAGAAAACTGTAGCAAAATTAGCAAAAATATATACATTTTACCATGAAATATTGAATAATGTAACGCAATTTAAAGTTTTTCGTTAAAATTACATAAAGTTTATTAGTTTTTCTTAATATTTGACCAGTGTTTTATCAATTTATTTCAAAAAATTAAAACTGCTCCATCTATTGTTAAATATTTAAACCTGATATCTGTCACAACAATCTGACATAACCTTCAATTTTTGCATTATAATTTGTAAATATGTGCTAAAATTAAATAAAAATCTTTTTTAAGTACTGATTTGATAAAATTATTAAATAACATTAATTGCTTTATTTAAAAATATGTGTTTTGTTGCATTTACAATGTCGAGTCACAAAAAACATTGTTTTTAACCTTGTCCGCAGTTTAAAGCCATACAATGTTTCATATTTGCAGTCGAAGAAAAAGTATAGTCTACAACACGTATGGAATAGTCATTCCGCGCTCGCGGGACCGTCATACTCGCCTACCGGCTCGTATGGCAAACTTTTCGCTTGCGCGGAATATTGTCTATTCCATACTAGTTATAGAATATACTATTTTCTGTTTTTTTTTCTTTTTATTTTTCAAACTTTCTTGATAGATAGCTATATTATTTCAAAGAAAATGACACGCCCAGATGATGTATCTACTAAAATTAAAATTTTGTAATACTTATATCATAAAATATGTTAATATTAAAATAATTTTAAATATTTACTTTTGACAATTTACATTATAGGTACCTACCTATAAAATTGTTGTTTTTTATATTTAGCCAATTTTGCTTATCCAAAATGTTATCTTTAGAATTTTAATGCTAATTTGATATAACAAAAAGTAAAGATTTGGTAAATAAAAAAAAAAACATAAATTATGATTTGGCAAAGAATCAAAATGTCCGTATCTTGCCAAAAAATTTAAATTTTCGTATACAATATACTTTATAGTCGTAAAAATATCGGTAAGAAGTGTTTTTCCCTCGAAAAATATAATTTCCTGGACCTAGGTCAAGGAAAATATTTTTTGCCAAAAAAATCATGGAAATCTAAGGGAAATTGCTAAAACGTCGAAACTTTAAGCCTTGAAAATCTTGTATTTTTAAGTTTTGTATATCTATTTTGAAAAACTAATTAACAAAGACCTGAAAAAAATTGAAAATATTCTAGAAACGACCTGGAAAGGTCAGGCAATTTAATTTTTAAATTTTAGTAGACACCATGTTCTTGGAGCCAGTCCACCATATTGAATAGCATTTATCTTTTAAATGTAAAGCAGCTATTATATCAAATATATGCAAACGTACGATATATAGTAATTTTCGGCACAATTAACACCATCTCTTGTCAAAGTTACGCGCGAAAGAGCGTTTTTTGTCGGTTGCGCCATCTCCTAGGTGGAAACCGCGAAATTTCTCTTCTTCGTTTTGGTTTTGCGGGCACGTTTTCTATGTTATCGACGCAAACCATGATAAAAATTCAATCGTGACTAGCCTCAGGTCCGTTCTTTGCACGGGATTTACTTATTATTCTGTTCACATCTCTCGATCAGATCCAAAATATTCAAAAAAATCAAAAGTTGTGTAAATATACGTTTATTTCTTCTTCTACTTCTAGAAGAAAATTAGCTGCATGCAATGATGTCAATAGAAATTTTTTCTATTTTGCGACTCTTATAAGCTTATAATCACACGCATTTTTTGTGTTCTTATAGGCCCATAAGAGGTCTCTACTTTTTTTTCTGTTGGGTTGGCTACATACAAAAGCCTATCTCTTGAAGTTTTGCGTGCAAATGTCAATGTCGATTTAAAGTTTAATTTTTTACAAAATTTTGTGTTTGGGTTATTTTTTACCGTGTTAAAATTGTGGACTGGTTAATGGAGCTCTCTACAACTAGAATTATGAAACAAAAGACGTCTACCCTATTTCTATCTCATTTGTGCTGCACTTTCCAGCCAACCAAATAAATACTGTATTTGTTTTTCATACAACAAATACAGTATTTATTTGGTTGGCCGGAAAGTGTAGCAGTGAGCCGCACGAACATAGCTAATGTGAATCTGTAGAATAAGATAATTCTACTAAAATTTAGATGGCGCCAGTAATTTCTTTAATAAAAATACTATAGTTACACTTTTCGCCCGGCCAAGTAAATATTGTATTTGTTCAACAAAGAACAAATACAGAATTTGTTTGGTTGGGTGGAAGTGGGAGTGTATGTATGTCTTCTATCCTTTTTGGGTAGAACTTTTGTCCCTGTCTAATCTAACGGGAGAAATCTCCATTGCGGTGAAAAAAGAAGAGATGACTGTAAAATATATCAAAATATAATTTGTTCTTAGAGTTTTAAACATAGTGTAAACTGTAATGCCAACCCAAAACAAAAATCCCTAAATCAGTCATCAATTTAAATGTAAGTTTTTTAAATTTTAGAGCAAAATAGAAAAAATTGTATAAAGCACTCGTTTCATAACACGTTTTTAGAGCACTAGTACTTTAGAAAACTCGCCGTAAGCGGCTCGTTTTCTAAACTTGTACTCATGCGCTAAAAACGTATGTTATGAAACTAGTACTTTAATATACTATTATTCGTTGTTGTAATAGGCAATGTCTATTGTCAATAAATGACGGTTTGGACTTTTAAGAAATTTTGTATCCGATTCTGTCAAAAACACAGATTTTGAAAAAAAATAGGTTTAGGAAAATTTACCTCTTAGTCGAAAAACCATGTTTACAAACTTAATCCTAAAAAAATTGTTTGATTTTCAGTGACCGTTTCGAATTCGTGGTACGCGTGGGGCCCTTCGCACATGCAATGTCGGCTGTGCCACACGTGCTGGCAGTACTGGAAGCGGTACGGCGGTCTCAAAGTGCCGACGAACTTCGGCGAAGGCGATTTCGAGAACGGGACGGCGCTTGGCGTGAAGAAAAAATCGGGTAGCGACGGCGAGGAGGACAGGATGTCGGCGATGTCTCATCGACATCGCTGCAACGTCGGTGGCTGTGGAAAAGAGTTCAAACTGAAAACACATTTAGGTACGTTAACTAAATTTACTGATAAATACATTTTTCTAGGACTGAAATATTGTCTATTCCATACTAGTTATAGAAAATACTATTCTAGAATAAACTTCCCATAAAAAAATCCAATTTCCATCCTGTCAACCAATAGTAGAATAGCTGCTGACAATTACATTTCATTATATTCTCCCGGCTGTATTTTATATCCATCTTAGGTACATTCAAATTATGCTATTTTCAAATCGCCAGGGTCTGGTTCTGAATCCTTTGCCCCACTTACCAAGAAGTAAACAAACCATTACAAATCGGTAGTCTCTTGTTTGTCTACCTTTCCTTATTGGTGCAATTTGTCTTAGCTAATAGTAGTCTAGACTAGACACTATAACACACTAGGTGTCCTTGCTCAAATAAACGTACGCGCTATAGTGAAAGCTCGTTGCAACCGCAACGGTATCGTGGTGCGCTGTGGATCGCCGCGGCTTATAATAAAAACAAGCAAAGCCTTCTATACACTGGGTGAGTTTTATTTATGTCCACCCCCAAAATTAAGAGTAATCTCCATTCGATAAAAACGAAACTTGGGTGATTTATATAATTTTACATTGGCTATAAAATGGCGGACTTTATTTTTTGTTTCGCTTCCGGTTTCGCCGGAAGTGGCATAAATATGTTTTTTTTTAATGGAACACCCTGTAATTTTTTACATTTTTCAATTCAGCCGATAATTCTATGTATAAAAACCTGATTGTTTTTTTTTTACTTTTTTTTCGTTTTTATTTTTATGGTATAAAAACGAGATACGCATAATTTACCTTGTTTTTACTTACTTAAGCTTAAAAAAATATAAAACTAGTAATAATAATAATAAAATAAAAATTTGATCAGTTACAGCGAATTAAAGATAATTTTACCCTGAACTCCTATTTTTTATGTCCCTGTAAAACTCTATTTGTAGAGTATATTTCCGCTATTTTTCTTATACCAAATTTATGATGTACTTTGAAGATTAAGTAAGTAAAAAGAAGGTAAATTATGTGGATCTCGTTTTTTACGATAAAAAAAAACAAAAAAAAAAACAATAAAATGAAGATTACTCTTAATTTAACTCACCCGGTATATTGAAAATTTGTTCTATTTCTTTAAAATAAGATGTAGTAACTAGAAATAAGATAGATACCAACCGTATTTTCATTCTCTCATTCCTAGTTACTTTTTTTTCTACGACTGCTTTAGAATGTAAGAAAATACACACACTTTTCAAACACAGAATGAATCCATTCTAGCTCTAGATACGGTATGAATATTCCGTATCTAGTGTTAGAATGAGCACATGTAGTGGCATCTCTTGTTTATAAAAATAAAGAAAAGTGTAGCAAAATTAGCAAAAATATATATAAGTTAAGAATTGACAGTCTATAAAAATATATACTATTCACTGTTTCCTGTCCATTTGATTTTAACGACAGATAGATAACTTTCTTAAAAATATATATATTTTACCATGAAATATTGAATATTTTAATGCAATTTAAAGTTTTGCGTTAAAATTACATAAAGTTTATTAGTTTTTCTTAATATTTGACCAGTTTTTTATCAATTTAGTTCAAAAAATTAAAATGCTCCATCCACAACAATCTGACATAACCTTCAATTTTTGCATTATAATTTACAAATATGTGCTAAAATTAAATAAAAATCTTTTTTAAGTACTGATTTGATAAAATTATTAAATAACATTAATTGCTTTATTTAAAAATATGTGTTTTGTTGCATTTACAATGTCGAGTCACAAAAAACATTGTTTTTAACCTTGTCCGCAGTTTAAAGCCATACAGTGTTTCATATTTGCAGTCGAAGAAAAAGTATAGTCTACAACACGTATGGAATAGTCATTCCGCGCTCGCGGGAGCGTCATACTCGCCTGCCGGCTCGTATGACAAACTTTTCGCTCGCGCGCAATATTGTCTATTCCATACTAGTTATAGAATATTCTATACTAGTTCTAGTTCGCAAACGTACTTGACGAAAACTATAAAATGCGTTTTTATTCTGACCAGGTCGACATTATGCAACCGCGCACGGCATCATGGTGCGCAGCGGCTCCCCGCGGCCGATCATGAAAACGCGCACAGCCTTCTACCTGTTCACGACGCCCATCACGCAGATCTCACGCCGACTCTGTCGGCACATCATGCGGCCAAGACACGCCGCCCGGGCGCCGTTTTTCGCCATCAACATCCAGGCGGTGAAGCAGGAATGCGCCCTGCAGATGGTGGGCAAGACGTTGCCCGAGCTCAAACAGTTGCTGATCTACAGGAAAAAGAACCGGGGCAGTGTGACGGCTATTGCTAACCGGTAAGTTTTACTTTCCAACTGTAATTTTTACTTTCGTGGGAAAAATAGTGTACAATACTCGAAAAAAGAAAGGTTTTCACACTCGTGGATTACTAAAAAGTCAGGAAATTTAAGTAGTCTGAGAGACCAAGGAATTTATCCTACGAGCCTGTTAGTAGTTAGTGCTTATTTCCCACCTGTTGCCATAACAGCGGAAAGTGACAGTCAGCTGATTTTAGATATTGCTGTCAGAAAACGAGTGAACGTCAAACACAAAACGTCAAATTAATAAAATTAATTTTAAGAATATTTTTACGTTTTTTTGGATGTTTCGGTGTTAGGGCATAGGAAAAATAGTATACGCACCTCGACGCAAACCTTTTCTAGTGCACTTCGAGTGCTTTTTTACTCGGCTACGCCTGGTAAAAATATTAGCACTCTAAAGCACTGAAAACTAGGTTCGCGTACTCGGTGCGTAATATATTTACTAGTATATGCGTAATACGCACCGAGTGCTTTTTTTTACTGGGATTTACTCGAAATCTACGCGGTAGAAAAATTTTTAAATTGAAAATTCGGTTTCAGCACACAAAAATACATAAGACATGGTAGGTTTAGTCCTTGGGAAAGATTTTTTTTTGTAGACCAGTGTAATTGTAGTAAACAAAATAAAATAGGTCTATTTTTTTTTTGTATAAAGTTTTGTATTTTACTTTCTCTACGTTTCTGGACGTTTTATATCCAAAAAATATGATTTCCGTCAAAAAAAATCTGTCTGTCGGGCTGTGTGTCCGGGAAATTTATGACCACGTTAATTTAAGAATGCTTTGGGCTAAAAAATTCAAATTTGGACCATAGGTTGATTATTCAAAGTTCTAGGCTGGGATTGTTTGCTAAAAATCGGATTGGGATAAGGGGGTAAAAACAATTATTTTTTTTTTAATTTGTTTTTTTTTACGAAAAAAGTAACTTTTTTTTTGAAAAAAAAAAATATATTTTTGAAAAACGACATTTTTTTATTTATTTTTTTTAAATTTTTTTCGTTTTTGATTTTAATGAACCTGGGTATATAGGGGAAAGTATTATTTTTTTTGGCAGCAGTTTTCAGAAAATATCTGGGTGTTTTAGGCGGTTGCTCCAAAAATAGATTTTTCGTTGTGGGGGTTTATATATCTTGTATTTTTTCCAGACTGGGCCGGCCAGGCCCGATCACGCCGCAATGGCTCATCCTGACCGACAAGAGCCTGATACCCCAGCCCGAAAGGGTCTACTTCCCGAAACCGCCTAAGGCTCCGGACGGCAGTCTCATGTACGAACGCGTGCCCAACAAGCCAGAGGCTGAAAAAATTCCACTCAACATGTCGCCGGCCTTGAAACGCAGGGCCTACGACGAGATGAACGGAGTAGACAGTAAGTATACAAAACGAGACCGCGGTCCTCCTCCCACCGGAATTTCACCTCCCTCCGGAGGGAGTTATCCCTTCACTGATAGTTTACCTGCTAACTTAGGAGGTTTACCGTTTACTAGGAGTTTTCCCCCAACCGGGAGTTTAGATCTAAGTCTGTATTCTCATTTGATGCATTCGATAAATGGTCACTCTGGGTTAAAAAATTAATTATTTTTTTTTTCGCTGTCCCCCTTAAATTCATTTATTCATTCAAAACACTTTTTTTGGGTAATTTGACCTTGCGCATCCCCAAAAACCAGCGTGACCACTTTGAGATTTTTTTGACAGTTTTTTCCTTGACAGTCCTTAAAAAAAAGTATGAACGAAGCCCAAACGAGTTTTTTGACAGTTCTTATTATTTAACAACTTTTGAAAAAAGTTCAGTTTTTAAAGCGAGTAGAAATGAAAACCTATTAAATGTGGTGGAAAAAAAACTCACTTGAATTAATAGAAAATCTTTTTTGATCTCATTTTAAACATAATATTTTATAGTAACGATCTCAAAATATTCTTAATTGTAATTGTAATTAATTTTTGTCTTCTTAAATGCTTTATGTAACATCTTAATTTTTTTGTTTAAAAAATAGTGTTTTTGTCAAAGTAAACTGTTAACCATTTCGCTTTTTTACTAGACAGCATAAGATAAGTTTTATTATGATACTTGGCCATCGATAATTAAAACGCATTTAAAAAATAAAATTAATAAAATAAACAAATTCAAAAATAGAAGGAATTTGTTTACAACATTCTTCATTTAATTGTATTTGAACTAAAATGTATCAAAATAGTAAATGTTTGGACCGAAAGAAACGTTAACAGTCAATAAAAATCTTATATTTATTTAATTTCACTATCCACCTTAAATTTGATGGGTTTAGCAGTAACAAGAAACTGACATGGACCCAAGATTTTTAATTTTTTTACTTTAATTGCTCTATGTATGTTTTTACTTAGTATAACCAGTTATATATTTATATACACATGTTTTTTTTATCTGATTTACTTATTTTTTTCGGTTAGGTAAATTAAAAATTATTTATTAAGTAAATAAATATAATATATCAACAGTTTATATGTTGGTATTTTTTATACAATATGTATACTATACTTAGTTTAGTAGTTTTGTTTGAAACAAATTAATAGGATTTTTTTACATATAGGTTTAATTAATATATTTGGCACAAAGTTATAAATACTCACAAAAAGATTATTTTCAAAATAAACGTGATTTTTTTCAAAATTAAAATGATTTGTTTTATTAAAAAGCCAAAAATACTCTTTTTTTTTTCTTTTTCTTTAAATAATACTTTTTGCTTTACCTAACTTTATTTTATTTTAACTGGCTTCTATTCCGACTTGGATTGGGATGATGGTAAGTCTATTATTTGTTAACATTTACATTAACGGGACTTTTCATAATTGGAAATTTATTTATTTATTTTTTTTAAAGAATATTGTATTTGTTGATCTCATTTCTTTTGGACATATTTATAAAGCATATTAAGAATATATTTTTTTGCATTTTTAGTACATCTTGACCACTTCAGAGGGCGTCTTCCAAAAGACACTTTTTTTCAAAACAAAACAAGTCCAGTCTTCATTTGACAATAACATTGACACAATGCAACAAAGAACTTTTACCTCAAGAAGGAGCATGATGAAATCTACCGTATACTTTGTTTGAAACGTGAACCAACTACGGTGAGGGGCTGGTGGGGAGTGACTATTGTTTACACTTAGTACGCGTAAAGAGAGAGAAAGAATGTGTAAACTCACAGTCTAATGTCGTAAAATGACTGACAGGGGTACAGTGTTGCCGATTGGAAACATATACTTTGTATATTTTATTGTAAATTTTAAGAAACATTAGTTCTGTTTGAGTTTTATATGAACTAGTAGTTTAATTTTAATAGATTTAAATATACTATATTATTAAACATGATTATAGTATACACAATAAAGTTTTTTACATTTTTAATTTAAGTATAATGATTTGAATTCATGATAAGGTGGAAACTACGCAACATCGCTACTAGGTAGCCTGAAAGTCGACTAGCGACATCTACATTTTACACCACAAAGCTGTATCGCGTTTCTGTTAGTAAATAAACAAAAAGATGACACCTTCATAAACATTGGGTCTGAAATTACTTCTTGAGGTAAAAGTTCTTTGCAATGCAACTTTGATTTGAAAAAATTGTGTATATTTATTTCTTATAATATAGAAAGAGAAAAATAATATAATTTCCCATTGAAATAATTGGAACGAGTTCACAACCAAAATTCATTAATTGTGACAAAGTTAAAAAATGGACTTGTATTTTGAAAATGAGCTCCTCATTTATGGTAGAAATTCGTTTATTTTAATGGGGCAACTTAAGTACTAGGAGTGCCAAAAACTACATAACTCGTAAATAATTAAATATAGAAAAACTTTGTTTTCACAATTTACACTATGAGAAATGGTGTTCAATTTACACAAAACACATCTTTACTTTTCTGGGCCCATAACCTATATAAAAATTTCAAAGAAATTATGTTTGTTCCTGTGAAACTTGAGTTGTGACAGTGTTTTCCGCATTTTCAGCCGGCGCTGCGATCAGCGCGCCCCCGCCCTCCAAGCGCATAACTAAAGAACCCATGCAGGTGCACCGGCCGGAGGCGTACCAGGCCATGATGGCGGCGGCGGCCGGCATGGCTCCCGGCCAACTTTTGCCCCGGATGCCCCAAATCAATGGGAAGCCCAAAATTGCGCACATGACCAGGACCGGCTCGGGTCGGAAACAGGTCATCAGTTGGATGGACGCCCCGGACGACGTCTACTTCCGGGCGACGGAAGGAAGCAAGTAAGTTTTATTTTTGCTTTCCCATTTTGAAAATTTTTAAAAGAGTGACCGCAAACATCTGTAACTTCGATTGGAATTGATAAAATGTAACGTACAAGGGCTCAAAATTTTTACCTGGTCATGAACTTGTGCAAAAAGCAAGATTTATTGTTCTAGAAGCTAAACATTCCCTTAAACTAAGGGTTAACTATGGTTACTTGAATTAAATTTTGTACTCTAAACTTTGTCACATGACCAGAAAAACATTTTGAGCACTTATACGTTACATTTTATCAATTAAATCGTCACTTAGTGCTACTAAGAGTGCCGATGTATTGATATCTTCGCTGAAAAGTCAAAATCTTTGACCACGGTTTTTTTCACATTTCTCGACGTTTTAGACCATTCTGAGTCAAAATCAGTAAAAAAAATTTTGCGTCCGTCTGTCTGTCTGTCTGTCTGTCTGGGTGTAAACTCTCTAACTCCATTTCTACATGAGATATCAACTTGCGGTTTTTTGCACATCGTTTCTTATCGTATTCCGAAGAGCTTATTAGATTTTGGGGGTAAACGATTGGGGGTAAGGGGGTAAAAATAGGGTAAAACTCCTATTTTTAGCGTTTTTTGTTTATAATTAAGGCAATTATTATTGTATTTGGTTAATTTAGCACTTATTTAAAAGATAATTTTAAATTGGTCAAAAAATGTTTTAAACAACGTTTTCCTAAAACGCATTGTTTTCGAGATATTGACGTTTAAAGCAGTAAAAGGTTTTTTTTGCATCTCACATATTTATAACCTGATTTCAAAAATTTATATTTTAAATAAAAGCTCTTTTTAAGCCCTATAAAAAATGTTATATACAGTTTTTTGCTAGAATATAATGTTTTAAAGATACAGAATTTAAAATCAAACAAAACACCTAGTTTGAAATTTGCAAACTAGATGGCTCTAGTGTACAATAGTGCCGATGTTTTGACAGGGTGCTTGCAACGTTTCATCTAGTTTTTCATGAAAAAATCTAAAATAATTGGGCTACGTGGTTTATTCGTATGTTGGTTTTTGCAGGAAGGCCCGACGCCAAATAACCGTAGCCGAATTGAGGAGAGCCGCCAGAAAACCCTGGAGACAGCTAAAAAGTAGACTGGACGAACTTCAAGTGGTAGTTTTAGATTGACAGTGAGTTATTATTGCTGATTAAATTAAAGAAATAAGTGTTATGTACGCTCCGAGTGCCCCAAAAAATGATACACAGTGCGAGTCTAGCAAAATTTTGCGTGATTTCCGTGCAACCAAAATGATTTTCACGGTTTGCTTCTATTTACTTTTAGTTCGACTTTGGACAAGACTCAGTTTTCTTGTACAGTTTGTTTACTTATACTTTAAATAACAATTTAAAACGAAAAATCAAATAGTCTATCGGGCGAAACGTTTTCTATTCGCAAAAAAGGGTCACGTGACCTCCATAACTTTTTAAAAAATAGGTTAATTTGAACAAACATTATATTTTTGTGTTTATTTATTGAAAATAAAAGACGGTTTAATCGAAAAATACAAAAAAAAAACTAAAAAAAATTAAGAATTAATGTAATTTTTAAAAATGTTCTAGTTTCTTTTTGTTTTTTTATTTTTTCATAATTTTATATTAAACCTTCTTTAGTTTTCAATTAATAAGTAAGAAAATGTAAGTTTTGTTCAATTTAACCTATTTATTCAAAAGTTATGGAGGTCACGTGACTGTTTTTTGCGTTTAAAAAACGTTTCGCTCGATAGATTATTTTAATTTTGGTTTTAAATCGATATTTACACAATAAGTATACAAATTATACAAAAAAGAGTCTTTTCCAAAGTCTAACTAAAAGTAAATTCACTTTTCATAACGGTTAACCGTGTCTTTTTTACAGTAAACTAAATTATCCAGTAATGTTTCAATTTTTAAGAAATCACTCACGGCATTCTTGAAGGATTAATGAGTTGAAGTAGCTCTACAGAAAAATCTGATTATCGATCATGGTAGCAGAAGGTCTACACATTTACAGCCAAATCCAGAAAACTTGTTTTTGGTAAATAATGGTAAATAATCTTCTGCAGAATAATTTTGATAATAAATTGCATATTTTGTTGAACGATTCCGATAGTATTTTTTTACCTGATTCCGAATATCTTTAAAGTAAATCGCTATATTTTACGGTTTTCGAGAAAAATGCTCTTGAAAATATTTTTTTTTCAGTTTTTAAAGTGCTCGTAGAAAAATTATCATAGGACCTGCAAGTCCAAACCAAAAAGTTTAGAACACCCTGTATATATTTGTTGTGTTGGAAAGGGCCCTTGAAAACTGGCACCTAATTGGTAAAATTAAAACTGGATAGGTTTATCTTATATCAAACCTGTGTAAAAAAATCGGTTATTTTCAAAGAACTTTTACCACCTCAAGAAGTAATTTCAGACCAATGTTTCTGAAGGTGTCATCTTTTTGTTTGTTTATTTACTAACAGAAACGCGATACAGCTTTGTGGTGTAAAATGTAGATGTCGCTAGTCGACTTTCAGGCTACCTAGTAGCGATGTTGCGTAGTTTCCACCTTATCATGAATTCAAATCATTATACTTAAATCAAAAATGTAAAAAACTTTATTGTGTATACTATAATTATGTTTAATAATATAGTATATTTAAATCTATTAAAATTAAACTACTAGTTCATATAAAACTCATACAGAACTAATGTTTCTTAAAATTTACAATAAAATATCCAAAGTATATGTTTCCAATCGGCAACACTGTACCCCTGTCAGTCATTTTACGACATTAGACTGTGAGTTTACACATTCTTTCTCTCTCTCTTTACGCGTACTAAGTGTAAACAACAGTCACTCCCCACCAGCCCCTCACCGTAGTTGGTTCACGCTTCAAACAAAGCATACGGTAGATTTCACCATGTTCCTTCTTAAGGTAAAAGTTCTTTGGTTATTGTGTTTTTTATTTATTTTTTGTGCAGAGATCGATTTTTCGATCGATTTTTTGGTTGCACAAGGGTCACCCGAAATATTTCTAGATTCCCAAGAATCTGTGTGATGGACAGTTCACCTCTAGCAATAATTGATGGTTAAGACAAAAATAAGCAAACAAACAAGGGGGACAATTTTGCGGTTCCAAAAAATATACTTTTTTCGGATTTGTCTTGCTCAAATTGTGTGGCAGGATATCAAAATCGCAAAAACCCTTTTTACATTAAAAATTTTACAATTTTGACTTTTTAGTGCGCAACTTGATGGTGAACTCACATCCAAAAAAGTAAAATTTTTGACATCGCAAAAACTGACTTCTAATAATAAAAAAAAATGTAAACTTTAACTTTACACTGTAACGGAAATATACTATTGTTCTCGCACAAAAAAAACTATTATAAATACACTTAAAGGTAACAACTTTTATCCAATACATACAGATAATAAGACAATTACCAGCTTTATTTTAAATAGATAAATTCAATAACCCCCGCGTGGCTTTTACTTTATTGAGCGGATAATTATTTATTTTACCCACTCAACTGTCACTTGTCAAATTATTTTCTTGTAAATGTCATTAAAATTTTTAATAAAAATATGAATTCCTAAGCTATTTATTGGATAAAACTTTGTATGGCACTCATGGGTAAACCGATATTGCCCTCTCGAAAATTAATTTTCTCATGGGCAATATCTTACTTTACCCACTAGTACCATAAATAACTATTAATTAAATGTCACGTTTTTAATTTTATTTATTAATCGACTAAAGAACGAAGAAATATATCGAACTTTGTTTTTGTTGTTTTCCTTTTCGCACAATCAATATTTCAGCGTTCTTTAGTTATTCTTTGTACATAATCAGTTCTAACTGTATATTTCTTAATTAAAGTGTAAGTGAAGTGTTTTTCACTAATAGTTGGAGTGCTGGTGGCCATTTTCACTTCATTATTTTTTCCTGGCTGTATTTGATATATGTCTTAAAATACATTCAAATTAAGTTATTTTCAAATTTCTAGGCTCCGGATCCGGTTCCTTTGGGTGCTAGAAGCTCCAAAAGCTGTGGAAATGAGGTACCCTAAAATATTTTAAGTCCGGGTACAAATTCTTTAAACAGAGATAGATAGATAGATAAAAAGTACCCGGACCTAAAATATAGTACCCATGGTGTAAACTAAGCCTATAGTTAGTGACAATCAGATTCATAACACCCGTTTTTAGCGCACGAGTACAAGTTTAGAAAACGAGCCGCTTGCGGCGAGTTTTCTAAAGTACTAGTTCTCTACAAACGTGTTATGAAACGAGTGCTTTATACAATTTTTTCTATTTTGCTCTAAAAATTAAAAACCTTACATTTAAATTGATGACTGATATAGGGATTTTTGTTTTGGGTTGGCATTACAGTTTACACTGTTTAAAATTCTAAGAACAAATGATATTTTAATATATTTTACAGTCATCTCTTCTTTTTTTACCGCAATTAACCAGTCCACAATTTTAACACGGTAAAAAATAACCCAAACACAAAATTTTCTAAAAAATTAAACTTTAAATCGTCATTGACATTTTCACGCAAAACGTCAAGAGATAGGCTTTTGTATGTTGCCAACCCAACAGAAAAAAAAGTAGAGACCTCTTATGGGCCTATAAGAACACGCAAAATGCGTGTGATTATGAGCTATAAGAGTCGCAAAATAGAAAAATGTTCTTTGGATATTCTATTAATGTGTATTTTAATTGTTTTATAATTATAATATTTTTAGAAATGACAGATGTCAAATGAACTTTTTAAAGAATGTTATGTGTTTGACTTGATAAGTTAAAAATAGATTTTTGAAGTACCTGACTTTACCATCTTTTTGGAACTTAGCACCCACAGGGACCGGATCCAGAACCTGGCGATAGCTTAATTTGAATGTACTTTGAAACATATATAAAATACAGCCGGGAGAAAATAATGAAATAAAAATGGTCGTCAGTTCTTAAACTATTATATTATATATTTTTTAATTGTAATTGAAGATATCTTTATTGATATTTCTGTATATAGTTATTTATACAGTGTGTAAAATTAAAAAAAAAATGTTTTTGTTTTTTTTTAATTGCTAGTAGGTGATAAAATTGTATATTGTAAAATTGTTTACTGGCAATAAACCGATCTTTGAATGGAAAATAAAATTTTGAAATTTTGAAAATTGATAAAAAAAAGTCATAGAATACCCTCTATAAAAACTACTGATACTGAAAAAATAGACAATTTAGCTAGTCAGAAAAATATTAGGGAAATTTTCTGGAATTTTATTCCTACCACAAGTTTAATCCCTCAAAATATTACACACGGTTCGTCGTTACTTACTTTTAGTTTTACTTTGGAAAAAACTGTTTTCTTTTATAATTTGTTTACTTATTATGTAAATGTCGATTTCAAACCAAAATTAAAATAACGTTTTAGGCAGAACGTTTTTTAATCGCAAAAAAGGGTCACGTGACCTCCATAACTTTTTAATAAATAGTTCAATTTGAGCAAAAGTTGCATTCTCTTACTAATTAATTAAAAACAAAAGGTGGTTTAAAATAAAATTATAACATAAAATAAAAATTGGGATACTAAAAAAAATAAATTTTTCAATTTTGATTTTTTTTATAATTTGATTTTTCTACTACCTAATTAAGTGCTAGCTTACATATTATCTACCGTTGCCAAGGCTTGTTTACCTTGACAACCAATAAAATCATTCAACTCATTTATTATTGACCGTTGTTTATTGACAACGGTCAATAATGGAAAATTTTTGTGACAACTACTAACATTTTTCAAGTTATTTGTCAAACTGACAGACATGTCAAAATGATTTTTAAACTTTATTTTTAACTGATATTTGGAGTCACTAGCTTTAGGTAGTAGAAAAAAAAGTATATGCACCACATATCGTCATCTAAAGGCTCTAACGGTCTAACTCCAAAACGTCATATTTTTCAGGAGACGTAAAAAACGATTTAAAACTTAATTATAGCAATTTAGAACTTTAAAACTAGCTTGTTCACAGGTAAAAATGTTTGAAATGTGTTAATATATTTAAAACTTTTCATTGTTATCTATTTTATATAAATTATTTGAAAATTAAATTTTAACCACAGAATCTAAATTCACTAATGGTCTAACTCCAAGGGAAGATAAAAGAGGATACCTATCGTATTATATCGCGTAATATTATTACAAAAAATTTATATTTTTATATTTAATATATAATATTACTACTAGGTAGGCATAATATATATACATTATTAACGGCAATAATTATAATTATCATCAAACAGTAAATTAACAAATATTTGAAACGGGATCCCCTGTTGTCGAGAAATAGTTTGACATTAGTGACAGTTCTCATTTAATTGTTTTCTCACAATCATACGATGGAGTTAGACACTTAGCGACTTAAAATATTTACATTTTTGCATTTTTTGAGGCTGATATTGGTTTAATGCAACTTTTTTTTTTTTTTAAGTATGTTGGTAATCAGATAATGAAGCAAATTTGATAAAAATCTCATTTTTGAAAAATTTGGAGTTAGACAACTAGAGCCTTTAGTGGACGATATGCGAACTGTCTTAAGTCTTCTCGACTGATTTTTTGCTTCGACTCCGTCTCAGCAAAAAAACTTCAGTTTCGAACACTAAAGACTTAGTTCGCATACTAGGTGCGTAATATACTATTTATCCAATACATACAGATAATAAGACAATTACCAGCTTTATTTTAAATAGATAAACTCAATAATAACCCCCGCGTGGCTTTTACTTTATTGAGTGGATAATTATTTATTTTACCCACTCAACCGTCACTTGTCAAATTATTTTCTTGTAAATGTCATTAAAACTTTTAATAAAAATATGAATTCCTAAGCTATTTATTGGATAAAACCTTGTATGGCACTCATTGGTAAACCGATATTATATCTTACTTTACCCACTAGTACCATAAATAACTATTAAACCACCTTTTGTTTTTAATTACTAAGTAAGAGAATGTGACTTTTGTTCAAATTAAACTTTTTATTCAAAAGTTATGGAGGTCACGTGACCTTTTTTTTTTCGATTAAAAAACTTTTCCCCCGAGATTTTTTAATTTTTGGTATTTTATTGATATTTACATTATAAGTAAACGAATTATACGAGAAAACTGAGTGTTTTCCAAACTCTAACTAAAAGTAAATACAGGTGAACCGTGTACATGAAAAAGTATAAACTTTGGCACGCCGAAAATAATATTTACCAAATTTGGTGTTGCGTAATAGTTAAACAGTCCCTTACTTACAGTTTTGACATGCCCGAAGAAAAAAAAATCGAAATTCAAAAATCGGTAAAACCTATGTAGATATCCGTTAAAATATTGTAACGTGTCTCTTTGCTAAATTTAGAAAGAACCATGGTTACAATTATGAAACCGTAGAATAATTTACATTTTTTTCATGAATAAAAAGCACATAGTAATATTTTTTTTGTATTATTTTAAAAACCTACCTACAAAAAAAAATTCTGGAGCGGTAAGTTTTGGCTTGCCATTTACAGGGCTTATGTCCTAAAATTCTCAAAAAAAAAACCTTTAAAAACTTATAACAATGTCATCTAAAGGACCTTCTTTTTAATTAAATTTTGTGTAAAAAAAGAGAAATTTAAAACGCCGCGGCAAACTTTCACATTCAAAAACTACATCTTTTCTAGATTGTAATTTTTGAAAAAATCCGTGAATATTAAGAACAAGATATGTAATGCATTCCATTATACACTATTCAAATTAAGTGGTATATTGCATTTTCCGTAATTCCCAAATACTAAAAAAAAAAATCTTAACAAAAAAAAATCAAAAAAACTTTTGCGAAAAACGAATTTTTGAAAAAAAAAATTTTTCAAAACAAAAATTGATCATTTAAAAAATAGAAAAAAAATTAAAAAATAAAAAAATTTAGAATTTTTTTTTTCATTTTTTTTTTTGCGAAAAACCAAAAAAGTTTAAAACAAAAATTAAAAATCATTTTTTTCATTCTTTAAAAAAGTTAAACCTCCCATAACTTTCTTGTTTTTTGGAGGATTACTTTCAAAATTGGTAGAATGGCGATTTCTCCCTTTAGATTAGACAGGGACAAAAGTTCTACCCAAAAAGGATAGAAAACATTCATACACTCCCACTTCCACCAAACCAAAAAAATTCTGTATTTGTTCTTTGTTGAACAAATACAATATTTACTTGGCCGGGCGAAAAGTGTAACTATATTATTTTTATTAAAGAAATTACTGGCGCCATCTAAATTTTAGTAGAATTATCTTATTCTACAGATTCACATTAGCTATTTTCGTTCGTGCAGCTCAGTGCTACACTTTGCGGCGAACCAAATAAATACTGTATTTGTTGTATGAAAAACAAATACAGTATTTATTTGGTTGGCTGGAAAGTTTAGCACAAATGAGATAGAGATAGGGTAGACGTCTTTTGTTTCATAATTCTAGTTGTAGAGAGCTCCATTGATTGATCCTTATAATAAAAGTATTTTTTCTCAAAAAGTTATGTTAATCGGATTTTCTTTTGAGCTTTTTTCGATGTTTTTTTTTTAAGTTCATCCCCCCGTAACTCCTTTTTTTTGGGGGATTACTTTCTAAAACAAAAGGGATCTTTCCCTCATAAAACTTGATTTTTCCTGAATATTCGCTCTTGAGTTATCGTGTCAACAAATTCGTGAACACGGACAGACGGACAAAAAAAAAGTTTCTTATTTTTTCATGAAACAAATTTTCTGTCCAAGACGATTTTTGAAAATTTTGGAAAATTCGAAACTATCGTATAATACTATTCTAGCGCAGGCGCTGTGAATAGTATAATAATACACTGGGTAAGTATATATTATTCATAATTTATTATATACAAATATCCTTTTAAATCGTATATACAGATACATTAAATTAGATTTACAATATAGATATAGTCGTGCCATTTTAAGAATGCGATTGGTAGGAATTATCACGGACAAACTTAATATTATCTATCTCTTTTATTACTACGGCGTATCACCCCAGGTAGCAAGGGATGTTATTTTACAAGAAATTAACATCACTTTTGGGTGTATTTTTAAACTAAATCATAACATCACATAATATTGAAAAATAACATGTATTTAACATCACATTTGCAACGTTACACGTGTGACGTGACAACCATGTTATTTAATAACAAATATTTAGCAACGCTGTGAATATATAGCATGTCACATATTAACGTGGCTTTCACGTGAATGTCATGTTATTTTGCTTCTCACCGACGTTCGAAGCAAAAAAATCGATATAAGATGATGTTGATAGAGTAAATTATTATAAGGAAATTGTATACACATTATACGATTTCCAATGGATAGGGGGCTGTGCCGGGCTTCTCAAGACCACGGACACGGATTATATTCTCCGCTTAATCTGCAATTTCGTATTTAGAATCTATCTGTTTCAATCTGTGATTGTTTCAATTACTGATTGATTTTAAATCCGATTTTTTTATAAGGTTATAACGTTTTTAATGGTTTTAATTTAGAAAAAGCTAATGTCCTAAAATATTATTTAAATATTAAAGTACCAGTAACGGCATCCATAAGATATTAGATATAACAGGAATGTGGATTTATGATGTCACAAACACGTTATTTTCGGGATGTCATTGTGTGATGTTATTAGGGGCGGACTTAGGACATCCCCACCATGCTACATTCTTGTTAAATGAGACTACAATCTTAACATCACATGTCACATATTAACGTGACTTTCACGTGAATGTCATGTTATTTTGCTACCTGGGACGAAGCGAGCGCTAAAACGTTGGTTAAGATACACCGTAAGTCCATAGGAAATTTCGCTCACTCTAAAGGAATTCAACAAGCATATCCGCGAACGGCGCGTCGTAACTTAAAATGTGTACAGTCAACATCTCATAGGCGCCGTGTTTTGTCATTTCATTTATTATTTCTGTGATTTACAAGTGATTTTATAAATATTAGTATGCCACTGGTCGGATCCAGACTCCAGCCGGTATAGGGACTACTTGATACGGACCGCATTCGCATTCTTAAAATGACACGACTTTATACACAGCTAAAGAATTCAATAATAAAAGTACCTACACATATTATTGAATCGGAAAGTAATTTGTGGTACAGGAGAATCGTGAAATATGTATGCATAAATTTTTTAATATATTTATATGTATAAATTATTTATTTACACACGTCTATTATTGATATAAAAATAACACAGGCTCACAAAAAGAAATTAATTACTCTGAACCATTTCACGTCAACTCTGATGTAATATTTTGAAAACGCTGCTATGCGGCAAATGGAGTTACTGCTTTCTAGCGTAGTAGGGCAGTATAGTAGTCAAATTAAAGTCGCAAGCAAGTTGCAAAACAACTTTACACTACGATATTTCAAGAACGCTTTGACCCAGAGACTTGAAATTTGGAACAAAGATTTTCTAAGTCGTAGAGAAAATTTGTTTAAAATTTCAAGTCCCTATGTCAAAGCGTTCTGGAAATATCGCAGTGCAAAGTTGTTTTGCAACTTACTTGCGACTTTAATTTGACTATACAGGGTGATTAGTAACTGCCATGCCAAAATTTAATAGGTACATCCAAAAATATGAAAAAAAGTTTCTATAAAGGTTGGTCCGGAAATGAGCCCTAAGGGAGCTACGGCCCTTCGAAGATGACGTATTGAATGGGGAACAAAAAAGAGCACCAATAAAATTTTAATGCTGCAGGGTGATTCTTCATTTAAAACTGAGCAAAAAAGTATTTTTCACCAAAACACCTAAATTTAATATTAAAGGGGTAATAACCTTTTAAAAAGTAACGTTTTTGGTGGCACAATGTTCTTTCCTCTTAATTGCATTTTTTTGAAAATGGTTGCTCCTACAGTGTTACACTATGACATTTTTTATGTATTTTTACTTAAGGAATCCATATTTTTTACAAAAAATCCAAAAAAACGTAAACATAAAAAAGTTTGGGGCAAAAACGTGTTAAGCTTAATACATTTTTCTGTCTAGGGACGTCTCTGGATAAATTCAAAAAAATAAATTAACATAACATAAACCTATTGCCATTATTAATACTAGTATACATGCAAAAGCTCGTCGCTCTAGCTTAAAGGGTACCAGTACCATTAATTAAAAACCTTATTTTTTTTACAATTTTAAAGGGCCATAGCTTCCTTAGGGCTCATTTGCGGACCAATCTTTATAAGAACTTTTTTTGATAGTTTTGGATGCAGAATCTCTTAAATTTTGGCATGCCAGTTATTGATCACCCTGTACATCAACTATACTACATATTAAACAAGTTTGCATTTATACAGTATGTAAAACTTTCAATTGTCTAAAGGCAATATAAGTGGCAACAGTGTTATAGCTCGATACCGAGTGGACCTGTCCCACCCCGCCTTTCCAAGAGCACCGGGGCGCTATAACTTTGTCACCACTTATATTGCCTTCACTAATGCTGTAATAGCATAATTTATTACACTAAAATTAGTGTGAAATTTTTCTAGAAGGTCTTCTGGCTCATTTAAAACATTTTCCTCAGCAAGTACTTCCTGTAAAAAAAGTCCCATCAAATCTTACGCAAACGGTACTATGAAATCTTACGAAAATCCTATTAATAAAGTAGGATATATCCCTTCAACTTTGAAATAAAAATTACTACTCCTTTAAAATCTTACGAAAATACCATTCTCGGTTCCATCAAATCCTACGCAAACTATCAAATCCCATTTAATCTGATTAAAATCCCATACGATTTTGATAAGATTTAGCAGGACCGTTTTTACAAGGCTCACTTATCTGTATTAAATTTAAATATATTTTTCATTAAAAACTATACAACATTATCTAGTTTGGCAGGGGCGTTATTTAATGGCACATAAGCAACAGCATTTTTCCTTTTAAAGGTAACATAGGTATAAATTAAACTACCTATTACACTAACATTGATACCGATGAAATTAACCCATGAAAATATATAATCGCCCCCTATTACCATTCCAAGGTACGTCACACAAATATTTTTTAAACAACCAATAATAGTAGTCGTTAAAGCAGAATTGTGAAATGTACACAATATAATACTGTATGCAAGAACAAACCCCATTATACAAGACACAAAGAACTGTGTCAAAAACACGTAATCATTCCAATATGTAAAATTATAAGCCATATCTAGGTCTCCGGAGTAAAACGAAAAAAATAACGCTGGAATTAACATGAATAAAGAATTGTAGTACATTAACCCATATTTACCCAACTCTTTTGAATCTAACTTTTTTTTTGTGTACACACCACTCATCGCGGTAAAGAAATTGTTCATTAAAACATATACATATCCTAACATGTTGAATGCCAGATCATTACTGGCAGCTATTATTGCACCTATTATCATAGTATATACGCTAAATTGCACACTAAAACTTGGTCTATTACTTAAAATATAAAATTCGAGGATCATCGTCATTAAGATCGAGAACCTTCTTAAAGCTGTGAACATTGGTAGACTAAGTTCTTTTGTACCTCCTAATCCAAATAACATATTTCCAATATAAATAAGTGGTAAAGGAAATATTTTACCAAAAGTACTTAGTTCAAAATTGGGAAATGTCACTATTCTCACTTTTTTGGCTATATATAATACCACAATTGTTGCAACCATTTGCCCAATACCCAGCACTGATGACGGGCAACCATATGTAGTCAGTACAGTTTTGTTAACAACAGTTATAGCAAATGAAGCAATTCCATAAAAAAGGGCTGATGTTAATTTTTTCATGAATAAACCCTGATCGGCTGGGTCTTCTTTTGACTGAAACATCCTGCTGATAATGTGACTAGACTTTTTAACAAAATTTACCAGTTTTAACACAGAGTCATCTTTTAACTTCTACACATCTTTGCTTCTAAGAGTTTTTTCATATTGCACATATCTAGAACAAGAAACTCTGTTAATATTTATTTATGCAGCTCATATAGACAGGTCTTATTACATATTTTTTTTTAATTTTCACAATAATTTTATAAAATTTTTGTTTTTCTGATTTAGTGAAACTGATAATAAAAAAATCTTCCTCCACCGCCAGTGAATGTCAAAAAAATAATTTTTTTGATTATTTTTGGAGTTTGGTGTATTAAGTGAGGGTAAAATTGTTTTTTTAACTCCCATATAATATATACATTTTCGTTTGGACTTTTTTAAGTGTTACGTAACATTTTTACTGACACCCACCCCCCCTCTGTCACTTGTCAAATTATTTTCTTGTAAATGTCATTTTTAATAAAAATATGAATTCCTAAGCTATTTATTGGATAAAACCTTGTATGGCACTCATGGGTAAACCGATATTGCCCTCTCGAAAATTAACCAGCTTGGCTGACACCCCACAGGTTAATTTTCTCATGGGCAATATCTTACTTTACCCACTAGTACCATAAATAACTATTTTTTGAAACATACACTTGACACTGATCGTTTTCAAAATAACTTGAATATATCTTGGTTTCTATAACTACTTTCCATTAAACATTAAATTTCACTTACTTTATTATTTTTTCTTAATATTCTCTTACCATGTTTTTACTGTATTTATATAATATACATACAATAGCAGAATCATATAAAAAAATCTTTAGCTAAATCTAGCTTTTAGAAAAAAATAGATAGTCTACAATGTGGCATGAAATATTCAAGGGAAAACTATAATTCTAAATAATTAATATTAATAAAAATTAATGTTTAAATAAATAATTTAAATAGAATACCTATATAAAGTAAATATCAAAAATTTGATAACAATTATCTACATAAAACGTCAGCAAATACAACTTTTGGACTTTTGACAAAATTTTGTAATGAAGGCCGCCCACAATAACAATCTTTCGTATTTATTTAAACAGATAATGATTAAAGATGTGTAATTTACCTTTAATTAATTACTCATTGTCGATTTCAATGGATTTTTATTTGTATTTTCTGGAGGTTAGAAAGCAATGTCAAATTTAAGAGACATTTGAACTACGATTACTTTCGATACATTTGCTAAGCAGTAGGCCATCTGGATCGCGAAACGTGAATAAACGGTTGTATAAGTATCGGGAAGTTTATATTTGAAGAATGGAGGTCTCTACAACTAGAATTATGAAACAAAAGACGTCTACCCTATCTCTATCTCATTTGTGCTACACTTTCCAGCCAACCAAATAAATACTGTATTTGTTTTTCACACAACAAATACAGTATTTGGCTGGCCGGAAGGTGTAGCAGTGAGCGGCATGAACGAACATAGCTAATGTGAATCTGTAGAATAAGATAATTCTACTAAAACTTAGATGGCGCCAGTAATTTCTTTACACTTTTCGCCCGGCCAAGTAAATATTGTATTTGTTCAACAAAGAACAAATACAGAATTTGTTTGGTTGGGTGGAAGTGGGAGTGTATGTATGTCTTCTATCCTTTTTGGGTAGAACTTTGGTCCCTGTTTAATCTAACGGGAGAAATCTCCATTGGTTCCTATTTGAATCCGTCCTATGCACATAGGCTTTCCGACTTTTATTTATTTATTAAGCTTAAAATTCCTTAAAATTTTCGACTGCGGCGCTAGAGCATTTTCACGTTTCGCATTTCTAAAATACAGGTATGCAAATCATTGAATATAATATATTAATTAAAATTGTTGTATATTATTGTCAACCAGTTTAGCGCCGCAGGCGAAAATAAAAAAACGCATTTTCACCATCACCTTAGCATTAAAAAACAAATTGTTTTTAAAACCTTTTAATTAAAATTTATAGCCGGCAGTGAGACTCAGCTTGGTAATCATGTCATTGTTCCGCAGGCGAAAAAAATAAATAAATAATTTTAGAGACACATAAGAATTTTTAAAGCAAATTGGAATTATTTATAAAATATTTTAAATACAAGTTTATTATGGATTTGCGTTCCGTAACTATTTTCAGAGCCACAGGTAATTTTTTTAGAAATCTGAAGGACCAAACTCTTTAGAACTGTTGAAACAGCAAACATTGGTTCGTTGGCCGCCCGTTGGCCAAACATTGGCGTGCCAATGTTTCCTTCATTGGACCAATGTTGGCAAACCCACATTGGGCCTACATACCGAGGGGACATCAGCCACCCTAAGGCCGCATACGGGCCAATGTTGGCAAAACTTTTTGGACTTTTTTAGTTCACAAGCAAAATATCGTTGCTATATCCCAAAGGGTTCCTTAGTTACTAATTAAAAACCGATTTTTTTAGCCACGTTTAAAAGGGCTTAGCTCCCTAAGGACAATACAAAAAGAAATGCTGATCTTTTTTGTCATAACCTGGTACACTATTGGAAAGGGTATCCAACAGAGAAGTTTTTACAGTTATTTGATTCCCTTCAAATAGTGCCTTTTTAGAATAGAAAAAAAATTGGAACATTTGTATTTTAACTCATAAATTGGCCTACATATTTTTTATACTAATAATTTAGCATTTCTTTTTGTATTGTTTAAACAAAGTGCATATTAAGAATATCTAAAAAAATATTTAGGAAAACTAAAAGTATTTAGTATCATAAAAAATATGTACAAGAAAAAATTCACTATTTCGCAAAAATATCTAATAAGGCCAATATCTCAAAAATGGCGAGACTTTGTATTAGGGTATATTTGGTCTAATAGACTCAAAATGAGGTCTTCTCTCACCCCTTAAAAACTTTCTATCCATGTTCCATACACCCCCAGGTAGCAAAATAACATCACATTCATGTTAGAACCATGTTAATATGTGACTTGTGATGTTACAATACTTGTGGCATTAACATTGATGTGACATCGCATGGATGTCCTAAGTCCTACTTCATTAACATCACAGTGTGATGTCCCAAAAATAACGTGTTTGTGATAACATCAATGGGATGTCACAAAAATAACGTGTTTGTGATAACATCAATGGGATGTCACAAAAATAACGTGTTTGTGATAACATCAATAATATTCTTATTATTATTTAAGTAGGTATATCCAATAACTAATAATAATTAATTATTAAGCTTGAGAAAAACAATACATTTCGTAATAAATATGCAATAAAAAAAAATAATACAACAAATATTAGGTTAGTTTTGTCAAAACAGTTATTTCGACCACTTATACCTAGCTAATTATAAATATAATTTGTTAATACTTACACCTAGTTGATCCATTTCACACAAAGACTATTATTTCTTTGATTTCACACCACAAATCTCAGTATGTCTGTTTTTCACACCAATAGAAAATATTACTTTGTAAAAACCAAAACTCGCGTGGCAATATGAACATGTGATGAAAACAACCAATGGGAATCGAGAATGTCCGCGTTGGTAAGTTGTAGTTCATTTGGGGACATCATTTAATATCACAAATTTCACATAGATTTAACATCAGTTTTTTCACATCGCATTAACGTGTTCAATTTAACATCAACTTTTTCACATTACAGTAACGTGTACACATTAACATCAAAAAAATTACTATAATGTGATGTTAAATTCTAGTAACATAACATCACACGCTACCTGGGCCTTGTATATCTGAGCATGGGCGGATTTAGGGGGGGGGGGCATGGGGGCCATGCCCCCCCCAGCGAGATATATTAGCATATAAATAGCTTCAAAATTATATTTTTGGCGAAAGCGCAATTTTTTTCCTTATGGATGGCCCCCCCTTAAAGTGAAATAAATCCGCCCCTGTATCTGAGCACCTGGGCGGCTACGGTCGTCCCTGTCCCCCCTCGAGGCGCCCATGACTTGCCTATAACGTTAAACTCACACAATCTTGCGCTTGAGATTAGTAACATGTTTACAAGGTTATATGATACTATCACAGATTTCATACAAGTATGATGTCTTTGGATACTATACAAGATAGTTAAAGTTCATTCATATTGTATTTTGGTGTTTTTGAAAAACGGCATACGTTGTAATCATGGTTCGCGCAAATGAAGAAAATATCATCTATGGTCCTACAACCTTTGAACCACTACCAAATACAAGTTTAGGCAGATACATATACGAAACATTAAAACATACTAACGGAGATAATATTTGTATGGTAAATATTTTTATTTTTTTTGTGGCCTTAGAAAAAATAGTGTACATCACTCCTTAAAAAGTGCGTTTTTTGCACTTCTAGTGCAAGTGCAGCCTATTGTACAAAGATTCACAATGCAGCGACTGTTAAAAACACCCTATTAAAAATGACGGCTCTACGCGGGTATAAATGTTGCATAGACCGGACTTGAGCGGCTGAATTTCATCCGGTTTATGCACCATTTATACCCGCCCAGACCCGTCATTTTCAGCAGGGCAGGCTTTATTTGTTTATTTTTTTAGATAGACGCACATACAAAGGAAAAATTACAAGTGAAGGAAATATTACAGAAAAGTTGCAGTTTAGCAACTTTTTTGACAAAAAATGGGTTTGGAAAAGATTCCATGAGTACAGTGTGTAGTGAAAATAATCTGCAATTTTTAATCACAGTGATATCCAATTGGTTGATTGGAGCAACAGTAGCTCCCTTAAATCACAACTACACAAAAAATGAGCTAACACATTGCCTTAAAATTTCCAAACCAGAAATCGTAATCTGCTCGCAAAAGGTTTTGCATATTTTCTTACAGTTCCAGAAAGAGCTAGGATTTATTAAAAAAATTATTGTTATAGACAGTGACAAAAAAAATGAAGGAGTTTTAAATTTAAATGATATTTTCCAAGAAAATGTGGAAATTGATAGCTTCATTCCTTTCGATTGCTTATTACCTGAAGAACAGATGGCACTCATTTTATGTTCCTCTGGAACCACAGGATTACCAAAAGGAGTAATGATCTCACACAGGAATCTTTTAACTTCAATTACTAATAGTAGGTAGGTTATACAGAGCGGTCCAAAAGTCACCCCCCCCTCTTAACTTTTGAACCAGTTGAGATATCTACTTCAAATTTGGAACTTTTAAATAAGACAACTTAAACTATCTTTTAGCATATATTTAATACTTTCAGCTCTTAAAATGTGGGCAGGGGGGCATGGGGGCACATTTTTTTAAATGGAAAGGGGGGTCGTGTAATACATAATTTTTAAGCTTATAAAATTCTCCATTTAACTCCATATTTTTAAATAAAAAAAAAAAAAAAAATTGGGTGTAAAATGGAGTTAAAAATGGGTATTAATGTCAAAATTCCTCTAAAAAAAAACAAATAATTTTTTAAAAATGCCTAATTTCATCATACAAAAATGTTAATTATACTTTTAAACTAATTTTAGTTGACATAAATAAAAATTTATAAAAAAAAACTTAAAAAATCGAATGTTTTAGCACAAAAAATTGAAAAATCAAAACCCTAAAAAACATTTTTAAAAAATTTAAAAATGTTAGTTTAAATAGAGAACTTTATAAGCTTTAAAATGATGTATTACACGACCCCCCTTTCCATTTAAAAAAATGTCTTCCCATGCCCCCTGCCCACATTTTAAGAGCTGAAAATATCAAATATATGCTAAAAGATAGTTTAAGTTGTCTTATTTAAGAGTTATAAATTTGAAGTCGATATCTCAATTCGTTCAAAAGTTAAAAGGGGGGGGGGGGTGACTTTTGGACCGCACTGTATAACTCAACAGGTATATACAGTGCATTTATAAAGTGTCGAACAGTTTGAAAAGAAAACACTCTTCGTTTGAAGCCACGTCTCTAACAGAGACGTGCGCGACAAGCCCATGTGATTGCTACGTACAACAGCTCGGCGGCCAGTAAAACGCACACAGCTTTCTTGCATTTTACTCATCGCTAATGCCAGTTTTGCATTAAAAAGTGTTCCGCACTTTATAATCGCACGTTATACTTGCAACTAGTATTGTATCTAAATATTACCAGAAACCCTCCAAAATTTCCTCAATACAATCAGTTTTTATCCGAAAACAGTTACCGATTTTTTTTCAAAGTTTGAGAGCTTTGAGCTACTTCTAAACATTAATCGATTTGGCTCATTTTTGAGTGGCAACCGTTTTTTACCAAGGAGCAACTTTTGAGCCAGAGAGCGTTTTTGATTTCGAAATTCGGGATTTTTTGACACACCCTAATTTACAGCTTGTCTTTTCCAGAGATCCTCGATATCAAAGAAGCAAACCGGGAGACTATTCTTTGGGAATAATGCCTTTATTCCATGCATTTGGATTAGTATCAACTCTTTCTTTTATTCTAAAAAATATTATAGTTGTGTTAATGAAAAGGTTTGAAGATGACTTGTATTTAAAATCAATTCAGGACTACAAAATAAGCACTTTATCAGTGGCTCCACCACTTGCAGTTTTTTTGACAAAGTCGCCAAAAGTGAAAAAATATAATTTGTCGAGTTTAGTTACCGTTGCATGCGGAGGGGCACCTCTAAGTAAAGATACTGAAGAAAAACTCAAGAAGATGTAAGTAACTACAGTGCGGTCCAAAAGTCACCCCTCCTTCTCAACTTTTGAACGAGTTTAGATACCGACTTAAAATTTGGAACTCACAAATAAGACAACTTAATAGTAATTATATACCAAGGTAGAGAAATAGTAATTATATACCAAGGTAGAGAAGACATTTTTATAGCCGAGCGTATTAAATCCCGAGGTGCTTACCCTGGTAGCAAAATAACATGACATTCACGTGAAAGTCACGTTAATATGTGACATGTAAGGTTAAGATTGTAGTCTCATTTAACAAGAATGTAGCATGGTGGGGATGTCCTAAGTCCGCCCCTAATAACATCACACAATGACATCCCAAAAATAACGTGTTTGTGACATCATAAATCCACATTCCTGTTATATTTAATATCTTATGGATGCCGTTACTGGTACTTTAATATTTAAATAATATTCTAGGATATTAGCTTTTTCTAAATTAAAACCATTAAAAACGCTATAACCCTATAAAAAAATCGGATTTAAAATCAATCAGTAATTGAAACAATCACAGATTGAAACAGATAGATTCTAAATACGAAATTGCAGATTAAGCGGAGAATATATTCCTTTAATCCGTGTCCGTGGTCTTGAGAAGCCCGGCAGAGCCCCTATCCATTGGAAATCGTATAATGTGTATACTATTTCCTTATAATAATTTATTCTATCAACATCATCTTATATCGATTTTTTTGCTTCGAACGTCGGTGAGAAGCAAAATAACATGACATTCACGTGAAAGCCACGTTAATATGTGACATGCGATATATTCACAGCGTTGCTAAATATTTGTTATTAAATAACATGGTTGTCACATCACACGTGTTACGTTGCAAATGTGATGTTAAATACATGTTATTTTTCAATATTATGTGATGTTATGATTTAGTTTAAAAACACACCCAAAAGTGATGTTAATTTCTTGTAATATAACATCCCTTGCTACCTGGGTAGCAGCAAGGGATTTAAGAGTGCGAGGCTATAATAGTCTTCTCTACTGTAGTTTAGTTTTAGTTTTTTAACTACTAGCATTATTTAACTATTTTTATTAAAATAATAAAATAAATTATTAACAGAAATGATATTTCACGAAATTTTCATAAAAATCAAGTAGCCTTAATCAATGACATTTGCTTAAATAAATACTTTGAACTGACGTTTAAAAATTTATAATGAGATTTTTTAATATTGTTTTTGTAAATTTTTATTTATATCCATTAAAATTAGTGTAAAAGTAAAATTTAGGTTTTAGCAACTTGAAATAATTAATTTTTTAAAAATTGTTTGATTTTTTTAAGAAATTTTGAACAAAATACCCATTATCAACCCTATTTCAAACCCCCAAAAAAATGTATAAAAAACTTAAAAATATATGGTCGAATAGAGTATTTTATAAGCTATAAAACTATATTTTAAGTTGTGTTATTTGTGAGTTTCAAATTTTAAGTCGATATCTCAACTCGTTCAAAAGTTAAGAGGGGGAGTGACTTGGACAGCACGGTATAAAAATTCACGAACATTCAGTAATTTACCCTTCAGAACCACCCTAGTTATCGATAGTTAAGTTTTTAGGTTCGAATCCCAGTTGAGGAGCATTTTTTTTATTAAATTTAAGTCACTTACTAATCCCCTAAGTTTCCCTAGATTTTTTTGTTCAATAATTTTTTGTCAAGTAAAAACATATACATGTATATATGTATATTTTTTTAGTTTAAATGCAGAAAATATTTATACAGCATATGGTTTAACAGAAACCACATTGGCAGTAACGCTCTTTCAAACTAATAAATATAAACCAGGTTCATGTGGTACCATGGCTCCGTATATGATGGGTAAAGTAAGAGATCCAGAAACTGGAAAATCATTAGAAGCAATGAAACCTGGAGAACTATGTTTTAAAGGTACCATATCCATTTACCTATACTCCGTCTAGTTATGCAAGATAGTAAGGGACGCGGCCCGTTTTACACCACAGAGCGCTAAATAGCGTAATTATGCATAAATCGTAGTGTATCAAAAATTTAACAGATTTCGGTACTGTTTTCCTGGAAAGGGCCTATCCAAAGACTCACATAACAAGCATAGTACATAAGGATTGGTATGATGTGTCATGTATCTTGTAATGGTTGTTATGCGAGCCTCTGGATAGGCCTTAAGTTGTAATTGTAACCTAAAAATTTGACTTTTTCCTTGTGTTCAATATAATTTACGTTTGTACAATATGTAGAATATGCTAATTTAGTGTGAGTGTATGAAGAAGAAACCAAAAAAGTAACTTTTTCAATACCATACAAAATAACATTAAGTATAACCATTTTTTTATGTAACTTTCTCTTCTTTTATTAGCTTTTAATGGCTCTCAATCATTGTCATAGACAAAACATGTCACATTATTTTATGTGTTAAAAGGTACGAGTTTTTTGGGTGAAGCCATACAAAAAAAAATGTTTTAACTATTTTGCTCATTTTTGTAGAAAAAGTTTTTATAACAAACGTAAAAAGGTAAAACTGGGGGGCTTTGAAGGGGGCCACAGCCCTCCAGCCCCCCTGGGTGCGCCACTGAGCAATGTAGAAAAAATTCACTGTTCTGTAGGTTACATAACTGCTCCTTAAACTTGGAATCTTTTATTTAGGACCCTTGGTAATGATGGGATATTATGGTAACCACCAAGCAACTAAAGAGGCATTCACTAGCGATGGATGGTTAAAAACTGGTGATATAGGCTATTATGATGAAGAGGGATGTTTTTATATTGTCGATAGATTAAAGGAATTAATTAAATATAAAGCATTTCAGGTAATTTAAATAAATCTTAATAACATCTGGAAGTTATAGGAATGAAAATTGATATTTGGAAAGATTTTATAGGATAATTCGAAGTTTGAATTTTAGGTAGCTCCTGCTGAATTAGAAGCAGTGTTGATAAATCATCCAGGAATTCTGGATGCAGGAGTGGTGGGATTGCCAGATGAAGAAGCTGGTGAGCTTCCTTTGGCGTTTGTGGTCAAGAAACCCAACATAACACTAACTGAGAAGGATGTTGAAGAATATGTTTCAAGTAAGTAGGCATACTATTATTGGTATACCAATAACTATTATGCCTTGCTAAGCTGAAAGGTCCTATCTGTGTATGTTAAACCTATGTAGATAGGACCTTTCAGCTTAGCGGCAGTATTATAGTTAACTATAATAGTTAAAAAAATACTGCAGCTAGTTATAGCTAACTTATTAAAATAAGTTTTTTTTTTTAATTTCTAGGAAATGTCTCTAGTCAAAAGAAGTTAAGAGGTGGTGTCATTTTTATTAACTCAATCCCAAAAAATCCAACAGGGAAAATTTTGCGAAAAGAATTAAGGAATATGTTGAAAAATATTAAATCTAAAATGTAAATAAATGCCTTATCAATAAATAAATATTTATTTAACTATTATACATAATTTATATCACTATAGTGTTTTTTTGTCCAAGGGCATAGTTGCCTAAATTAAACTCTCTAATTAAACTGAACTTACAGTAGAAAAGTGGGTTATTTTAATGACATGGTAAAGGTCTCCTGCTAGAAGAATCTTTAAAATTTCAAAAATTTAGTCTAATTTTTAACTGATTCATTAAAAAAAAAAAACATAGGATATCAGTTACTCCAGACGCTCGCCACTGATAAATCATAACTACCCTGGTACAGTTAATTTCAACAAAACTGGAAAAGTGGGGTTATAAAAAAAAATTACATTGTGAATTATCTTTCATTTGACAAATATTTCTTTACTTGTTAATAAATTTAGTGTCAATGTTGTTATTGCCACATCAATGTCAAAGTCAAAAAATGTTGGTGCATTTTTTTTTAATTGGGAGAGATAAAGCAGAAAAACAAGAATACTCGAAGAATACTGGTGTAAAACCCATAATTATAATTTTTAAATTAAGGAACTACCCAGTCCGCACATATATGGATGCAACATGGTAAAGAAAGATTTTTTAGGTAACATGTGCCATATTACATGAGACATAACATACATATGTATGCTACATAACATGCCCTATAACAGAAAGATTTTTTACGTTACATGTGCCATATTACATAAGATTTAACATACATATGTATGGTACATAACATGCAATATTGCATGTTATGTATCATATATATGGTACGAGAACATACACGATACATAAAATGTTATGAATTCAATACTAAATATGGCGTCTATATTATTTTAATTTTTATAGGTTAGAATCACTAATATTCTTAAAATTGTTGTTAATAATAAAAGTTTTACCCTTAAGTAGTAGAAACGCATGTATTTTTAGACAACTAAATCGATTTTAGATAATTTTAGACAAAAAATTAAAATATATATATTTTTTTAAAATGATTATTTGCTATTTTTTCTCTAAAAATTGGCTTTTTATGTGGCCCATGATTTTTAAGCCTGGTAGAAAGTTTGCTTTCACAGTAAAAATGCACATCGTATAAGAATTTTGCCTGATGGATGATACATATAAAGATATTTATATACTTTAATTATTAGGTTTATCAAAAAGACGTAAAAATGTTCACCATCTCTAAATCTATGATGCACTCCATAACAAGTAAAATTCGGAAACGCCTACTTTTATTGTTATGTACCTAGTATGTATCTGATATGTAGCATGTTATGTAGCTGATACATAACTTGAGGCGGAATTGTTAAAGTCCAAGGACTATACATGGACTATAAAAATTACATGTCTGCAACATCACATAGAACAGTGGTTATGTACCTGCTATGTTCCTGCCATGTATTTGTGTTGACTGGGTATGAGGAATACCTAGTTGTAGGAGACCAATATACTAGTAGTTTTTTTTTAAAATAAGGGTATTTAAAACAAGTTTATTAGATAGAAAATATATTGATAAGGGGATTTAATAATAGACATTTTAGAATAGGGATATTTTAGAGCAGAAATACAGTAATTAACAATAGAGATGCGCTTCAAAATCCAAATAGTATTTACTAAACACAAATGCATAGAATAACATATGATTTTTGACATGGTTAAACTAACCTTATTTTTCAGGCATAACCCCATTTAAATAATCCACATTCACACAACTAAATTTTATGGAAAACATGAAATTTTACTTAACCCCACTTTTCCAGTTTTGTTGAAATCAACTGTAGAAAAGTACATAAATATAATTTAACATAACATTAGATTAGTGACATTTTTATGTTTAGTCTCAAACGTTATACAAAAATGTTATAAAATATATAAATCTAACCTTAAAAACTAAAGTTTGACAAGAACGTCATAAAATATATTAATTCACTCCTCTATATTCTCAACAATGTCCTTAAAAAGGCACAAATTACCTCACTCGGATCGTGGTAATTATCTCATACGTCTGGCAACCTTAGAATGTTGTCTCTGTATTAATGGCTCAGTAAATAATGAAATGTTTTGAATTTAATACCAGATATATTAATAATTCATATATTAGTTAAATTAAATATTAATAAACTGACCTATATTAGTATTATTAATTTTTTTATTCAAATGATCATCACTTTCAAACAAAACTTATTAGTATTTGTATATTGACTGCGAATAAGTGCAAATATCTCGCCAAATATGGAACAAGAAGACAGTGAAAATATATTGCATGGACCTAAGCCCCATGAACCTTTATTGTATATAAGTTTGGGTAGATTCATTTTTGAATCTTTAAAAAAATCAAACAAAGATGGAATTTGTCAGGTAAATATATTTTATTTTTATACACAGACAAAAGGATTTCTGAAACCAAGGACACGTGTCTTTCCATATATTCAAAGCCATGTTTTCTTGTACGAAGGCTAGGATTTCTTTGAACCAAAGTCAATGTCATTGAATGAAGAGCACGGGTTTTTAAATGAAGATCATCTTTCTTCATTTAAGGAAATTGACTTTAGTTTAAACTAAAGAAACTAAGAAAATATTTATTTATTTGATTAATATTACAGTATTTTGAAAAGCCCCAAATAAGCTCCAAACTTGTGTTAGGGACTCCTTTTTTTCTGTGTAGTAATTCTGGCCTTATAAAGTTCATATTAATAGTCATTTATGGTACTAGTCTGTAAAGTAAGATATTGCCTATGAGAAAATTAACCTGCAAGGCGTCAGCTAAGCAGGTTAATTTTCGAGAGTGCAAGCAATATCGGTTTACCCATGAGTGCCATACAAGGTTTTATCCAATAAATAGCTTTAGGAATTCATTATTTTATTAAAAATTTTAATGACATTTACAAGACAAAAATTTAACAAGTGACAGTTGAGTGGGTAAAATAAATAATTATCCACTCAATAAAGTAAAAGCCAGGCGGGGGTTATTATTGAGTGTATCTATTTAAAATAAAGCTGGTAATTTTCTTATTATATGTATGTATTGGATACATATATAATAATAACAATTTTCGCTTAGTCAATTTTTAAAAGCTTAATTCTCTTATTTTGTAGATAGAAGCAGAAACGAAAAAGGAAATGAAATATGGTGAATTTTTGCAAAAAATATGTAATTTATCAACATATCTAAGAAAAAATGGATTTGGAAAAGATTCTATGGTTTCAATATGTAGCGAAAACAATATGCAATTTCTTATTCCAATAATATCCAGCTTTTTTATTGGAGCTACAGTATCAACCTTAAATCATAATTATACAATGAACGAACTAAAACACGGCCTAAACCTATCAAAACCACAGATTGTTTTTTGCTCGGAAAAAGTTTTGAATAATTTTTTACAATTGCAAAAAGACTTAAAATTTATAAAAACTGTTGTAGTAATAGATAGCAACAAAAAGTTTTTAATTAAAGTTTTGAATATGAACGATTTGTTGAGACAGAATGCAGTAGATGTCAATGGATTTATTCCATATGATAGTAAAGAAACTTCAGATTTGAAAGCTTTAGTTTTGAATTCTTCTGGAACTACCGGATTGCCCAAAGGCGTAATGATTTCTCATTTGAATCTTTTGACAATTTTATTACAAAACAGGTAATGATCACCATATGGTGATGATGGTGATGGTGATATGATATTTAGAATCTGGAACTGATAAATAGTTGCAAGCATTTTGTATACGGCTTAAAAAGAGCTTTCCTTTGAAATATATATTTTTTAAAATTGGATAATAAATAAATAAATTATGCTTAAAAAATACAGACAGGCAGACAGACGGACACAAACATTTTTACATCGGCACTTAGTGCTACTAAGAGTGCCGATGTATTGAAATCTTCGCCGAAAAGTCAAAATCTTTGACCACGTTTTTTTCACATTTCTCGACGTTTTAGACCATTCTGAGTCGAAATCAGTAAAAAAAATTTTTGCGTCAGTCTGTCTGTCTAGGTGTAAACTCTCTAACTCCATTTCTACATGAGATATCGACTTGCGGTTTTTTGCATATTGTTCCTTATCGTATTCCGAAGAGCTAATTAGATTTTGGGGGTAAACGATTGGGGGTAAGGGGGTAAAAATAGGGTAAAACTCCTATTTTTAGCGTTTTTTGTTTATAATTAAGGTAATTATTACTGTATTTGGTTAATTTAGCACTTATATAAAAGATAATTTTGAATTGGTCAAAAAATGTTATAACCAACGTTTTCCTAAAACGCATTGTTTTCGAGATAATGGCGTTTAAAGCAGTAAAAGGTTTTTTTAGCATATCTCACATATTTATAACCCGATTTCAAAAAATTATATTTGAAATAAAAGCTCTTTTTAAGCCCTATAAAAAATGTTATATATAGTTTTTTGCTAGAATATAATGTTTTAAAGATACAGAATTTAAAATCAAACAAAACACCTAGTTTGAAATTTGAAAACTAGATGGCTCTAGTGTAGAATAGTGCCGATGTTTTGACAGGGTGCTTGCAACGTTTCATCTATTTTTTTACTGATTTCGACTCAGAAAGTTCTAAAACTTCGAGAAATTGCCAAAAATGTTGACGTGTAGGCACTACTATGCTAAGAGTGCCAATGTATCGTATCGTTTGCCGAAAATTAGTGATTAAGTATTTTTAAGGTCGTTTAAACCAAATCCGATGTTAAAAATTGAAAGTTAAAATGACTGATGGAGCGCGCAAATTTTAAAATTTCAACGCCATATTGGATGCGCCATTTTAAATTTTAATTTTTTATCAATCTCAAAAACCCTAAATATTCTTCTCTGAAATAAATTGTAATCTGACAACTTAACCTCTCAGCACTCAATTGTTATGCCTCAAATCAAATGTGTAGTAGTAGGTTATAAAAGTACAACCCTGCTGAAAATGACGGGTCCGGGCCGGTATAAATGGTGCATAAACCGGACTTGAGCGGATGAAATTCACCCGCTCAAGTCCGGTCTATGCAACATTTATACTCGCGCAGACCCGACATTTTCAATAGGGAACTCTTAACAAGTACTTAAAAACAAAAAAAGGAAGATCGATTCAAAATGGCGATTTCTCCCGTTAGATTAGACAGGGACAAAAGTTCTACCCAAAAAGGATAGAAGACATACATACACTCCCACTTCCACCCAACCAAACGAATTCTGTAGTTGTTCTTTGTTGAACAAATACAATATTTACTTGGCCGGGAGAAAAGTGTAATTATTATTTTTATTAAAGAAATTACTGGCGCCATCTAAATTGTAGTAGAATTATCTTATTCTACAGATTCACATTAGCTATGTTCGTTCATGCCGCTCAGTGCTACACTTTCCGGCCAACCAAATAAATACTGTATTTGTTGTATGAAAAACAAATACAGTATTTATTTGGTTGGCTTGAAAGTGTAGCACAAATGAGATAGGGATAGGGTAGACGTCTTTTGTTTCATAATTCTAGCTGTAGAGAGCTCCATTGGACTTTTAAAATTCAAAACCTTGAACATTCCTACTGTGTGTCGGTGTAAAAAGTTTATAGGTATTCTTTTATATTCTTTAAGGGATCCAAGATTTGTTAAGACCAAACCTGGTGAATATGGATTGGGATTTTTACCAATGTTCCACGCCTTTGGTTTAATAACAACCATTTATTATATCCTTCAAAACAAACCAATGGTCATTATGAGAAAATTCGACGAAGATCTCTTTTTAGAATGTATTCAAAATTATAAAATATCTATCTTAACTTTAGTGCCCCCCATTGCCATTTTTTTGAGCAAATCTTCAAAAGTCAAGCGATATGACTTATCTAGCGTATCTTATGTTGTTTGTGCTGCAGCGCCTTTGGGAAAAAGTACTCAGGAAAAACTTATGGAAATGTAAGTATTAGGGCGATCCACCAAAATTTAAAATTGAAAAATTTGGAATAAGAGTATCATCCCTGGTTTTTTTCAGAATTTTTGAAAAAAATCTAGAGGTCGCTCACAGCCATTATTAATTAACTGAAAAAGGCAAATCGGCGCCAGTGAGATATATTGTAAGTTTCAGAAAAAACAAAACTTGCAACCTTAACATATAATGGAACATAATAAAAAGAAATAAAACAGAATTTTTCTTAAGGTGGCTATAACTGGGGTATCTACCTTACTATTGTAACAAATTCTCAGTATACTAAATTAACTAAATTTTAAAAATAATTATCATAAAATTCAAGCTTAAACCAGGACAAAATTTTTATTGGTTATGGATTGACTGAAACCACTTTGGCGGTTACTTGGTTTGGTTATGATGAATACAAGCCGGGTTCGTGTGGGAGACTAGTACCATATATGATGGCAAAAGTAAGAGATGTAGAAACCGGAAAAACTTTAAAAACCAATCAAACTGGAGAGCTTTGTTTTAAGGGTTAGTATACATAAATATAAGGGCCGTCCATAAAATACTACACGTAAATTGACCAAAATTTATACACTTCATAGAATAGAATAGAATAGAATAATATTTATTTCCAGAAAATGCTTAATACAATGCAACAAAGATAAAAAGACACTTAAAAGAAATGTTGTCAGAATTAACAATATTATAATTACAGATTAAAATAAATAAATAAAATTACACAATGACTAATTAATTTAAAATAAATCTTTGGTTTAAAATATATTGTTGGTTAGCGTTTTTATATTCACTAATTGTGTACGGTTCCATATCACATATACAGGGTGACCCATAACTGGCATGCCAAAATTTAAGAGGTGATTCTAGATCCAAAAATATAAAAAAAGTTCCTATAAAGGTTGGTCCGGAAATGAGCCCTAAGGGATCTAGGGCCCTTTAAAATTGTAATAAAAATAAGGTTTTTAATTAATAACTCGGGTACCGTTTAAGCTAGAGCGGCGAGTTTTTGCATGTATACTAGTATTAATAAGGGCAATAAGTTTATGTTAATTTATTTTTTTAATTTATCCAGAGGCGTGCCCAGACGGACAAAATATATGAGGCTTAAAACATTTTTGCCCCAAACTTTTCTATGTGTATGTTTTTTGGATTTGTTGTAAAAAATATAGATTTCTAGAGTAAAAATACATATAAAATATCATATTGTGTAACACTGTAGGAGCAACCGTTATCAAAAAAAAATGCAATTAAGAGGAAGTAACATTTTGTGCCACCAAAAACGTTACTTTTTAAAAGGCAAAAAAAAAAAGGCTATTACTCCTTTAATATTAAATTTAGGTATTTTGGTGTATAATACTTTTTTGCTCAGTTTTAAATGAAGAATCACCCTGCAGCATTAAAATTTTATTGGTGCTTTTTCTTGTTCTCCATTCAATACGTCATCTTCGAAGGGCCGTAGCTCCCTTAGGACTCATTTCCGGACCAACCTTTATAGAAACTTTTTTTCATATTTTTGGATGTAGAATCACCTCTTAAATTTCGGTACGAGAGTTCTGGAACAGGCTGTATAATTAAATAATTGTCTTTTGAATACACCTATTTTATTTTTATTATTTTTCAACAGCGAAGGTAAACTATTAAAAAAATATACACTTGAATAGTGGGAACCTTTTTCAAATGTTGCAAGCCTATGCTTGGGAACAGTATAGTCTGTTACTCTTTTAGAGGTGGGCAACAGATCTTTAAATAAAATATTGTTTTTGACTAAAAACATTATAGTCTCGAATATGTACAAACCCACAACTGTCATAATTCTGTTAGAACGGAATACTCCCCTCTCTTTTGACTTACAAAAACTGAATCAATATCCTTGGACTGTCCCCAGAAAATTACACCATAACGTAAGTAACTATGAAAATTTGAGAAGTAAACAATCTTAAGCGTATGTGCATCTAAACACCTCCCCAACACACGGAGTGAGTAGGTCACAGTGTCCAGTTTTTTTCGCAAATGATCCCCGTTTTTCGCGTTATTTAAGGCTGTAGAGATTTTATATTTTGGATGCCCCCCCTAACACCCCCTATTGGGGGGGGGGGGGGTAACCAAAAAAGTTTCTATTGCAAATCTACAATTGTTTTTTATACACTTAACAACTACTCTTTATTTTAACTACTTTATATTTTAACTATGGGGTCGTCCATAAAATACGTTACACAAATTGACCAAAATTCATACACTTCACACCCCCTTTATCGTGTTAAGGCTGTAGAGATGTTATATGCTTGCTACCCCTCCTAACACCCCCCCTATTGGGGGAGGGGTAGCCAAAATATGAAATCTCTACATAATTTAATAACGCGAGAAACGGGGTATGAAGTGTATGAATTTTGGTCAATTTGGGTGACGTATTTTATGGACGATCCCATAGTTAAAATATAACGTAGTTAAAATATAAATTAGTTGTTAAGTATATAAAAAACCAATTGTAGATTTGCAATAGGAACTTTTTTATATGAGATAAACCTAAGAAACATAATGTATTTTTTTTATTATTATATACCATTTTAGGTCCACTAATAATGATGGGATACTATAACAATGAGGAAGCAACAAAAGACTCATTTACAAGTGATGGATGGTTAAAAACTGGTGATATAGGCTACTATGATGAAGAGGGATATTTTTATATTGTCGATAGATTAAAGGAATTAATTAAATATAAAGCATATCAGGTAATCCTAATAAATTCTGGAAGTAATAGGAATGAGAATTGATATTTGGAAAGATTTTATAGGATAATTCGAAGTTTGAATTTTAGGTAGCTCCTGCTGAATTAGAAGCATTGTTGATAAATCATCCAGGAATTATGGATGCAGGAGTGGTAGGGTTGCCAGATGAAGAAGCTGGTGAGCTTCCTTTGGCGTTTGTGGTCAAGAAACCCAACATAACTCTAACTGAGAAAGATGTCGAAGATTATGTTTCAGGTAAAAATAAAATAATATTAACAGGCTTAAAAGTATTGACATTCGTATGTTCTACATCGGCCACTTTTTTAATCCTTAAAAAAATTTGTTAGGTAACTTTTTTTAATTTTTAGGAAATGTTTCTAGTCAAAAGAAGTTAAGAGGTGGAGTTATATTCGTTAACTCAATTCCAAAAACTCCAACAGGGAAAATTTTACGGAAAGAATTAAGAAATATGTTGAAAAATATTAAATCTAAAATATAATGTAAATAATAATTTATTCATAAATAAACAATGTTTATCTAACATTATACATAATTTATATCAAGTTTATTATTTTATACAAAAGCGCAGATACCTATATTATCTAAGCACAACTAATATAATTATATCAAACAATATTATTTATTTATTTAATTAATATGTTATTGAAACGTTTCGATCATTTTTTCTCAGGGCCTATGCTTATAGGGGCTGTTCATATATTACGTAACGCAATTTTTCAAAAAAAAAATGACCTCCCCCCCCTGTGTAACAAACTGTCACATTTACCAACACCCCCCCCCTGTGTAACGCGTAACAATATAAAATTTTTGTTTCGCAATAAATTTAACTGTATTCTCACTATTGATTCGTTTTTCTCGACAAAACAAACATGAACCTAAAATATAGTATAACATAACATTAAAAAAAGTTTACACGAAAAAATCACTCAAACTTTAAAAAAAAATTCATAATCAATATCACACAGTGAAAAAATACTAGGTACCTCTTTTTACACATATAACACGTATATTGTTTATGCACAGGTACACAAAATAGTACACACATTAGTGTTCTGTGAGTACACATTCCGCGAGAAAATGTATCATCGTCGATGATTCATCGGCAAGATCACGCAAGAACAGGGCCGTAAGATTTTTTTTAACATCAATGTCAACAGTTTTTTTACTGATTACAATATTATTTAAATATGCATAGTTTCGTCAATTTTTGTGTGAAAAAGGGAATTATGGGCCACTAAATAGTAATTTATGTTGAAATAAAAATACATCTGCCAAGCTTAGGAAATAAACATTAAATTTATTAAATTCCGTTACGTAACGTTTATCTAGACCCCCCCCTCCCCCTGTCACAAACTGTAACAATTTCTCTGACCCCCCCTAGGTGCGTTACGTAATATATGGACAGCCCCATATAGATAAGTACTTTTTTAAAAAATGACAATAGGCTTATTCGAGGATATCTATGTCTTGGAAGAGATAAAAAAGTTAAAATAAATAAATAAATAGATTAATTTAAATACATCAATAAATTAATTTACCTCCATATTGGCCCGCCTCTGATAAATATAAAGGTCATTGAAAATAATCAGCATCGATATATTTACTTAATAAAATTTTTGTATTTTGACTGTGACTGTGATAAATAAATATGCAAGAAAATTATGAAAATATCATACATGGCCCTAAACCCCATGAGCCTTTATTGTATATAAGTTTAGGTAGATTCATTTTTGAATCTTTAAAGGATATAAACAAAGATGGAGTTTGTCAGGTAAATATACACGGTGTATTTGAAATAGGGTCCGAAATTTTAGGGGATGATTTTAAATCAGAAAATATGATAAAAAGTTCCGATAAACATATGTCTAAAAATGCGTCGTAAGAGAGCTACACCCTTTGAAAGTGGCTAAGAAATTCGGTTTTTATTTAATAACTCGGGAACCCTTTGAGATATAGTAACGAGGTTTTGTATGTGAACTAATCTTAATAAGGTCTATCTTTGTATTTTATTTTCATGTACTTACTTTAACCAGGTGTGTGCGAAACGGGGGGCCTAATCAGTTTTTTGTCCCAAACTTTTCAGTGTAACTTTTTTGTGATTTTATTTTTGAAATATGATTCCCCAGGTCAAAATACATAAAAAAGTACTCTTGTTGTAATACTGTAGGATTAACCGTTTTCGAGAAAAATTAATTTGAAGGTGAAATTTCACGGTTCGAGGGCGAAAAATTAAATACTAGAATTTTGAACTTTTTGTCATATTTTATGATGTAAAATCACACCTTAAAATTTCGGACCGTATTTCAAATACACCGTGTATATGTATTTTTCTAGTTATAACCATATGTTATTTCGTGTTTATTAAATATAGGAGTTTAATATAAATGATATAAAAAAGCAATCATTTAAAAAAATACAAATATTTTATTTTTTTTTTTGATAAAATTTACTTCAATTGTATTTTTAATTTCTAATCTGTTTTAAAAATTTCCAACCATTAGGACGTGCCCTCGGACGTGCCATTCTAAAATGTCCAATGAATAATTTAGGGAAGGTTCAAGTATTACGTAACGCAAATTTTGATCATTTTGGACTTCCCCTGTAACGCTATTTTCCTATACCATTAACATAGGCGTAACACTCCAAAATGACCCCCCCCCTAGGAGCGTTACGTAATACTTGAAAGTTCCCTTATTGACTAAAAATGCCAGGTTATTTTTCAAAAATCCATTTATTTTATAGATAGAAGCCGAAACGAAAAAAGAAATGAAATACGGAGAATTTTTGCAAAAAATATGTAATTTAGCAACATTTCTAAGAAAAAATGGTTTTGTAAAAGATTCCATGGTTTCAATATGTAGCGAAAACAATATGCAATTTTTAATTCCTCTGATTGCTGGTTTTTTCACTGGAGCAACAGTAGCACCTCTAAATCATAATTATACACTGTACGAACTAAAACATGGTCTGAACCTATCAAAACCCCAGATAGTTTTTTGCTCGGAAAAAGTTTTGTATAAATTTCTACGGTTTCAAAAGGAATTAGGTTATATAAAAACTATAGTGGTGATAGACAGCAATAAAAAATATCAGGGAGTTTTAAATTTGAATGATTTGATGAAAGAAAATGTGGTTAATGTTAATCAATTTATTCCGTACGATAGTGAGGAAACTTCAAATTTGAAAGCTATAATTTTGAATTCTTCTGGAACCACTGGATTGCCCAAAGGTGTTATGCTTTCTCATTTGAATCTTTTGACAATTTTATTGCAAAGCAGGTGATTTGATCTATTATTTTTTTGCTCAAATCAGGTCTTTTTTTATCATAATATTATTAATATGTATACCGGGTAAGTTTCAATCCATGGATACCCCCTAAAATGGGATTGTTTTTAGCCCGATCAAAGCAAATTTGTTGTAGCTTATAACTTTCCATTTTTTTATATGTCCTTAATCAATTTATTTAAAGTGGTTGTAATTATAGGTTTTGTTTGGTCCTATAACCTATAATTACAACCACTTCAAATAGTTGTAGCTTATATTTTTTAAGGGCTACAAAATGGCGTGTAGGGGGTGTACTTCGGGGTGTACATGGATTGAAACTCACCCGGTATACCCTGTAAAAAATGTCTTATAGAATCCGTTAAGTTTATTTTTTATTAAAACAACATTAAGGATGTAAAAAGATTTTATAGGATATTTCCTATCAATGAAACGTTTTTTTTTTTAAGATTAATTGGGATATTAAGAAAGAAAAAGTCTGCTCAATTCTAAATAATTTTTTTTAAATGGTCTTATTTAATCTTATTAATCTACAAAGTTATTCATGATTCTAATTGGTTTTTTATAGTAAAACCTTTTAAAAGTTGGTAAGATTTTTTCTTTTAATTATTTGATATTTCTTAAAGAAATCCGATTAAAATATATCACTTAAATATATATGAATATTCCTTTTAAAACTTATAAGAGTTTTAAAATGATTCTATCATTAAAACCCATAAAATTAGTAAATATTAATATTCTTAATAAATCTTTTAAATATATTTCTTGATAAAACATACCAAATGAGTCAAAAAGAAATATATTATTAATTCTTCTAAAACTTATATAGGAATATTCGTTTAGGGAAATATTCTTATTAAATCCGATATAAAACATTGTTTTTGTTCCTTTAAATACCCACTGGTCCTATATAATCTGTTAGAGAACTTATAAGGTATTTAAAGGATTCTATAGGACATTTTTTACAGGGTCATTGTACAAAAAAACTTTACATCCAGTTTTTTTATTTAAGGGATCCAAGATTTGTAAAAACGAAACCTGGTGAATATGGATTGGGATTTTTGCCAATGTTTCACGGATTTGGTTTAATAACAACTATATTTTACATACTTCAGAACAAACCAATGGTCGTTATGAGAAAATTTGACGAAGATCTCTTTTTAAAATGTATTCAAAATTATAAAATATCTATCTTAACTTTAGTGCCCCCCATTGCCATTTTATTGAGCAAATCTTCAAAAGTGAAACGTTATGATTTATCTAGCTTATCGTATGTTGTTTGTGCTGCAGCGCCTTTGGGAAAAAGTACTCAGGAAAAACTTATGGAAATGTAAGTAACCACATACATGTATACATGTATAGTCTACATTGTATACGGTGTATTTGAAATAGGGTCAATAATTTTAAGGGGCGATTTTACATCAGAAAATACGAAAAAAAAGTTCTAAAATTGCGTCGTAAGGGAGCTAAGCCCCTTTGAAAGTGGCTAAAAAATTAGGTTTTTATTTAATAACTCAGGAACCCTTTGATTTATAGCAACGAGGTTTTGCACGTAAACTAATCTTAATAAGGCCCATCTTCGTATGTTATTTTCGTATGTTGTTTGTGCTGCAGCGCCTTTGGGAAAAAGTACTCAGGAAAAACTTATGGAAATGTAAGTAACCACATACATGTATACATGTATAGTCTACATTGTATACGGTGTATTTGAAATAGGGTCAATAATTTTAAGGGGCGATTTTACATCAGAAAATACGAAAAAAAAGTTCTAAAATTGCGTCGTAAGGGAGCTAAGCCCCTTTGAAAGTGGCTAAAAAATTAGGTTTTTATTTAATAACTCAGGAACCCTTTGATTTATAGCAACGAGGTTTTGCACGTAAACTAATCTTAATAAGGCCCATCTTCGTATGTTATTTTCGTATGTTGTTTGTGCTGCAGCGCCTTTGGGAAAAAGTACTCAGGAAAAACTTATGGAAATGTAAGTAACCACATACATGTATACATGTATAGTCTACATTGTATACGGTGTATTTGAAATAGGGTCAATAATTTTAAGGGGCGATTTTACATCAGAAAATACGAAAAAAAAGTTCTAAAATTGCGTCGTAAGGGAGCTAAGCCCCTTTGAAAGTGGCTAAAAAATTAGGTTTTTATTTAATAACTCAGGAACCCTTTGATTTATAGCAACGAGGTTTTGCACGTAAACTAATCTTAATAAGGCCCATCTTCGTATGTTATTTTCGTATGTTGTTTGTGCTGCAGCGCCTTTGGGAAAAAGTACTCAGGAAAAACTTATGGAAATGTAAGTAACCACATACATGTATACATGTATAGTCTACATTGTATACGGTGTATTTGAAATAGGGTCAATAATTTTAAGGGGCGATTTTACATCAGAAAATACGAAAAAAAGTTCTAAAATTGCGTCGTAAGGGAGCTAAGCCCCTTTGAAAGTGGCTAAAAAATTAGGTTTTTATTTAATAACTCAGGAACCCTTTGATTTATAGCAACGAGGTTTTGCACGTAAACTAATCTTAATAAGGCCCATCTTCGTATGTTATTTTCATGTAGTTATTTTAACCAGGGGCGTGCGAAACGGGGTCATTTTTTGCCCAAAACTTTTTTCTGTGTAACTTTTTTTAAATTCTATTATTGGAACATGATTCCTCAGGTGAAAATACATAAAAAAGGTACTCTTGTTGTAATGCTGTAGGATTAACCGTTTTCAAAAAAAAACATTTGAAGGTGAAATTTCACATAAAAAACTAAGAAAAAACTTCATATATAGGTACTTCCTTAAATCTGTCCTAAGGGGGCTATGTTCTCCTAAAAATGCACCATTTTTAAATTTGCCCTGGTAGTTTTAAGAGATGTTTGGATGTATAGAAACTTTTTTTCTTAGTTTTCGATGTAGAACTTTTTTTCATATTTTCTCATAGAAAATCACCGCTTAGGAAAAATAAATCCATTGACGCTATTAAAAACACACCGTGTCTGTTATCGAATTCAATTTATAAAATATTAAATAATTATAATTAAATTTAAGTTTAAAACAGGACAAACTTTTTATTGGTTATGGATTAACTGAGACAACTCTAGGAGTTACTTTGTTTGGTTATGACGACTTTAAAACTGGATCATGTGGTAAATTGGTACCATATATGATGGCAAAAATAAGAGATGTGGAAACTGGAAAAACATTAAAGGTCAATCAAACTGGAGAACTTTGTTTTAAGGGTTAGTATAGGGGATAGTGGGGTATTACCGTACACCTAAGCGAAAATTAGCGCTGCGTTATGTGAGGTAATATTTTTGTTTGTAATTTGATGTAATTTTAAACATATATACATTGGTTTTTGTTACCATGATTACAACGTTCTAAATGCGCAATTAAAAAATAATAAAAAATGGCGAAGTTTAGGGTTTTCACAAATTTAATAAGTCAGTTTTACCAGGTCAAAAGTAATATTTTTAATAATGTTGAAAGATATTTTATTGACAAAAGGCAAAAGGAAACTGTTTGAATTCGGTTTATGTAATAGCCTAGAAGAACACGAAACATATACCAAATAATCGAATTTTATAGATAAAGGTAAATATTTTTGGCCTATTTTTTTTGATAATATTGTTAGTATTCTTAAATGGGACAAATTTCGTTTCCTTGACTGTTTTATTGCATATTTCATTCCTATACATCTCTTTTAAATTAGAAATCACTCTAAAATGACAGACAGTATCTAGGGTACTACCCATACAACAATTTGGAACAGTTAGAACACAAAACAAACTAATATTTGATATTGATTTAAAAAAACAAGAATCAAAGTTTGGTAAAAATATTTAAAGTAAATCAATTCTATGTAAAAAAAGAATGTTACACTTTAACAGCTATTTTTTGTTATAAAATGACATTATAGGTTTATTTTTATTAGTAATAGTGATAAAAACAGTTATTTTCATAATTTGTTATCTTTAATAGCAATTTTATATTTTTGTCCCATTCAATAATATACTGTGTCCTTGAATAGGACAAGTTGGGTTTTTTCTTAAAATGCTCGTAGTTTTGGTAAAAACAGGTTTAACACTTGGATTGTGTTCTTTTAGTTCCAAATATAATAATTACAACGACTTTTAAACTTCATATAGAGATATATTATTATTATTATTATTATTATTATTATTATTATTATTATTATTATTATTATTATTATTATTATTATATTTGGCAATAGTGAGCGTTTGTAAAAACGATGAGATATGGAAAGGATTTGATTTTCGTAGTTGTCCCTACTACCGATATGTGGCTCTGAAGAGTGCTAAAAGCACGAAATCGATCAGTCACTTCGGAGGGACGACTGCGTTAATCAAACAAAAGTCGTTTTAAGGAATAGTAAAATGTTTTATATAGATTTTTTAAATTTGTAAATATCAAACAATTTAATTTAGTTTATTAATTCAGATACCACTGTAAAAGGTGCCCTCCTAGCGTTTAGGATTCAATTGGCGGCAATGTCCACCGTGGCATTGATTAATCTGCCCCCTATCGACAGCGTGCATTAGGTTCTTGAAACCAAAAACTGCTTCTTTTTTGGACTGTCGATAGGTTTATCCAGTCTCTGCTTTTAGCAGTAGATGTCGCTAGCTGTTTTTGCTTTTCCTTACAACGACTTTTAAACTCCATATAGAGATATATGGAAAGGATTTGATTTTCGTAGTTGTCCCTACTACCGATATGTGGCTCTAAAGAGTGCTAAAAAGCACGAAATCTATCAGTCACTTCGGAGGGACGACTGCGTGAATCAAAGAAAAGTCGTTTTAAGGAATAGTAAAATGTTTTATATAAAAAAATTAAGTATAAAAGATTAAAAATAACATTTTGGCTGCCGTTTAAAAAAAAGTGTCCCATTCATGGGTATCTCCCCTACCATTTTAGGTCCACTAATAATGATGGGATACTATAACAATGAGGAAGCAACAAAAGACTCATTTACTAGTGATGGATGGTTAAAAACTGGTGATATAGGCTACTATGATGAAGAGGGATATTTTTATATTGTCGATAGATTAAAGGAATTAATTAAATATAAAGCATATCAGGTAATTTAAATAAATCCTAATAAATTCTGGAAGTTATAGGAATGAAAATTGATATTTGGAAAGATTTTATAGGATAATTCGAAGTTTGAGTTTTAGGTTGCTCCTGCTGAATTAGAAGCATTGCTGATAAATCATCCAAGAATTCTGGATGCAGGAGTGGTGGGATTGCCAGATGAAGAAGCTGGTGAGCTTCCTTTGGCGTTTGTGGTCAAGAAACCCAACATAACACTATCTGAGAAGGATGTTGAAGAATACATTGCAAGTATGTAATATTTTAAATATTTTAAAAATATAATTAACAATTTTATCTTTTATTTTACAACATTTATTTTATTTCTAGGAGTTGTATCTAGTCAAAAGAAGTTAAGAGGAGGTGTAATTTTTGTCAATTCAATTCCAAAAAACCCAACAGGAAAAATTTTACGAAAAGAATTAAGAAATATGTTGAAAAATTTGAAATCTAAAATGTAATTTAAACTAGCTTATTTAAAAATAAATAAAATATAATATTATCATATTGTTTTTTTTCAAATCATACTTGTTTGTTACCATTGTAATATGGTCCTAGAAAAATTTCGAATGAAAAATTATTCAACCAAACGGACAGTTATATACCCTGGTAGAAAAGTACACAAATCTAACTTAACATAACATTAGATTAGTGACATTTTTATGTTTAGTCTCAAACGTCTCAAAAACGTTATAAAATATATAAATCTAACCTTAAAAACTAACGTTTGACAAAAACGCTATAAAATATATAAATCTAACCTTAAAAACTAACGTTTGACAAGAACGTTATAAAATACATAAATCTAACGTTAGTTTCCCAACTAAATTCTAACCTTTTTCTAGCCTTATTCTAACTTTAAATACTTTTTAAATTTCCATTATTATTACGTAAGCTATAGTAATACTCATTTCAGACAGCTATGTGCCTAGGTTTGATAATTATTTATTATTTCTATAATAAGTTATATAAATATTCCCCAAAAGTCAAAATTATATTAAGTCTGGCAACGCTGTATTAGAATTGAAAAAATATTTTAAGATTCTGAATGTATAAATAAATATTTACTAAATATAAAAAGTTTTTCTGAGAGGTAAACCTATTTATCGAAGTATAACAGCATATTACACGAAAAATATTTAGGGCCACCTAAAGAGATGGCTATTTTATAAATAAATGTAACGAAATTATGTTTAAAAATATTATGATTTCTAAAATATATTAAGATTTATTTATATTAATAAATTTGTCTCCAGCTGTCATTTTATGATGCAGGTAGAAATTTCCTAGTTGGCCACGCCCCCTCCAAAAGTTAGAAATTAAACGTACTTATAACGTATTTCTAACTTAAAAATCTAACGTTAGATTAACTTTTGTAACTAACGTTAGATTCTAACGTTAAAAAGCGGGACATTTGTACATATTTTATAACGTACTTTATACAGTTTTCTAACATTATAAAAACGTTATTCTAACGTTAAATTTCCACCAGGGTAGTTTTAGGTTAAACTAAGTTTAACCCGGTCTTAAATACATTCTTCTCGAAAAGTGCATTTTAGGCACCTTTCTTCGGATCTAGTCACATATATATTTGCTATTATTAATTCTGTAACAATAAATAAAAATTGTTAATAATCTTACGAATACAAGTATTGTTGTTTACTAATGATAAGTCATTTAAAGATCATTAGACCTTTAGTACATAGAGAAACTTACTGAGATTTAAATAATCATTTCCTATTTACGCAGGTAGTGAGTTAATAGCTAAAAATAATTAATCTAGGAACTATATTTTGGTAAGTGCCTTACACGGAAAGAAATTAGTGGGCTCTGCGCTATACATTATAAGATATTTGGTAACAGTGGCAAATTATAGTGATTTAAGCTATAGATTATAAGGGACACAATAACTAATAATGTTAAAAATAAATTGGAAACAATTATATATATTACACACACGATTATATTTATTACAGGCACTATTATAAATTTACAGAAATTTTATTATATTATAAAAATTATTAGCACGGACAATAATTAAATCTATTTAAGCTATAAATGCCATACTATTTGTTATATTTTATTATTCACTAAACAATTAAAGTATTTCATATAAATTTTTACACTGACTGCCATAATTGTAAGAGAAAGCCTTGTATTTATATAATAAGCGATTATAATTTGCTTGGTATGTGTGTTATAGCGCTCCTAGCTATAATTTTTTTTTCCGTGTATAACAGAAAAACGTCTGCCATTTTGTTATTTTTTGGCCAAAAAAATATCTAGATAGGGGCTATAGCGACTTCAATACTGAATAATAACCCGTTTTTTTTTAGTCGATCCAAACGACCGGAATCATGGCGCCCACCGTTTTTTGATGCTTTAAAAAAAAATTATGGCAAAAATGGCTCTTTAAAAATCTAAAAAAATTGTATTCTTTAAATATAAATAAACATACCTACAAAATTTCACAATGATATCTTTTTTCTTTCTATATAAAAAAAATGTTTAAAAACAATTTTTTTTAAATTTGTAGGTAGAAAGACCCCTTAAAACTGCACATTCATTTTCAGTTTAAGAGTTGAGCTTCATTAATATGGCACAAGTAGAAAGTGAAAATGTGTTATGCGGACCTAAACCTTACGAAGAAATATTGGACATTAGTTTGGGACAGTACATTTTTGAAACCTACAGACAAGTTCCTGGTGATAATATTTTTATGGTAAAACCTAGTTTCCATTAACTTTTTGTTATAGTAGAGGGAACCACCGGCTTTAATTGACTTTCGAACCAATTTATAGGGAGTTTCCGCTTCACTTACGCCTTCGCCAAATTTCAATTATTAATTAACTGAAAAAGGCAAATCGGCGCCGATGAGAATCGAACTCACGTTATTTGTGTAGTAAACTCGCCAAATACGACGCGGTAGTCCACTACACCAATCCTCCCATAAGAATATTGCCAACGTTAAGTTATGAGTTATGAGTTTTCCAGAACATATTCTGTATAATTTTATAATAAGTTATGTGAAATAAAATTTTACGGAACATATTCTGTCAAAATTTATGCGAAATAAAATTTTACTGAACATATTCTGTAAAAATTTATGTGAAATAAAATTTTACGTAACATATTCTGTAAAAGTTTGTGTAAAATAAAATTTTACAGAACATATTCCGTAAAAATCACATAACGTTGGCAATATTATTACATACGAATAAAGCGCACCAAAAATTACATAATATATTATGTAAAAGTACATAATATATTATGTGAAACTTAAAAATTACATAATAAGTTAAGTAAAGATACATTACATATTATGTAAATTTCAAAAATATAGCTATAAGTTATGTGAAATTTTACATAACTTATTATGTGATCGTGCGATTTTTATCTGTAAATAAAATAGAGTGAGGGGAACAGAAATGGTGCCTCAACGATTGGCAAATATGGATAGCGTTCCAATTTATTCCACTAAGTGGTGCGATATGGTAGAAATTTTGACTAAGGATTGGCAAATGTGTATGTCGGTCATTTTAAAATTATTTATAATGTATAAAATTATTTATAGAACAGAGAAACTAAGAAAAACAAACAGATACTAGTTATTAACAAACACCATATCATATTTGAATTGCCCTGGCAGCTAGGACAATCATCAATAGTTTGGGTCTTTAAGAGACAGGCGCAGCCTATGGCTCATTTATCTAAAAAAATACTTAATCTGAATTGGTAGTTGGGGCAGTGAGTCTATGCTCACTGATGCGAGTTGCATCTGTCATAATTTAGGGGGAGTGAGTCTCTGCTCACTGATGCGAGTTGCATCTGTCATAATTTGGCGCTGGGGAGTGGGTGGGAGGGGGATGAGGAGGGATGGGGTAGGGAGAGGAGGGATGTGCGAGCTAGGACAAGTGACCAGTATTACCAGAAAGCACTCGCAATATTTTTTTTTTGTTTTATACTGTTTAACGTCGTTCTTCGCTGCTATGGCCTAACTGACGGGACCGCCATCTTTACGTGCCGTCCGAAGCACGGTCCTCAACAGAACTCGAATCCACCCTGTAATGTTTTTACAGTTTCACCTGCAACCCACATTACAGTTAGTCATCGTAGTTCCATCTACCGACTATTTACATCACTATACATCCATGCTCTATGTGGGGCTCGAACCCACAACCCCAGAAAGCACGTGCAATATAAAATACCGTATTTTTATCAAATCGCACCACCTAGTGTGAAAAATTTAAACCATCGCGGATAAAAATGGCTCCCATTATAGTGTCACTACTTATTTGTACTGAAATCCTGTTCCCCCCATTTTAAATCATTGATTTAACCGACTTCTTCTTTCCAGATAGATGCATCCACAAATGAACATTTAAAATACGAAGAATTATTACAAAAAACTTGTAACTTAGCCACATTTTTAATTAAAAACGGCTATGGAAAACAATCAATAGTTACTGTCTGCAGCGAAAACAATTTACAATTCTTCATACCCTTAATAGCTTGTTTTTATATTGGAGCTACAGTGGCTCCAATAAACCACAACTATACAAACAATGAGCTACACCATTGCCTTAACATATCACAACCAGAAATAATTTTTTGTTCTGAAAAAGTTTTGAACATTTTTTTAAATTTACAGAAACAAATAGGATTCATTAGAACAATCGTAGTTATTGATAGTGATAAAAAACATCAGGGAGTTTTTAATTTAAATGAATTAGTAAAAGAAAATGTGGAAATTAATAGTTTTAAACCTTATAACTGCAAAAAAAATGGAGATCTAATGGCTCTAATACTGTCTTCTTCTGGTACCACAGGCTTGCCTAAAGGTGTAATGATTTCACATAGGAATATTATGGCAAAAGTTATGCAAATATGCAGGTAAAACTTCCGTGGTAGAAAAGTACACAAATCTAACTTAACATAACATTAGATTAGTGACATTTTTATGTTTAGTCTCAAACGTTACACAAAAACGTTATAAAATATATAAATCTAACCTTAAAAACTAACGTTTGACAAAAATGTTATAAAATACAGCAATCTAACCTTAAAAACTAACGTTTGACAATAACATTACAAAATACATAAATCTAACGTTAGTTTCCCAACTAAATTCTAACCTTTTTCTAGCCTTATTCTAACTTTAAATATTTTTAGGTAAATTTACCTCTTAGCCGACGATATTTAGTCCTTCGAGCCGGATTATTAATATTTCTCTTTTTTTTAGGGATCCAATATACAAAGATTTAAATACAGGGGACTATACGCTCATGATAATGCCATTTTTTCATGCATACGGTCTTCTAGTAACCATATTTTATTCTTTAACCAAGAACACAGTAGTTACAATGAAACGTTTCGACGAAGATATGTATTTGAAAGCAATACATGACTATAAAATATCAATGTTGGTTTTGGCCCCTCCTCTAGCAATATTTTTAAGCAAATCTCCCAAAGTTCAGAAATACGATCTAAGCTCTGTTATGAAAGTTAAATGCGGGGCAGCTCCTTTAAGCAAAACTGTCCAGGAACAATTGAAGACAGTGTGAGTAAATAGTAGAAAATAGTATATTAATAACGTGTGCGAAAGGTGACTTATTTCGCATAAAAGATACTTATATACACTATATTTCCTTCGACCCCGACAGAAATAATATCTTTTAAAATAAATATTATATTAAAATAAATAAATTGTATATTGTCAATACCAATGTATATTGTTGGAAAAAATTATTTTAGATTGTTGCCTGATGCATTTCGAAGTTTTCTATACAAATAACTTCATCTTCGGAGGCTAAAAAGTTTACATAATGAACGAAAATATATCATTAGGTTATAGGTTATGTAAAAATTAAAAATTAATAATAGATTTAAATTGCACTAACCTTAAGACATGTCACAAAAATGGTGTGTTAAAATATAAAAACATACATAATCAAATTAATATTTTTCTTTTTGAGAAAAACATAAACTGCGAATAGCTTGCAGATGTTTACGAAAACATAACCTCACACAAGCAATGACAAATAAATTATAATCGAATCAAAAGGTGGGGACGTCATCTTTGGGTAACAAATCAAAGCAAGTCAAGATAAACATTGATAACTGTATTTGAAATAAAATTTTTTTGATATACAAGGATGGTCTAAAATTACATTAAAAATAAATTTTTAATTTTTAATTTTTTTTAAATTTTATAAAATGAATATGAATAAAAACAAAAAATATATATGTATAATTTAGGTTTATTGTAGAATGTTGCTATGCAGAAGGCTTTTAAAAATGTTTAGGTTTGGAAAGTTGTATTGAATATTAATTAATTTATTTGGGTCGTACTTACGTTTTAATAAAATTTCATACTTTTGTATTGTATTGAGATACTTTATGAAAATCATTGAAATGAAGTACATAGAAATCTGAATCATACAAGTGATTAGATTCGAGTATATGGGATGCGAAATTAAGTACATAGAAATCTGAATCATACAAGTGATTAGATTCGAGTATATGGGATGCGAAATTAAGTACATAGAAATCTGAATCATACAAGTGATTAGATTCGAGTATATGGGATGCGAAATTAAGTACATAGAAATCTGAATCATACAAGTGATTAGATTCGAGTATATGGGATGCGAAATTAAGTACATAGAAATCTGAATCATACAAGTGATTAGATTCGAGTATATGGGATGCGAAATTAAGTACATAGAAATCTGAATCATACAAGTGATTAGATTCGAGTATATGGGATGCGAAATTAAGTACATAGAAATCTGAATCATACAAGTGATTAGATTCGAGTATATGGGATGCGAAATGAAGTACATAGAAATCTGAATCATACAAGTGATTAGATTCGAGTATATGGGATGCGAAATTAAGTACATAGAAATCTGAATCATACAAGTGATTAGATTCGAGTATATGGGATGCGAAATTAAGTACATAGAAATCTGAATCATACAAGTGATTAGATTCGAGTATATGGGATGCGAAATTAAGTACATAGAAATCTGAATCATACAAGTGATTAGATTCGAGTATATGGGATGCGAAATGAAGTACATAGAAATCTGAATCATACAAGTGATTAGATTCGAGTATATGGGATGCGAAATTAAGTACATAGAAATCTGAATCATACAAGTGATTAGATTCGAGTATATGGGATGCGAAATTAAGTACATAGAAATCTGAATCATACAAGTGATTAGATTCGAGTATATGGGATGCGAAATTAAGTACATAGAAATCTGAATCATACAAGTGATTAGATTCGAGTATATGGGATGCGAAATTAAGTACATAGAAATCTGAATCATACAAGTGATTAGATTCGAGTATATGGGATGCGAAATTAAGTACATAGAAATCTGAATCATACAAGTGATTAGATTCGAGTATATGGGATGCGAAATTAAGTACATAGAAATCTGAATCATACAAGTGATTAGATTCGAGTATATGGGATGCGAAATTAAGTACATAGAAATCTGAATCATACAAGTGATTAGATTCGAGTATATGGGATGCGAAATTAAGTACATAGAAATCTGAATCATACAAGTGATTAGATTCGAGTATATGGGATGCGAAATTAAGTACATAGAAATCTGAATCATACAAGTGATTAGATTCGAGTATATGGGATGCGAAATGAAGTACATAGAAATCTGAATCATACAAGTGATTAGATTCGAGTATATGGGATGCGAAATTAAGTACATAGAAATCTGAATCATACAAGTGATTAGATTCGAGTATATGGGATGCGAAATTAAGTACATAGAAATCTGAATCATACAAGTGATTAGATTCGAGTATATGGGATGCGAAATTAAGTACATAGAAATCTGAATCATACAAGTGATTAGATTCGAGTATATGGGATGCGAAATTAAGTACATAGAAATCTGAATCATACAAGTGATTAGATTCGAGTATATGGGATGCGAAATTTGAGTGAACATTATTTTGGTCCAAGTCTACGCAGTTGTTATGTATTTCTCTAAAATGTTCAGAGACTCTAGTGCCAAAAGCTCTTTTGGTACATCCAATGTATATACCATTGCAATTATTATATTCTATAAATTAAGATGAATAAAATTATCATTATTTAAAATTATTAGTTTGAATAAAACTAACTAAATATTAAAAAAACACCAGTATTTCACAGAAAAATAAATAATTTAGCTGCTGTTTTGCTAAAATTCCCGAATTTGTATGCGTCAACCTTGATAAATCAGTTCAAGTTTACCTTTCTCTTTCGTTTGCTTTCTTAGATTAGACTTTGACAGTTAAAATTAGATTCTGTTAATTTAAATTATTGTTATCTCTTCAAAATTAAAGCGTTTTATAATTCAGAAGTTTCGTAATTAATAAAAAGTGGTAAAGTCGAAAAAATATACAAAAAAATCATGATACCTTTGTTTCTTCACAAATGTATGATATTATTACGCACGCGTATGAAATCTGTCGTTTTTACAGGTGGTCGTAGGAAAATAATGTTTTTTCTCCAAACGAAAAATAAAACATGATTTATTTCATTTTAGCTTAAATGTAAATCATATTAAGAATTCATATGGGTTAACAGAAACAACTTTGGGAGTGACGCAGTTTGGATCAAACGAATTTAAGCTTGGTTCTTGTGGAAAACTAGTATCATACATGATGGGGAAAGTTATTGATACGGAAACAGGAAAAACCCTTAAAGTTAATCAAACTGGAGAGCTTTTTTTTAAAGGTATAACACATTTTAGTCCCAAATAACTATCCGAAAACATATTTTTCTATTTTGCGACTCTTATAAGCTCATAATATTATGATTATAACACACACGCATTTTGCGTGTTCTTATAGGCCCATAAGAGGTCTCTACTTTTTTTTCTTTTGGGTTGGCAACAGACAAAAGTCTATCTCTTGTCGTTTGCCGTGCAATTGTGAACGTTGGTTTAAAGTTTAATTTTCTACAAAATTTTGTGTTTGGGTTATGTTTTACCGTGTTAAAATTGTGGCTTGGTTACTTGCAGTGGAAAAGAGAAGAAACGACTATAAAATATATCAAATTAATATTCGTTCTTATAATTTTAAACATGGCCAAAACTGTAATGCCAATTCGAAACAAAAATTACTAAATCAGTCATCAATTTAAAAGTAAGTTTTTTAAAAGTTTAGAGCAAAATAGAAAAAATTGTATAAAGCACTCGTTTCATAACACGTTTTTAGCGTACTAGTACTTTAGAAAACTCACCGCAAGCGGCTCGTTTTCTAAACTTGTACTCGTGCGCTATAAAAGTATTTTATGAAACTAGTACTTTAATATACTATTAATGGGGATGTATACACTGATAAAACAGTTTATTTGTGTGTACAAAATATTTGGTTGGATATGACCAACTGAATTTGGTTGTGACAAATAAATTTTATTTCTGTCAAATAAAGTATTTTGTTCCCATTAATAAATTATATTGAAATTAAAATATTCATTTAAATGAACTAAATATTTATTTGACTCAAATAAATTTTTTTTATCAGTGCAGGAGAAAGAACGGGAGTAATTCTTCCACAGAATACTACCGTCTCTTATTTTTAAGGGAGAAGCCAGGAGAAGTATAATAATTTTCTCGGTATTTAATACCTTTACCAAATCTTAAAACTAATACATAATTTCAAATGGGAAATTTGTACTTAAAAAAATAAATTGTCTTCGATCGCCCTTACCTTTTTTATCGAATTAAAATCTATTAATTTTAGGACCCCTGTTAATGATGGGATATTATGGTAACCACCAAGCAACTAAAGAGGCATTTACTAGCGATGGTTGGTTAAAAACTGGTGATATAGGCTACTATGATGAAGAGGGATGTTTTTATATCGTTGATAGATTAAAAGAATTAATTAAATACAAAGGATATCAAGTAAGTGTACTGATCAACGAACTAATAACTCTTCTTTCTAGAATACGCATACCCTTAAAATAAAGTATCGTCATCTCGGTTTGTTTGTAAACAAATAGTAGGTATATTCAGGCCTGAACAATAACAATTACCAGTACCTGGTATTGTTGTCTTTGTTAGAACAAAGATGTGCGAGTAAGACAGACGAATGTTTATGTTGCCGACGTTTTTGTCAGTTTTAACGAATGAAATGCCTATTCTAGAGAAGAGTTCGTTGGTACTGATACATAATCATATTTTAAATACTCTGTAAGCCAGGATATAGCTTAATTTTTGAATTTGAATATCTCTGCATATAGGGCATTAAAGAGTGACCCGAAAGTTAGCCTGTTTTTTAAACAACTGACAAAAATTTTGAGCACTTATACGGTACATTTTATCAATTCCAAACGAAGTTACAGGTGTTTAAAAAACAGGCTAAAAAACCTCTTTTTTTGCGGTCACTCTTTAAAGTGTGAGATACCGTTTATTTTCTTATTCGTTTTTTTAACCATAAACCTTATACACCAGGGTTTACGAGTTTATGAGTTCTAGTGCACTTAATTTCCCAATACTTCATTAATATTTAAAATAAAATTGTATGTACTTATTTTAAGGTTGCTCCCGCAGAACTGGAGGCGTTGCTGATAAATTATCCAGGGGTTATTGATGCAGGAGTAGTTGGAAAACCAGACGAAGTTGCTGGAGAGTTACCCTTAGCATTTATTGTTAAAAATCCAAAAGTTTTAATAACGGAAAAGGAACTTCAAGAATATGTAGCAAGTATGTACCACAATAGTACCAAATGGTCTATGATAGGTACCTAATTAATGATGGGAGGGGGCGCTCTTAAGAAAAAATCCAAAGAAGGCCATTCTCTGCAGAGAATGCCATGGCATTTACTTAATTTATTTATTTTTTTAGATCATGTATCCAGCCAAAAAAGATTAAGAGGAGGTATAATTTTTTGCTCAGAAATACCGAAAAATCCTTCAGGAAAAATTTTAAGAAGGGAACTAAGAAAATTATTATTAACACAGAAATCTAAACTATAATAATTTCAAATGATTTTATTTGTAACTAAATAGATATCTTATTTACTATATTCTTTAATATATAATTTATATCTTTGTTCTGTACGACTATACCGTTCGGTAACACTTCAGTCATATAAGAAATACACTATAAGAGAAAGTCAAATGATAGAGATAGAAAAGTATTGTACCGCCATTAGCGGTTGTTGTTTAAAATTCACTAAATTCACGGTCAACGACAGCCGATAATACAGATAACCTACGGAAGTGGGTAATAAAGATTACTATTGCTTTCCCAAATCAATTTTGTAAAAATGGGGAAAAGCTCTGTATTTTTATTTAAAACTAAGTTTATTCACCAAAAGATAAAACAAATTTTTAAAGTCTAACAACTGGGTTATCTAACCCGCACATTAATTAAAAATAACAATATATGAATCGAAATTTTAATTAAATGTAAAATTTGTTAAACTTTAAAAATATGAAATTTTATCTTTTGCTAAATAAACCTATATAATTAAAAAAAAACACTTGGCTTTGATTTTATATATTTTATTTTAAACGTAAATAGGAAATTAAAACAATTATGTCGTACTTTTAACAGTTAACTTTTTATTATAAATAAATACATATGAGGAGTAAACATTTGCCTTCATATATAATTGAGTGTCATACACAATATACTGCCTAAGGGCAGAGCACATTTGCAAAGTTTTTATAATTAGTATTCCTACATTTAACAGATAAACAATATGAATCAGTTAAACCGATAAGCTTCTCTGGGCCCCTGAGGGGCTATCCCAGCCCTAAACAGCTGTTTAAGGCTAGCTCAGTCAAACTGATAAGCTCTTTTCGATAGGGGCTATTCCTGCCCTAAACATATCAGTAAAAATGGTAAGAAGCTTTTTAGGGCATTTGTCCCAGCCCTAAACAGCTCAGTCAAATCAATAAGTTTTTTTGTGTAGGGGCTGTCCCTGCCCTAAATAGCTTAGTCAAAATAATAAGAAGCTTTTCAAGACAGGGTCAGTCCCTGCCTTTAGTCATTTTATTTAACTTGGCACTATTAATGTTTTTGACCCACACATTAAATAAGTTTGCATCACTAGGAAAACGGTGACGCTTACTTAACTGATCCTTGCAAAACGGTACAATACACATTTTGTATTAGACAATAAAAGTTCGGTATAAAAGCACAATAAATGGAGATTTCTCCCGTTAGATTAGACAGGGACAAAAGTTCTACCCAAAAAGGATAGAATACATACATACACTCCCACTTCCACCCAACCAAACAAATTCTGTATTTGTTCTTTGTTGAACAAATACAATATTTACTTGGCCGGCCGAAAAGTGTAACTATATTAAAGAAATTACTGGCGCCATCTAAATTTTAGTAGAATTATCTTATTCTACAGATTCACATTAGCTATGTTCGTTCGTGCCGCTCACTGCTACACTTTCCGACCAACCAAATAAATACTGTATTTGTTGTATGAAAAACAAATACGGTATTTATTTAGTTGGCTGGAAAGTGTAGCACAAATGAGATAGAGATAGAGTAGACGTCTTTTGTTTCATAATTCTAGTTGTAGAGAGCTCCATTGCAAATCACGAGTAAAATTTCACGAGTAAAATTTCAATTGTTTTGACAGATATACCACCCCTCACCCCACTCCCACTAAACAATCAAGTTCATATACAGCTGGCGCCATTGCTCAGTCGTACCTAGAAGCCAAAACACAGGTTCGGGTCCTGAATACTTTTCACGGTCACGTATTTGACTTTCTCTTATAGTGTATTTCTTATATGACTTCAGTTCTCCCCGCCTATGGTGGTGTATTTAGGCGCGAGAGTAAAGTTTGTGCCGTAAATATGTTGTTTTTCTTATTGTGACACTTAAAATAGCTTGAAAATAACACTCATATTTAAAACATTAAACCTAAGGACTTACCGTTTTAATTAAATCACAAATTTTAACGTATTTCAACGTTTAGTGCTTGCAATTTTCTTCCAAACAATACAACATAACCTCAAAATTTGGACCTAGTCTAACATAGACGTCTCGTTAAAAGAGGTAATAAAATTGACTTTATTACAAATGTATAAAACTAAACATTAAATTAAATTTTGTTAGTTTTATTTATTTATTATAAATAAATTATTTATTATTATAGAAAGACAGGCACTTCTTACTCACAGCTCGTTCTCCAGAATATTTTTAATTAAGCTCTCACGTAGGTGACTCACTATTTGATCCCTTTTCCTAACTGTACTTTTTTTCTTTTTGGAATATAAGTTTTACACTAGTTAACTAGTTATTTTCAAAAGTTTGTGAGTTAGAAATATGGATATAGATAATTCTCAGTGAATTAGAGTGGTGGAACGGGATTTTAATAAATAGTAGAACACTAGGTGGCAGCCATTGTTATCAGCAAGGGTTAAAATTTTCACACTAGGTGATGCGACTTGATAACTTATAGGGAATTTTATCTTGAGAGTGCTTTTTGTTAATACTCTTTACTTTCTTCAAGTGTTTATTTCTCTCCAATCATATTACAGTTATATCGGGTATTTGTTACTGTAGAAAATTCTAGTGAGAATCGTTGTAGTATTTTGTTTTTCAGTATTTCACTTTCACAAAAAATTTCATACCTAAAACTAATTAATAATTAAATATGAATATATTACTATTTATATTTTATGTTATTACTTTATTATTTACCAAAAAAATACCACAAAATATTCTTTTTATAAGCTGTAATGACAGTTTTTATATTAACGGTATTCTAGAGAGAAGAGTTGTTAGTTCATTGTATTTATTAATGCCATATCTAGATCTAGGGATATAAGATCTATTGGTTTGGACTATAATAGCGGTGAGGTGGCGGGAAGGTGAAGTCTACCTAAATACCTAAATGTCGCACTAAAAAATTCGGTTTGGCGTGGACTCCAGGCACATCTAGAAAGGAGATATAAGATCTATTGGATAACAATGGTTGCCATCATGGGCGGATTTAGGGGGGGGGCATGGGGGCCATGCCCCCCCCCAGCGAGATATATTAGCATAGAAATACCTTCAAAATTAAATTTTTGGCGAAAGCGCAATTTTTTTCCTTATGGATGCCCCCCCCCTTAAAGTGAAATAAATCCGCCCCTGGCTGCCATTCATATTAGCCAATGGGCCAGACAACACTTCTGCTCCCCCTATTTTAATTCATTGATCCACCCAGGTAGCAAGGGATGTTATATCACAAGAAATTAACATCACTTTTGGGTGTATTTTTAAACTAAATCATAACATCACATAATATTGAAAAATAACATGTATTTAACATCACATTTGCAACGTAATACGTGAGACGTGACAACCATGTTATTTAATAACAAATATTTAGCAACGCTGTGAATATATCGCATGTCACATATTAACGTGGCTTTCACGTGAATGTCATGTTATTTTACTTCTCACCGACGTTCGAAGCAAAAAAATCGATATAAGATGATGTTGATAGAGTAAATTATTATAAGGAAATTGTATACACATTATACGATTTCCAATGGATAGGGGCTCTGCCGGGCTTCTCAAGACCACGGACACGGATTAAAGGAATATATTCTGCAATTTCGTTTTAGAATCTATCTGTTTCAATCTGTGATTGTTTCAACTACTGATTGATTTTAAATCCGATTTTTTTTATAGGGTTATAGCGTTTTTAATGGTTTTATTTAGAAAAAGCTAATATCCTAGGGCATTATTTAAATATTAAAGTACTAGTAACGGCATCCATAAGATATTAGATATAACAGCGCAGAAATGTGGATTTATGATGTCACAAACACGTTATTTTTGGGATGTCATTGTGGGATTTTATTAGGGGCGGACTTAGGACATCCCCACCATGCTACATTCTTGCTAAATGAGACTACAATCTTAACATCACATGTCACATATTAACGTGGCTTTCACGTGAATGTCATGTTATTTTGCTTCTCACCGACGTTCGAAGCAAAAAAATCGATATAAGATGATGTTGATAGAGTAAATTATTATAAGGAAATTGTATACACATTATACAATTTCCAGTGGATAAGGGGCTCTGCCGGGCTTCTCAAGACCACGGACACGGATTAAAGGAATATATTCTCCCATTAATCTGCAATTTCGTATTTAGAATCTATCTGTTTCAATCTGTGATTGTTTCAATTACTGATTGATTTTAAATCCGATTTTTTTTATAGGGTTATAGCGTTTTTAATGGTTTTATTTAGAAAAAGCTAATATCCTAGGGCATTATTTAAATATTAAAGTACTAGTAACGGCATCCATAAGATATTAGATATAACAGCGCAGAAATGTGGATTTATGATGTCACAAACACGTTATTTTTGGGATGTCATTGTGGGATGTTATTAGGGGCGGACTTAGGACATCCCCACAATGCTACATTCTTGTTAAATGAGACTACAATCTTAACATCACATGTCACATATTAACGTGGCTTTCACGTGAATGTCATGTTATTTTGCTACCTGGGCATGGTCTTTAGATAATGGCGATTTCTCCCGTTAGATTAGACAGGGACAAAAGTTCTACCCAAAAAGGATAGAAGACATACATACTCCCACTTCCACCCAACCAAACAAATTCTGTATTTGTTTTTTGTTGAAAAAATACAATATTTCTTTGGCCGGGCGAAAAGTGTAACTATATTATTTTTATTAAAGAAATTACTGGCGCCATCTAAATTTTTGTAGAATTATCTTATTCTACAGATTTACATTAGCTATGTTCGTTCATGCCGCTCAGTGCTACACTTTCCGGCCAACCAAATAAATACTGTATTTGTTGTATGAAAAACAAATTCAGTATTTATTTGGTTGGCTGGAAAGTGTAGCACAAATGAGATAGAGATAGGGTAGACGTCTTTTGTTTCATAATTCTAGTTGTAGAGAGCTCCATTGGGGTTCGCTGATTCCAAATCCGTCAATTTTTGAAATTGAACTAATATGGAAATTGATCTTAACGATGATAAGATCAAAGATTACATGGATAAAAAATTACAAGCTATAAAATCGGAAAGGATAAACCTGGAATCAGTTTTGAAGGAACGGAAGAAATTTTTAATGGAAATTTCGTCTGAACAGGAAGATATGGATGAAAACAGTGTGAAAGTAGTCAGTACTACTAAATATGTTTTCAAAAATCAGTTTGTTGTTTTGTATGAGATTCAAAATAATGGAACTCAGTAAGTATAATTTTTGAATACCGACTGTTTTTTTGAAAAATAGTTATTTATGGTACTAGTGGGTAAAGTAAGATATTGCCCATGAGAAAATTAACCTGCTTGGCTGACGCCTCGCAGGTTAATTTTCGAGAGGGCAATATCGGTTTACCCATCAGTGCCATACAAGGTTTTATCCAATAAATAGCTTAGATATTCATATTTTTATTAAAAAATTTAATGACATTTACAAGAAAATAATTTGACAAGTGACAGTTGAGTGGGTAAAATAAATAATAATCCACTCAATAAAGTAAAAGCTACGCGGGGGTTATTATTGAGTTTATCTATTTAAAATAAAGCTGGTAATTGTCTCATTATCTGTATGTATTGGATAAAATACTTTTTCTTTTTTTTTCTTTTGGTTTTAGCTGCTTGGGCTTTAAAATAGTGTATTTCAAATACAGTGGCCTGCAGAAAAATTGACCGTCGTCAAAATTGTTAACAAATCTTTTGCTAATTTTGCATGCTTGGATAACAGTAATAAGTTACGTTTCTTTAAAACTTAAACTAACACGTCTTAGTTGTGCACAAGCACACAAGATTTCCATATATTAATGATCTCCAGAGTTTATATATTTTTTTACAAACTAATTTAGTTTATATAAGGGTTTAAATTAAACTATTAAACAAGTAACTGTTATTATTATTATTACTACTAGTTTATCACAAATTTTTCATTTACTATATAAAATCGTATATTTTAACTATACTATTTAGGCTATTATAAGAAATAATTTATATGTAAGGGACCTTTTATATGCTACATTATAACTTTATCTCAACTAAAGGTTAACTTTATTAAATTTAAGTACATATTTCTTATAGCAATATGATTCAAAAAATAAAATTGGATGATTACAATTACTAATTAACAAAAAAGGTTTATTTACTAGTATACTATCGATATTTTACATATAGACCTAGCCTCAGATCTAGCCTTGTTAAAAAAAATTAAGCCTGTCTAAAAGATCCCTAAAAATGATACTATTACATTGTAAAAGGAACAATTATTATTTTATAATTTTAATAATCTCGGTATTTAACTAATATATATTGCAAAAACTGGTGGCTTACCAGCTTAATAAAACTTAATAATATTTTGAAACATTATTTACAAGGTAAAAAAATGTTTATTTTATTGTGATAGTATTTTTGACTATCTCGGCTTTTAAAGGACTTTTCTTGTATTTTAATATGGAATTCAAAAAATTACATAAAAATAATTTTTTTGATGATATTTAGTAGACGTGAGGCAATGAATTATGCTGGAAATCTTTGAGGGTAATGGCAGCCAGCAATGTTGAGGGGTCGTCATCTTGTTGACCTAATTCGATATATCCGTGTAATGAATAGTTAAATAATTCAAAATCATACCTAAAAATAACAAAAAGTAATGATAAAGTAAATAATAGGTGTACAAATACTTGGAAGTATTTCCGTATTATGTCGAAGTACCTGGAAATATTTAAAAGTACTTGTCAATACACATCCCTATTGGTATACTAAAGGCTTTTTTTTTCTGCACATCAAAACTTTTAAAATCAAATGCAGATATTCATGGTCGACGTCACACTTTTAAAAACTTCAGAAAAATGTAATTTATAAACATTTTAAATGTCAAATTTAAAAACATAACCTCTTTCTTTCAGAAAAGTGTTTGAAAGCCTCTTATCTTGTTTTTCATTTGAATTAACCCATTTAGTAAGTTATTTTTCTTTTGTAATTTTTCTAAAGGCAAATTATAGATTTAAAAACTTTATTAATGGACCAGGAGGCTAAAGACTTAATTTCTACAAACCTATTCCTCAATAAATGATATCATGATAGAGATCGCTTTTCGATTACTTGTCAATTTTTCTTCCTACATTCTTGCTCAAGACTTGTCCAAGAATCTTGACGAAGTATCTGTAGCAATTTTTTGACAATTCTTGAGCAAGAATTTGTCGACAGTATCTTGCGCCAGAATTGTCAAAATCTGGATGCAGTTACTTGATCAAGAACCTTGATCCAGACTTGCTCAAGACTTGACAAAAATTTTTACTAGGGGTAATGTCATGTAATGTCAAGTAATTTCATGTAATGTCAGGCAATGACAAGTAATGTCAGGTAATGACAAGTAATGTCAGGTAATGACAGGTAATGACAAGTAATGTCGAAGTAATGTTGGTCAAAGCGTACATGTATTGTCAAAGATGAGACACCACTAAGTTTATGTGTATTTGGGTCAAAGCTTGCCTGGGAATGCTACGAAACCCTCAAAGAACTGGCAGAAACCAACAAGGTTTCCTTGATGTGGGTGCCAGGACACGAGGGTGTTGAAGGCAATGAGACTGCGGACTCTCTCGCGAGAGAGGGAGCATGCACTCAATTTAGTGGCCCTGAACCTTTCTGTGACCCTGAACCTTTAACAAAAGGTAGAGGCAATTAAGGAATGGGAAACCAAAATCAAAACTCGATATTGAAAAGACCAAAACTTAAGACAGGCCAAAACATTAATAAAATATGAACCTGAACGAACAAGAAAATTACTCCATCTAAGCAAGGCGGACCTAAAGACCTATACAGGGCTGTTAACCGGACACTACCCGTTAAGATATTATCTTAAAAAAATGGGAAAATCTGAAATCGACATTTGGACTTTTGCCGTCTATGCTCAGATGCACCAGAAACGGCCGAACACATTATGTGGTTCAAAAAGTCATTGCTTGCAAAAGGCTACAATATCTAGAACAGGTATATCCAAGACCTGCAGATATATCCCAAGTAGCCCCCAAAAAACTCTTGGGCTTCTTTGGAAGCCTAAAGTTTGATGTGGACTAAATAGCAAAGGTCGATTCACAATAGACCTCATTTTTCGCAGTGATTTAAAAGGCAGTACCATGCCTCACAACCCCACTTGTATTGTATTGTATTGTAGTTTGGACTTTTTTATTGGGTCTAGGGTACTGATCTTACCTATAAATATGATATAGTTGTAATATTTGAGATCTGGTGAGCTGGCTGTAATACTTGCTGACTTGATTGGCAGTAACCCCTCTACCGGGGTTCTTCCATTGAGGCTGGATCAAATGTTCCAACTTAGCCTTCTTGATTAGAAACATCTGGTCCTCTTGCAGCGTTTCGGTGTGAGCAATTATTTGAAAGTCGAACATACAGGGCGTGCAAAATTCGGTTATTGGCGTCCAGTGCATGTCCAGACGTTCGCCATTTTTTACGCATTCTATCAAGTAGTCTACGAATTCTGGAAATGTTGGCCAACGTTGTTGGGGTTTGCCTTTATCTGCCTAAAAAGTTTAACAAATTTTAACAATTTTTCCTAAATCATTACTATTTTTTTAGGGAGCGACTAGACTAAAATCCCTACTTTCAATTTCCCTAACTTGCCTACTCCATGACATCCCTACTCTATAACATCCCAACTCTATAAAAACCCTACTCCATAACATTCCCCACCCCAGCACTATACGCGATTGGCTACTTAATAATAACACAGGTTTACAAAAAAAAAGTCAGGACTATTTGACCGGAATATGGTATTCCTAGGTATTTTGGCGCCCTGAATCAGATCCCGGGGTCAGTTTTGCCATCATCACGTCAGGAAAACGAGATTTCAAGGTCATTTGAGGACAAAATGGTGATTTTGGAAGCGGCCACGCGACAATATCTCAAGCGACCTGTTAACTTCACGGGTAACTGTGTAGGTCTTAAATACTTTCTGAACATTGAGATGTTTTCCCGGGGCCGCTCCCAAAAAATCACCATTTTGACCTCCAAATGACCTTGAAATCTCGTTTTTCTGACGTGATGGGGCAAAACTGACCCTGGGATCTGATTCAGGGCGCCAAAATACCTAGGAATACCATGGTCCGGTCAAATAGTTCTGACTTTTTTTTTGTAAACCTGTGTAATCTAAGAAATTGTAGGATTTTAAAGGAATGTTCCTTACCGTACCCAATAACTTACAAGAACCTGTACAAATCTATATAGATTTTTATAGGTTAGGTCTTTAAAACTTGTTAATTTAAACTGGCCAACCCCAATTAAGGGTCCCCAAAATCCCCTAAGGACCACTTGCACCAAAGATATTTTAACTTTAAACTTGGTTTAATTTGACAGTCAACCAATCAGAAAACAGCATTTTTATAATCAATTTCCATTTAAACTCAGTTTAGTCGAGATAATGCCAGTTTAAGAATTGGTGCAAGTGGCCCTAAAATCATCCAACTTCATTTAACATGGCCAAAATCCAAAGAACTTTTACCTCAAGAAGTAATTTCAGACCAATGTTTATGAATGTGTCATCTTTTTGTTTGTTTATTTACTAACAGAAACGCATTCAGCTTTGTGGTGTAAAATGTAGATGTCGCTAGTCGACTTTCAGGCTACCTAGTAGCGATGTTGCGTAGTTTCCACCTTATCATGAATTCAAATAATTATACTTAAATTAAAAATGTAAAAAACTTTATTGTGTTTACTATAATTGTGTTTAATAATATAGTATATTTAAATCAATTAAAATTAAACTACTAGTTCATATAAAACTCATACAGAATTAATGTTTCTTAAAATTTACAATAAATTATCCAAAGTATATGTTTCCAATCGGCAACACTGTACCCCTGTTAGTCATTTTACGACATTAGACTGTGAGTTTACACATTCTTTCTCTCTCTTTACGCGTACTAAGTGTAAACAATAGTCACTTCCCACCAGCCCCTCACCGTAGTTAGTTCACGCTTCAAACAAAGCATACGGTAGATTTCATCATGCTCCTTCTTGAGGTAAAAGTTCTTTGCAAAAAGTGCTTTTATAAAGGAGAATGCCATACTTTTTTGCTTATAAATAAAAGTTTTAAATTAAATCCTTTTACAATTTATCTCTGTGACCTAAAAAAGTTTTCCAACTGAAAAACTCGGATTTTCCTATAGCTATAACGTGTTTTCAAAGTAAAATTGTGGTGGAAACTATTTCCAATTTGCAAATAACCGCAGGTTCTTTACTCACTTTAAAATTAGTTCAGTCAAATAACGAGAAATGCCTATGTTAAACTGCAATAAATGGACACGGGCGGATATTTTAAAGGGTAGTAGTGGATAGTAACAGAACACCCCTGTTAGTTTTTCACCGGGTGATTAGCGTAAGGGTTGCCGCTATGTTAAATTTTAGGGGTAAGTGCGGTTATCTCGCTAAATATGCATCTTACGATAAAAATGCATATACAAAATTTTGTTAAGGAGAATTTTTCCAACAATTTTTGTTTGGATCATTTTTTTAATATATTAATATCAATCGAGTTATAAATATTCAAAAATGGTCATGTTGGGGCTGAAATTGGTTTTTTCGATTTTTCAGCCAAACGATTCATCGTAGGAAATAGTGGTCATGAGCAAACTTGTAGCTCTTGAAATTCTCAATAAGTTTTATACATTGCGCATTTTCATAAGTATTTTGTTACGGTTACAGTGGGCGATGAAAGTCGAGTTGTACCCTCTGTAACCGTACCAAAGTACCTATGCAAATTTATGATATATGAAACTTATAGAGAATTTCAAGGCTACAAGTTTCCTTATAACCACTTTTATCGTTCGATGAATAATTTGGCTGAAAAATGGAAAAAAACAATTTTACATCCAACAGGACTTTTTTTGAATTAACTCGATTGTTATTAATATATTAAAAAAATGAACCAAACAAAAATTGTTGGAAATTTCCTCCTTAACAAAATTGGTTATATTCATTTTTATCGTAAGATGTATGTTAAGCAATTCATGCCTAAAATTCAAGAAATCGGACACCCCTTACGCAAATCATTCGGTGAAAAACTAACAGGAGTGTTCTGTTACCATCCACTACTACCCTTTAAAATATCAGCTCGTGTACATTTATTGCAATTTACATTTATTATTTGACTGGACTAAATAGGTTGCGTGTTATAATGTTGTAAAAACTTTATTTTTAGCTTTTGGAATAATAAGTTTTAATTGGGTTATTTTTTCTCATTTATTTTATGTAAAACTAGATTAGGTAGTTAAAGTTAACGTTGAAATGTATACAGGGGGATACATTTTCAGTAAAAAATATAAAAAAATTAAAAAGTTACAAAAAATGCAAATAAACTGCAACAACTTAAGGATTCATAGATGCGGTAATACCCTCTGTACTTTATTTCCCCTTTCCCCCCTACTAACTTAATGTTTTTTTTCTTCTGTATACCTAAATAATAATTATAATTTATAGATTATATTATCTTTTTGATACAGACTATCGATTTCCATTTATTCCAAAAATATAAGCCATGTTCAAAGGGCTGTCTATAAATAAAGCCACTCAAATAGGGAAAGGAGAGATACTGCAAAACGTGAAAAAGTTGCACAAGGGAGTCATAGGCCAGTGAACCGTTCTTGATTTTTTTTTTAGAAAAATTTAAACTACTCGATGGCAAAAAAAAGATTTCCAGATTTTTTATTTATCCGTTTGAAGATTCATACATTCCGAAAACTGATTTTTCGCGGTTTGTCCGTCCGTTAGTCGGTCCGTCCGTACAGAGGCATACAGGCCATAACGTTTAACAGATTAAAACCAAAATTTAGAGTTAAGGTTTTTAGAGGATTCGCTCATAGGGGGTTTTATTTATTTCTTTCTTCTCTGCCAAATAAGGGTAGTTTACTAATGAATAAAAATTTAAAAATTCGATTCGCTGTAAGGAGTTTGTTATATTTTGTATGATAATAGTTAATCACATACATAACAACATGCAATTATTAGTTTTCTGTGGGAAAAGCGCATAAGGGCAGAATAGTATATTCTATAACTAGTATGGAATAGACAATATTCCGCGCGAGCAGAAAGTTTGTCATACGAGCCGGCAGGCGAGTATGACGGTCCCGCGAGCGCGGAATAACTATTCCATACGTGTTGTAGACTATACTTTTTCTTCGACTGCAAATATGAAACACTGTATGGCTTTAAACTGCGGACAAGGTTAAAAATAATGTTTTTTTGTGACTCTATATTGTAAATGCAACAAAACACATATTTTTAAATAAAGCAATAAATGTTATTTAATAATTTTATCAAATCAGTACTTAAAAAGATTTTTATTTAATTTTAGCACATATTTACAAATTATAATGCAAAAATTGAAGATTATGTCAGATTGTTGTGACAGATATCAGGTTTAAATATTTAACAATAGATGGAGCAGTTTTAATTTTTTGAACTAAATTGATAAAAAACTGGCCAAATATTAAGAAAAACTAATAAACTTTATGTAATTTCAACGCAAAACTTTAAATTGCATTAAATTATTCAATATTTCATGGTAAAATATATATATTTTTTTGATAATTTTGCTATAGTTTTCTTTACTTTTATAAACAAGAGATGGCACTACATGTGCTCATTCTAACACTTGATACGGAATATTCATACCGTATCTAGAGCTAGAATGGATTCATTCTGTGTTTAAAAAGTGTGTGTATTTGCTTACATTCTAAAGCAGTCGTAGAAAAATATTTTTTTGCTACTTTAAAATTTACATTTGCAGGTTAGTTTTTCAAAATGACTGAAAATAAATGGAAATTGATTATAAAAATAACAACAAAATTATTAAAAATTTAAAACGTATCCGCACCTTTTTGCTAGAAAGTATTATTTACCTTGTTCCTTAATTTGTTCCTGTATTTGGCCACGATTTGATTGCCAAGATTCCTGTGAAGGGTGTGGGGCAAAGCATACTTGAGTTTATCCCTATAAGCGGACAAAAGCCTTTCTAAGGGATGCCTTGCTATGAGAAACGATACAGAATTATTAAAAGCTTCCCTTAACGACTGAAGAGAAGGCCTGGGATATTTCTGACGGGCTAAAGTCATCGGGACTAATTTGGTTTTTTTTAAAAACCGCGCGCTATATCTGAAAAAAAAAACTATTAAAAATATTTAAAACAATCTAGTAGAAATTAAAAAAAACTAGGCATCGGCACTATTATACACTAGAGCCATCTAGTTTGCAAATTTCAAACTAGGTGTTTTGTTTGATTTTAAATTCTGTATCTTTAAAACATTATATTCTAGCAAAAACCTGTATATAACATTTTTTATAGGGCTTAAAAAGAGCTTTTTTTTTTAAATATATTTTTTTTCAAATCGGGTTATAAATATGTGAGATATGCTAAAAAAAACCTTTTACTGCTTTAAACGCCAATATCTCGAAAACAATGCGTTTTAGGAAAACCTTGTTTATAACATTTTTTGATCAATTTAAAATTATCTTTTATATAAGTGCTAAATTAACCAAATACAATAATAATTGCCTTAATTATAAACAAAAAACAGTAAAAAAAGGAGTTTTACCCTATTTTTACCCCCTTACCCGCAATCGTTTACCCCCAAAATCTAATCAGCTCTTCGGAATACGATAAGAAACAATATGCAAAAAACCGCAAGTCGATATCTCATGTAGAAATGGAGAATTTACACCCAGACAGACGGACGCAAAAATTTTTTTTACTGATTTCGACTCAGAATGGTCTAAAACGTCGAGAAATGTGAAAAAAACGTGGTCAAAGATTTTGACTTTTCGGCGAAGATTTCAATACATCGGCACTCTTAGTATGCATGTTGATTTCGAACTGATAATAATAAAGCAAGGGTAAACTAGATAAATTTCAAAAAAATGTTGGTCTATGGGAAAAATGCATGAAAGGTTAAGGGTTAAATTAATGGGAAAACATGCATTTAAAGATTTTATTTAATACAACTTTCCCCAAGGAAAGTCTTGCGTTGGTAAAAAATGTTTGATAAAGTATTGCTTTTTCAACGTAAAAAATTATTTCTGCGTAAACAAAAAACTGACTGTCGGTCTGTCTGTCCGTGCGACCACGATAAATCAAGAACCATCTGAGATAAAGACTTTAAATTTTAATTTCTAAGGTAGAAAGACCGCTTAATTTAATTTAAGAAAATTAAAAGGTGGCGCCATCTAATATCTGAATGATTAACTAACGTTAGTTTAGTATTAAAGATTGGATAGACTAACCAACGAACTAATAGGCATTCTCTAGAATAGGCATTTCATTTGTAAAAACTGACAAAAAGCCAACTTATACATTGATCTGTCTTACTCGCACAGCTTTGTTCTAACAGAGACAACAATAACAGTTACTGGTACTGTTATTGTTCAGGCCTGAATATACTTACTATTTGTTTACAAACAAACCGAGATGTTGGCGATACTTTATATTAACGGTATGCGTATTCTAGAGAGAAGAGTTATTAGTTCGTTGATTAAAACTGACAAAAACGTCGGCAACATAAACATTCGTCTGTCTTATTCGCACATCTTTGTTCTAACCGAGACAACAATACAAGTTACTGGTAACTGTTATTGTTCAGGCCTGAATATACCTACTATTTGTAAACAAACAAACCGAGATGTTGGCGATACTTTATTTTAACGGTATGCGTATTCTAGAAAGAAGAGTTATTAGTTCGTTGAGACTAACCCTAACTAACCTTTACCTACCCAGCTAAAATATTAAAATTGTACATCCACGAAGTACTTGCAGCTTTAAAAACGTTACACCACACTAGATGGTGCTTACTATCAACTAAAAACTCCCACGGGTTGGGCCGATGTAGAGTATCATTCCCGATTGTATCGAGACAAAAATATTTACAGTACTTTTTCAAGTGTCTTTTCCTTTGTTCCAGTCTTAAGCCTATCATTGTTAAATTGTTTGACATGACAGCTCCGTCCCTTTCTGCTCTTTCATTTGGACTAAACTGAAAAAAATAAACATATAACTTTAAAGGCGCCTTTTCACGGAGCAATTTGTACGCAAGTTTGCTGCTATGCAATTTTGTTGCAAGAATGATTCAGTCACTGCGCATGCCTTCGGGCAAATTTGATGCTATTTTCGAGCCATCAAATTATTAGAACAAGCTCTATTTTTTGACGATTTTCATGCAAGATTTATAGTTATTTTCGTGGTACCAACCTGGAAAAAAGTTCTTAAATCGATTTCTTTTTACTAATATAGTAGCAACTGGACATGTTAATAATTATTATTAATAATAGGCCGGTCTGTCTAACTAAAAAGCTTCATTAAAAAAGCAAATGCTAAGTTATGTTTTTGTCAAAAAGTCCAAATGCAGAGACTCGTCAAAATTGTCTGGTTGGCAGCATTGTTTAACTTGCAATATATAGCGTCAAACTTGCGTATAACTTGGTCCGTGAAAAGGCAAATGAATGTGTAATTGTCCTCATGCTTTATCTCGCAGCAAACTTGCATAGCACCAAACTTGCGTATAAATTGCTCCATGAAAAGGCGCCTTAATAACTTTTTTTATGTCTCTGGGTAAGACTTCATTCCCATCTCAAAGTTTTGAAACCTTAACTCGAAAAAAGTGTCTTGGATATTAGCTGATATGGAATCTCTAAATTTAAAAAAATCGCTTAAATGACCTAAAGTATATTGGTACCAAATTTTTGTCGCACAGTGTAATTAATGCGGAAACAGGGCTATATTTCATACGATACGATACGATATGAATATTAAATAAATTCTGTAAATATATTATTTTTAAAAACAACTATATAAACAGGAATGTTTTATTTAATAATTAATTTTAATGTCAATATCCTAAAAATTTTCCGAATTTTATCATTTGCGTTTACAGAAACACGTAAAATTTAAATATAACCCCCTGTACTATTATCTACAGTCTGTATTTTAATTAGGTTATTTGCTACCAGAAATTAAAATTTGAAAGTTTTGTAAAAAAATATTTATTGAAAGTAAATTAAATAACTAAAAACAAATTTTTATTATAGTAATATATTTTTTTACGGGGTCATTTATTTAAAAGTTGGTTGCATTCAGAATACAAATAAATTATACTAATTATTGATTTTGAAAATTACCTATCATTGACACAGATTTAAAGAATCAATACACGAGTTCTTTTGTTTCAAATATCATAATCCACAATCCGTCCGTCCGTATTTCCGTCCGTGTGTCACGCTTTTTGTGCGCACGCTATCTCACGAATGAAATCGCCCATCGATACGATTTTTTTAGACAAACATCAGGTTCTATATCAAGAACCGAGAGGGTAAACCTCTGAGAAATCCAGGTGCACAAATTAAAAAAATCTTTGGAACAACACTATTGTTAAAAAAAAAATATTTTTGGAGGTAATCTTGAAGGAAGTTCCGAGGAAACCTTAAACAATTAGCTCCTGGAAGGTTTACCCCTTGTGAACACTACTATTATTTTTGAAAAAAAGTCCAAACCAAAAAAAAATAAAAGAAAAATTCGCGAATATTAAAAAAAATTGCTGAAGTAAACAGAGTATAAATTTATAATTACGGTGTCGGATAATTAATATACCTGGTGTCTCAAAAATGAGGAATGCTGTACCGGTCTCATGTAGTGGTCAGTGGCAATCAGTAGTACCAACAGTACAGGTATCACACATACAGCTATAAAAAAAATCACACATCTACGCAGCGCGCGCCATCCACTCACTTGCACCCTTCTTCGTTTCTTCAGTCTCATTTCTTATTAATTTATTTTTTATTTTTTTAGACCGACTTTTTTAGGTCCTTCGGCGAATTAATTTTTAAAAACATCTGAAAGAATACATGGTTCGGCTATACTGAGAAATAGTTATTTATGGTACTAGTGGGTAAAGTAAGATATTGCCCATGAGAAAATTAACCTGCCAGGCGTCAGCCAAGCAGGTTAATTTTCGAGAGGGCAATATCGGTTTACCCATGAGTGCCATACAAGGTTTTATCCAATAAATAGCTTAGGAATTCATATTTTTATTAAAAATTTTAATGACATTTACAAGAAAATAATTTGACAAGTGACAGTTGAGTGGGTAAAATAAATAATTATCCACTCAATAAAGTAAAAGCCACGCGGGGGTTATTATTGAGTTTATCTATTTAAAATAAAGCTGGTAATTGTCTTATTATCTGTATGTATTGGATAAAATCTATTTATATTACAGCAATATTATTGTAGCATTACGCACTAGAAAAGCACGGTTGGTAGTACTGGTGCCCTCCTTTACGGTGTCATAATATGACATATAGGTGTCATAGAAGCCCAGTATCAAAGAAAAATTGTATTTATTCGTTTAAAAACAGTGATTTTGGACTCGTGCCACATAAAAATTTTAGAAATATAACTGGGATTAAAGTGCGGACCATAAATATGATCAAAACTAATTTTTATATATATTTTTTTAAAATTCTGAGAGATCACTCTGTAGCATGTATCGAGCTCGGTTTATCGAAATTTTTGTTAAAGAAACCGGTTGTAACGCAGCGCTAGCACCGCGTATTTCCAATTAACATTCCAAAAAAAGAATTTTGTGATCAAACACACAAAGTAAAAATTAATGGCATCTCATGCAGATTTTTTCACTCTAGACTTAAAAAACAGAAATACCAACTGTTCATAATCTAGTGTGTAATGCTATAGAAATTTGAAATAAATTTAAATGTTTGGATAGATTTAAGGTTGAAATAATCAAATTTTAATTAAAAAATTAAATATTAGGAGATTAATTTTATATTCAATTTTTACTTAAAATTAAAAGAGAATATTATTTTACAGTTCAGTCGTAATTTTGAGATTTCATTTAATATTTATTATAGGTAATGAGTATCTTCTGAATATTCAAATATTACTTTCCCGAAGGAAATTTTTATTGCTTTTTTACGTTTGTTGACGTTTTATGTAAAAAAGATGATTTCCGTAAAAAAATTGTCTGTCGGTCTGTCTGTCCGTCCGGTAAATTTTTTACCACCGAGAACGCTTTGAGTTAAATTCTTTAAATTTGGACCAAATCGGGGTGGGGTAAGGGGGTAAAAAGGAGTAAATACTATTGTTTATTGTTAATTTATTTTTTTTTTCAAAACGCTTTCGTTTTTGGTTTTAATGAATCTAGGCCTAAAGGGGAAAGTATTATTTTGTTACCAACAATATTTTTTAAATGTAATATTTAAAAAAAAACTTTTTTTTTAACTACATAAATTATTTACCTTTTTTTCAGCAAAACAATGTAATTTCAGTATCCAGTTACCATTGATTTAAACGTTACATAACAAAATAATTGAATCAAAAAAATAATATTAATAACAATCGAGCATATTTGTTAGGTTATGTTTCATTCACCGCCTCCCGTGATTTTCTACCGCGGCGGTGACAGTTTGGGACGCACTGCAGTCGCTGCCGTAAAATCGCGGGGGTGGAAATTCGGTCGATGCTTGCGCGCCACTTTTCCGCACTTGCGCACTGAAGAAACTTTTTGTTACATTTTGGTGTACTTACGCCAAATGTCGCAACTCTCAAGCTGTTGTCAAGCTCTTAACCCAAAATGATCAAAATTTGCATTACGTAATACTTGAACGTTCCCTTAATAGGCTAAGAGCTGGTGACCATTTTGTTTTCATTATTTTCTCCCGGCTGTATTTTATATACAGGGTGATCAATAACTGGCATGATAAAATTTAAGAGGTGATTCTACATCCAAAAATATCAAAAAAAAAGTTCCTATAAAGGTTGGTCCGGAAATGAGCCCTAAGGAAGTTACGTAATAAAAATAAGGTCCAAACTCTGGTAACCTTTAAGCTGGAGCGACGAGCTTTTGCAAGTATACTAGTATTAATAAGGGCAATAATAATATAGAGGAAATGCGCCTAATTTCGGATGGTTTCCTAATTTCGGATAGTAGTGTATTTAAGATACTGTCTGCAAAGGTAAACAGAAACCAACTTTTATGTGAAGCCAAAAGTCAAACTAAATCCGTCCTGTAATATGATAACGGTAGAGCTTCTCCCCTTTAAATGGCAGCACAAATCGTTTATATTGCAAATGGCAGTTTTGTGCTCAGTTACATTATTATGCTTGTTTATTTTATAAATAATCGTTATAAAAGTTCGTGATTCTGTCTTGGGTAAGTTATGATGTTAGTTAAGTTGATCCACTATTCATAATTAAGCAATTTGAAAACGTAAACATTCTACAAATTTCTAATCTAAAAAGCAGAAAGTTGCCTAATTTCGGATAGACCATTTTTGTGCATTTGATTCCCAATTTCGGATATCCGCAAGGTAATTATTATTCAGGATAACCAACCATTAATTATTATTTTTATAATGATACAACAAACTAAGATAAACAATTTTGAAAAAACGAAAATTACCTAAGATACTAAGATATTCGAAATTGGGAATCTAAAATTATAGTTCCTATAGTATTTCGTAGAAAATCGCTTAATGATTAAATTACGTCTTAAATGTGAAGGAATAACAAGAAACATAAGCAATGGGATCCGGATCTACTCTTGAAAAATTTTTTTCGGATATGTCCGAAATTAGGAGCCCTTTTTCAAATGCACAAAAATGCGCTGATTTTTTTTAACCGTGTTTTTTGGAAAAAATAAACTGTAATAAAATTGCTTTTATAATAAATCATGGTTCGCTATAATAAGTTGTATCTGGTTATATAAAAAAAATATCAAAAAGTAATACCGAGTATTAAATATTGAATACATTGTAAATGGTATCCGAAATTAGGCGACTTTCCTCTATATATATATATTTAAATATAATATAGTCATTGTTAAATGTCATTATATTCCGCGTCTTCGTTATTTTTTCAAACTGGCTAATTGAACGACCGACGTAACATAACCTAACTGTTTGGTTTAGGTCGGTTTTTTCGCCTGTAGCCTCCTATTTAAACGGGGAGAAAATAATTCTGACGAAAAATATGCCTAAAAGCTTTAAAAACCCTAAAAATTAACGAATAAGAATACAAGACGTACACTTAGCTTTGTGTACGTCGGACGTACAAATAGCCTGATTTTTTTTTTGTAAAAACTTAAGCAAGGCACTTTTGAGCAGCAGTAGCCACACACTTTGTTAAAATGTGTCACGAGGCGCTTAAATTTTCTTTGCTGCTCATTGTTGTTTTATAAAACTTGAACTACTCAATGAATGTGTACACGCGGAGAAGTAACTACTTGAGTCAAGTAAATATTATTTCGACTAAATAAACCCAATATTTGTTTAATAAATCGATTTTATAAGAGCAAAGGCAAAAATTTATTTAGTCGATTTTTAAAAACTCCGTATAGGATACAATTAGTATATTACGCACCGGGTACGCGAACTTAGTTTTTACTTCGAGTTATTTTTTTACCCGGCTGCGCCTCGTAAAAAAATAATCACTGTCGTGCACTGAAAATGGTGTGCGTCGAGGTGCGTATACTATTTTTCCTACGACCTAGCATATAAACGTAAAAAAACGCAAAAATTGTCTATAAAAATTTAATTATATTTATTACTACACACTGTATATATGTCGTAATTTATTTATGAGTCATGACAATGACAATGCCATTATTAATGACATTGTCATACTATTTCCTTAACTTAACAAATAAAAAACTATGACATATATACAGTGTGTACTAATAAAAATAAATAAATTTATAAACAGACACGTCAAATAAACGACTGGAAAAGTAAAAGAGGAGAGAAGTAAAAGAATAAAGATGTGAAAGAGCAGAGATCTAAAAAAATAGAAATGTGAGTACGCCAAACAAAGCTGTTCAGAAAAATAAGCTCTATCTACTGATACAATAAAAAAGGCCTACCGCTAAAAAAATATGACGCTATGCAGGGATTTTAAAAATATATTTTATTTATTTTATCCAATACATCTATATAAAGACCTAGTTTACTGTCGACAATTTACCTCAGGAAATTGACATTTTATTCATTATTTATAAATTGTCTCACGTCTCCCCTAGCAACGTGAGTAATATTTTTACCACTCTTTAAGAAAGGCAGTTTTTTCACAGAATACTTACTTTTTAAGGACTGGGGTGTATGGGCTTATCACGGGATCCCATTTAAATGATTTTAAGAGCCAAACAGCTAAAATTAACAGTTACAATTTCATCATTTTAAAAGCCATAAAATTGCAATCTTAACCTCAAAAATTTTATACTCGCGTTCGTATTTTTCTTTTGATTTGGTTGGTATAGTATTTAAAGTAGCCACTTTTGCTTCTTTTAGAATGTCCTCAGGGACGAAAACACTATTTTCATCTTCAAAGTCCATTTTTAATTTGAAAACTACTCCACGCGGTATAATAAATCTTGATTTTAAACTGGCAAACTTGCAATTGTTTTTTTTTGTACCTTAGCTGCCTTCTATTTAACGAACTAATAACTCTTCTCTCTAGAATACGCATACCGTTAATATAAAGTATCGCCAACATCTCGGTTTGTTTGTAAACAAATAGTAGGTATATTCAGGCCTGAAGAATAACAATTACCAGTAACTGTTATTGTTGTCTCTGTTAGAACAAAGCTGTGCGAGTAAGACAGACAAATGTATATGTTGGCTACGTTTTTGTCAGTTTTTAGAAATGAAATGCCTATTCTAGAGAGAAGAGTTATTAGTTCGTTTGGACTTATATTACAGCGGTCATAATAAAATAAAACATTGTGTGTACATGAAAAAGCATTCTTAAAAATAGTATTTTCTTGTGATTACAAATGTATTGGATAAAATTTTGTATGGAACACGTGGGTAAATAGATATTGTCTACTCAACAATATTGACCCACCCGGCCTACGGCTGTCGTCAAACATTCTCTCGTGGACAATATCTTACTTTACACACTAGTACCATAATAGTTATGTATTGTACTAGTGGGTAAAGTAAGATATTGCCCATGAGAAAATTAACCTGCGAGGTGTCAGCCAAGCAGGTTAATTTTCGAGAGGGCAATATCGGTTTACCCATGAGTGCCATACAAGGTTTTATCCAATAAATGGCTTAGGAATTCATATTTTTATTAAAAATTTTAATGACAATTACAAGAAAATAATTTGACAAGTGATAGTTGAGTGGGTAAAATAAATAATTATGCACTCAATAAAGTAAAAGTCACGCGGGGGTTATTATTGAGTTTATCTATTTAAAATAAAGCTGGTAATTGTCTTATTATCTGTATGTATTGGATAAATAACTATTGTTTAGTCCAAAATTTAATTTATTTTAGACCCATGGAAAAAGTTAATATTATTTTGGACTGGAATAGCCTAGAAGAATTAAACTACAAGCAACAAATATTTGAATACATTAAAGCAGAATACCAAGAATCTCCTATTTCTTCATTTCTGACCAATCACAATGCCGAGACTTGCCAACAAATAACAGAATCGTTAAAACTTTCAAATAAAATAACGAAATTTGGTTGTTTGGTTGTCGCATTGGATCTGCCACTTTTTATCGTAAAAGGTTACTTCAGTGGCATGGATGGGGTTATTCTATACCAACAAGCAGATACGGAAAAAATGCTTAAAGTCGATGCTATAGAAATGTGTGTTAACGATATTAACAACGTTCAAAGCATGGTAAATCAAATTATTTTCATTTTTATTTTCTTTGAAATTTTGTTTTTACTTCTAGCTTTATATGTCACCATTATTTAGTTTTTTAATTGGAGAAATTAAATGTATTTTTCCTACGACCCAGTTAGTAGAGAGCCTATTTCCCACCCGTTGGAAAATTAAACGTCAAACACATAACCTCAAATTGACAAATTAAGTTTAAGATAATTTTTGCGTTTTTTTGATGTGTAGTTGTTAGATCGTAGGAAAAATAGTATATACACCTCGACGCAAACCATTTCAGTGCACATCGAGTGCTTGTTTTACTCGGCTGCGCCTCGTACGCACTCTGGTGCACTTAAAGCTAGGTTCGCGTAGTCGGTGCGTAATATACTATTTTCTACTACCTAATTAAGTTCTAGCATATTATCTACCGTTGTTAAGGATTGTTTACCTTGACAACCAATAAAATCAGTGAAATCATTGACCGTTGTTAAGCATTGTTTATTGACGACGGTCAATAATGAAAACAAAAATAAAGGCAATTAATTACTAACTTTTTTAGCATGGTATTCCTGTAACTTCTACCAACCATAAAGATATCCTACCAACTTTAACTGATTCAATAACAAAAGAACTAAATTTAATATTACCAGAAAACTGGACTAGTTCTTTGGATAGTACCTTTGAAATACACTGCCTTTTTAAAAGGCTACATTTAAATAGTAAATGTAGAAAATTTTATTTGGTTAATAAGCAGCTTAATGATGCTTTGATAGTTGTACACGCTCCATCCCCAAAAACTGGTAATCATTTTTTGGTACAGTTTTACGTTAAGTAAGTTCCACTTTATTATACAGTCTCTATGAGTACCTAAGTATTTATTCTTAGATTATTTAACTATTTTTTTGTTTTAGGTTTTATGAAGATCTTATATATTTGATCCATTATCTTCACCAGTCTATACCAGGTGTTTTAATTTTACCAGAAACATACTATAAAAGATATTTATGCAGAACACCTTTTGAATATAATCTGGTTAAGACCGAGTTGATGGAAAATATTGAAAAAGAATTGGATTTCACCAAAAAGTTTTTGAAAATGCGGCAGTTGAAAGGTACAAAAATGTCTTCTGAAGATAAACTAACTTTTAGGACACAGCTAGCAAAACTGGAAGAACAATCTGATTTTGAATATTTAAAATTATCAAATGAGGTATCCTAAGTAAAATACCATTAACTAGGATCTAAAGTTTTTAATAACGCAATGTTAAATTATTTTATTAAAGATTCTTGGTATTTTATTTTAGTTTTTTTTTAATATGCAATATTCAATTATTTTATTAAAGGTTGGTTAAAAAATCTGACCAATGAAATGTCATATTTAATTGTCACATCCCTTGCGACCTTCAACTTACTCTGGAAACACTCTGGAAACAGAGTCAGAGTGAAAACATTCAGCTGCCAACGTGTTTCTAGGGTTTTTTGCCATTTTGTCAGAGTTGAATCAGAGTGGTTCCAGGCTTGATTCACAGTAGATCCAAAGTGGGTTTGGACTTAAAAAAAAAAAAAAAGTCCAAACGAAAACACTCTGAAAACGCTCTGATTTTACTCTGGTAACGTTATGGATAAAGGGCACAAATACACTCTGGAAATACTCTGGTAACAGCATGATTACAAAATGTTATTAGAATGTTTCCAGAGTTTTTTCAGCGTGATTGTAAAGTCGCAAGGGATTGGTTAAATTGGTTAAATCGGTTAAAGTCTTAATTTTTGGGCTTAAACCTTAAACGAAGAATAGTATATTCTATAACTAGTATGGAATAGACAATATTCCGCACGAGCGGAAAGTTTGTCATACAAGCCGGCAGGCGAGTATGACGGTCCCGCGAGCGCGGAATGACTATTCCATACGTGTTGTAGACTATACTTTTTCTTCGACTGCAAATATGAAACACTGTATGGCTTAAACTGCGGATAAGGTTAAAAACAATGTTTTTTGTGATTCGACATTGCAAATGCAACAAAACACATATTTTTAAATAAAACAATTTGTGTTATTTAATAATTTTATCAAATCAGTACTTAAAAAAGATTTTATTTAATTTTACCACATATTTACAAATTATAATGCAAATATTGAAGATTATGTCAGATTGTTGTGACAGATATCAGGTTTAGATATTTAACAATAGATGGGGCAGTTTTAACTTTTTGAACTAAATTGATAAAAAACTGGAGAAATATTAAGAAAAACTAATAAACTTTATGCAATTTTAACGCACAACTTTAAATTGCATTAAATTATTTAATATTTCTATGGTAAAATATACATATTTTTGCTAATTTCGCTACAGTTTTCTTTACTTTTATAAACAAGAGATGGCACTACGTGTGCTCTTTCTAACACTTGATACGGAATATTCATACCGTAAGCTAGAATGGATTTATTCTGTGTTTGAAACGTGCGTGTATTTGCTTACATTCTAAAGCAGTCGTAGAAAAAATTAATTACTGTAAGTTAAATTAAGGAAATAGAAATAAAGCATGACAAATTAATTATTAACATAATATATTAAATACTTTTATAACAATATATATTCAAAAAAGGTTTATAAATAAAATAAACAGTCATATAAAACTATATTACTATTTTAATGAGTACAGAGCGGTAAAACTGGATTCCTTAAAGTATTTTTTATGGTCTGTTTCATCAAGCAAGATAGTAAATTAAAAATCGCACAGTAAATATTTTTATCCAATACATGCAGATAATAATACAATTACCAGCTTTATTTTAAATAGGTAAACTCAATAATAACCCCCGCGTGGCTTTTACTTTATTGAGTGGATAATTATTTATTTTACCCACTCAACTGTCACTTGTCAAATTATTTTCTTGTAAATGTCATTAAAATTTTTAATAAAAATATGAATTCCTAAGCTATTTATTGGATAAAACCTTGTATGGCACTCATGGGTAAACCGATATTGCCCTTTCGAAAATTAACCTGCTTGGCTGACGCCTCGCAGGTTAATTTTCTCATTGGCAATATCTTACTTTACCCACTAGTACCATAAATAACTATTACAACAGATTTGAATAGTATATGTTTGTGTTTAGAATATAGTTATGTTTTATAAAACAAACTACGCAGTATATTCTCACATCTAATATTCGAATCTGTTTTGAAAATATTCACTGTGCGATTTTTAATTTACCATCTTGCTTGAAAAAACAGACGATAGTTTACAACAATGATTTACTTGTACTCAACGCGCAAATTCGAGGTTCTAACTTTGCTTTATCTATGCATAAAAATAAATTACAGTAAAACATTAAAATACTTGATGAATCTTTATTTCCCGCTCTGTATTAATGAGCAATGTTTCATTTTACAACAAGGTACAGGGCGATTCAAAAATAGGGAACAAAATTTTAAGGGATGATTTTCAAATTTCAAAAATTTGAAAAAATATAGAATCGCTCCTTGAAATTTCTAAACCTCCCTGTATCTACACTACTTTTTAAGGTTTATATCTAAAATTTGTTTAAAGTTGAAGTTAAACAACATTAACGAAAATAAACAAAAGGTGAGAAAAGTGAACAATTTTAAGTTATTTCTTACTAAGAAATCCTTAGTTTAAATCCAAGTAATCCACACAACACGGCGAGCTTGGACTAATTAAGAGATGGGAAACCAAAATCAAAACTCGATATTGGAAAGACCAAAACTTAAGACAGGCCAAAATATTCATAAAATATGAACCTAAACGATCAAGAAAATTACTCGATCTCAGCAAGGTGGACCTAAAGCCCTATACAGGGCTGTTAACCGGACACTGCCCGTTAAGAAATCATCTTAAAAAAATGGGAAAATCTGAAATCGACATTTGCCGTCTATGCTCAGAAGCACCAGATACGGCCGAACACATTATGTGCTTCTGCGAAGCCATTGCTCGCAAAAGGCTACAATATCTAGAACAGGTATACCCAAGACCTGCAGATATATCCCAAGTAGCCCCCGAAAAACTCTTAGGCTTCTTTGAAAGCCTAAAGTTTGATGTGGACTAAATTGCAAAGGGGATTTACAATAGATCTCATTGGTAGCAGTGATTTGAAAGGCAGTACCATGCCTCACAACCCCACTTATATTGTATTAATAATAATAATAATAATAATAATAATAATAATAATAATAATACTTTATTTCCATAAGACGAAAGTTTAGGATAATGTCATATTTACAAAGAATAAATGTCACAAAAATATAAATAATTAAAAAAAGAAAAAAAACACATTACATGTAATACGTGCACATTTAAAATAAAAAATACATATTTAAAAAAACATTAAAACTTTTTATCTAAAAATTCTTTAATAGAATAGAAACAATTTTGTTTAAAAAATGTTTTTGCTGCAGATTTAAATTGTCTGAAGCTGCCAATGTTTTTTAAGTCTTGGGGTAAATTGTTGAATAGCCTTATGGACGTCATAGTGGGTCCATTTTTTACTTGAAGGTAATTATATGCAGGGACATATAAAACATTCTCACTTCTGGTGACGTACCTATTTACCTCTACACAAGTGAGAAATTCATGTTCATGTTTTTTAACATGCAGGACATTTTGAAGCATATACATTCCATACAATGTCATAATACCATTTTCAATAAAAATAGGTTTGCATGACTCACCAAAAGACACATTAAACATAAAACGGACTATTCTTTTTTGCATTAGGAAAACCTTGTCTACATGTATACAATTGCCCCAACACAGTAGGCCATACGCAAAAAGAGAGTTCACACAGCCATAATAAAAACTTAAAAGTGCAGGTTTACTTACTGCATTACGTAGTTGAAGTACACAAAAACTCTTGGTAGCCAGATTTTTTAGTAGTCCTTCAATGTGGGGAACCCATGTCAAAGTTGAGTCCAATTGTACTCCCAAAAACTTACATACCCCAGTCTGTTCAATTGTCCTTCTCTCCGATCTTACTAAAATACTAAAATCTTGCTACGTTCTATGTGGGTAAAACACAACAAGATTTGTTTTGTCAGAGTTCATAATAAGGCCGTTTTTTCGGCACCAATCGGACATTTTTTGAACACATTTATTTAGTTTAATACTAAGATCAGATATGTTTTTCGCGGAAACAATTTCTGAGGTGTCGTCAGCAAATAAAGTGACTAGCGTATCCGTATCAGAACCAAAGCATATATCATTGATAAATATTAGGAAGAGTATAGGACCTAAAATACTACCCTGTGGGACTCCCGTTTCACAAGGTAATTTCTTTGAAAAGACATACCCATTCTTATCCGTGATTCGGACAACCTGATATCTCCCAGACAAATAGGATTTAATCCACTGAAGTGCAGGACCACGTATGCCATATGCGTACAATTTTTGTATTGTATTACTTGGGTTTAAATATTAATTTCTTTAGTTCAAATCGTGTATAACTTCAACTTTATATTAAATATTTTAATTTAAATTATAATTAGGACATAATGTATCCATAAGTTACTAACTGACCTACACTCTTATGCTTCCAGCTTACTTATTTCTATTTTTGGAAAATCCGTCATGTTTAAAAAATTATTATTTTCCATATAGCACTTAAAATAAAAATAAAAGAGAGCTGAAACAAATTCCATCACCAAACATCGTTCACCAACAAAAGTTGGCCCCTGAAAAAAAAACACAAAAACCTTTTTTTGTGGTATTTGTTTTAGAGTCACTCCAACTGGCGGCGGTTTTGAAGTGACTCTAATTTGTTTTACACACAGGTACCTTGAAGCGGGCATAAGGTGTTATGCATCTAGTTATTTACAAAAAATATTTATACCATATCAGATTTGCCTAGTAGATTTTTTTTAGCAATGGTAAATAAATACGTAGATAGTTATCCGAGTAGTTATCTAAAATGATAATAAATAACAAATAAATTATCAAAAAATTCACATTAAAATCATCTACACTATAAAAAAAAATAATTTTCTATAATTTAAAAACGAAAATATTGCACAAACAATTCTATCTAATATACAAAAAAATATTGCACAATAATCTCCAAGTCAAAGATATGTTTTCGTAAACCTAAAACAACTTAAAACTAACTTTTTGATAAAATATTGCACATAAATTAATAATATTGCACTTAAATATTGCACATGTTACAAAATATTGCACTTTTTAAAATTATTTGGCAAGATAGCTGGCCTAAAATTAGGCTTCTACTTGATTATACCTAATAATTATTTATCTAAAGTTTATTTTTTTAAGGTATAGTTATTTTAAATTTGCCGCTAAATACTCCACAAAGTCCGATTTACACTGAAGCATGTGGCTTGTTTTGAATTTCAACATGACCAAAATTTATAATTTTTGTTTACTTACTTTGTTTTTATGATGTTTTGATGTAAAAAAAGAGAATTGATAAAGCTGTTGCTTAAAAACCATTGTTTTGTTCTAGTTAATGGCACGTCAACGTTTTACGGTTGTGTAAATTGGGCCTAGTCATTTCGCTTACGACGCATGCGTATCTTACGTAATTTCGAGATTGTTTACAAGCGGGAAGGTTTAAAATAAATATACCTTAAAAAAAAACTTTAGTACTAATAACTTAATTATATTTTTCTATAAACGTTATTTTAGTTATTTTGAAATTACATGCTTTTGGCAAAAGATACTTTTAGAGATGTGTATAAAAATAGCGAAAAGCAAACATTTTTAAAATGTCCTTTTTTACGTTTATAGAAAATTCTTATACATCAATTTTCGCTGTCTAAACTGTAGGTATAAAATTTTATATTTAGAAATAAATAATATTCCTTTTCTAAAATTGATTTCAATTTACAAAATAGATATTTAACCCTTTAAGTGTTGGTGGTCCCTATATGGACCACCTCCTTTTAAGGTCATAGTAGGCTAAACGGTTGCATGATTTTTACCTTTAGTGATAGTTCAGAATATTAAGAGTCGATGTAGCACCGTGTTAGACCACTTATTGCGCATGCTACTTTAGGGCATGCGAAAATCAAGCAAGTGCGTATCGTATATATGGTCAACACTGAAGCCCTCGATATGTAATCTAGGTTTGTCTATTTTATGCTTTCCTGAGTAAATAACATAACATAGTGCTCTCTATAGAGATCACCCCTTACATTTTTTTAATTAATTTTAATAGAAAATTGTTGAAATGCATTCGTTTAATGTGTTTTAAGCTAAAGGTAACAAAAAAGGCTAAATTAAAAAAAAAAAAAAATTGCGCCTTAAAGGGTTAACATTAACAAATAGATATATACAGCCTGTTTCAGAACTCGCATACAGAAATTTGAGGGTATATTAAAAACCCTCTGGAAAATATGAAAAAAATTTAAAAAAATCCATCTTCGTTCAATTCAAAAATAAGAACGCTTTAAGTGGACCAATACTGTTGCTGATGTTAAATTACCTTTAAAAGTTGAATTTGTAGCTATGGAAGCAAATTTAATTATTGCAGGTACATATTCTGTAGGTTGACATGGTGATTAATGTGACATAAATATTTATTAATGTCAAAAAACCACCGGATGGAGTGTCCTTATAAAAAAATATTATTTGATAGCCTCTGTCGGTTTTGTCAAAATATAATAACCTAAAAAGATTCTAAAGTTGAAAGTTTCAAACAATGCACGCGTCAACAATTAAAATGCAACCATAGTTACTAATAAGTAGGGAAAAACTAATTTATAGGTAATTTAACATCAGCAACAGGATTGGTCAGATTAAATAGTTTCTTTTTAAATTAGTATTGAAGATGATTTTTTTTTGAATTTTTTTTCATATTTTCCAGAGGTTTTTTAATTTACCCTCAAATTTCTGTACGCGAGTTCTGGAACAGGCTGTATTTTATTATTGAATATTTTTGTAAAGTTCACTCTATTTTTTAGTTGGACCCAAAACGTTGATAAACTAAACTAAAAATAACTAAAAACTAATATTGCTTGCCTAAAACTAGGTTATTGCACATCCGGCCATCTTAAAATATATATCACAACATAAAAAAATGTTTTACAATATTTTATGTACAAAAATAATGAAAAAATATATACAATAACAGTTGTAGGGAGTAATATGGCTTTATCTCAAAGAACTTTTACCTCAAGAAGGAACATGATGAAATCTACCGTATGCTTTGTTTGAAGCGTGAACCAACTACGGTGAGGGGCTGGTGGGGAGTGACTATTGTTTACATTTTACACGTAAAGAGAGAGAAAGAATGTGTAAACTCACAGTCTAATGTCGTAAAATGACTGACAGGGGTACAGTGTTGCCGATTGGAAACATATACTTTGGATATTTTATTGTAAATTTTAAGAAACATTAGTTCTGTATGAGTTTGATATGAGCTAGTAGTTTAATTTTAATTGATTTAAATATACTATATTATTAAACATAATTATAGTAAACACAATAAAGTTTTTTACATTTTTAAATTAAGTATAATGATTTGAATTCATGATAAGGTGGAAACTACGCAACATCGCTACTAGTCGACTAGCGACATCTACATTTTACACCACAAAGCTATATCGCGTTTCTGTTAGTAAATAAACAAACAAAAAGATGACACCTTCATAAACATTGTTCTGAATTACTTCTTGAGGTAAAAGTTCTTTGCTTTATCTAAATGTAGTTATTAATATTAGTCTATTGTACTAAAATAGGTATTTTTTTAATTTTTAAGTATTTTTTTAAATAAGATTTTTTAGTTTATTTAATTAATTTGAATAATTCATAATACATGTAAAATGTTGTTTTATACATGTTCTTTTATTATTTTTTTGAAGTGTAATTACTGCGTCTGGCTATATTTGTTTCGCTGATTTCGGAACTGTTTCCGTTTTTCTCGATCAGCTCGTTTTTTTTTTGAAATATGGCGCACAGTTTTTTTTTGCCTATAGTTGAAGTAAAAACAAATAATTAAAGTCGTCTAATTAATTTTTTTGTTGCGGTGGATTGGTTTTCTATTAATAGGGCTCTAGCCTAAAAAAAAGCGGATTTGATATATCTTTTTTCGTTTGTTTTCTATAGGCTTCTAAATTCAAAAAATCAGATTTTTTCTTATTTTTTCGCTAGGTGCTTTTTGTAGAATAACAAACAAGAAATAAATAAAAATAAAAAAAAGTTCAAGAATTTTTTCGGAGACCATTGTATTCCATGCACTTTGAGGTGCTGAATCCGAATTTTAGATCAAAATAGCACCTCATCTGATTAGTTTTAGAAATAACCTCAAAAAACGTTATTTCCGAAAAAATTGCGGACCTTTTTTTCATTTTATGTGGCTGTGTTTGCAGTTACTTAAAATTTAAATAGACCAAAACATGTGTTTGCAATAATTATACATTATGAATAGTATATTATTCAATGAGTGTATAATATTTGGACTTTTTTTACAAACCCGTGATTAATAGGCCTATTAATCACGGCCGTGGATAATAGTATATTATTCAACGAGCGTATAATAATTGCTATTATACACGAGTAGAATACTATACTTTATCCACGGCCGTTTTGAGTTTTAAACGGTTTATTTTTACAAACCCGTGATAATTAGGCCTATTATTCACGGCCGTGGATAAAATTTATTATTTGCTATCTATTCGTAAGTATTACTGAATTAGTATTCTAAACTGGCACTACGGTTGTATAACTAATATGTTCAGAATCCGTACTATCCAAGCCATCATCAACCCCCATGACTCCGCTATCCACAGATCCAAACTGGGTATAACTGAGTGGTTTCCTATTAAAACTACCAAAGAAAACTGAGTGGGTTTCCACGCTTTCCCCGCCTGACTCGCTGTGTCCATCCCCAAGGCTTTCATCTGTTTCACTACCAATTCCAATAGTGTCCAAAGTAATCACATTCTTTTTGAGTTTTCGGGATTCGTTGGAATCCGTGCTCAGATACCCTGAATCCTCTGGCTTACTCTTCCAGGTCCTGGTGTTTTGAGCCGACATTAAAGACTGTAAAGATTTGAAGGGAATTCGATAGCTCGTCGAGTTATTCGTGTTATGTAGTATAAACTGATCGTTATTGCCTTTTTTTAATATTATATCCTCAGCTTGAATCAGAGAGGTTAAAATATTTCCATCTTTTTTCGATTTTTGTACCAAACAGACCTCATAGTCGTCGTCAGAAGTGTCACGTGGGTTTGAATTTTTCGCCGGAATAGTTTTTTTAGCTCTGACACTTCTGCTACTACCGTTTTTTGGTGGTAGTGGAGGTTTCATAAGATCGTGCATCATTACTTTACGTGGCGGTTTCGGATGTTCGTAGATAGGGCTGTTTTTAGAAGGAGGAGGTATAACATCAGGTTGAACAACAGCTCCATATATGTTCTTTCTTTGTCTACGAGAGTGACGTTCTTCTAATGTCAATAGTCTTCCTTCTTCATCGCTAATATCAGTAGTACCAGCTCTCTTGAGACCTTTATTTTTAGCTTCAAATATCTCTCTTAAGCTACCAAATACTCTATTAAAGTTACCAGGCTCGTCTTCATCGTTAAGAATTGTTGGAGGTGAGTTTTTTCTGAAAGAACCATTTGTTTTTAATAAAATCTGCATTGGACGTTCCAGTGAATCAATATATTCATTATTTAATTTATTTTCTGCGGGTAACTTAAGCTGTTTCGGCTTTCTATCTAAAGTATCAGCTTCAAAACTATCTGAGTCATCTACTGGTATATAATTATTAGCACAATCTTCTACTTCAATTAGTAGCTTTCCTGGTTTTTCAATACCTCCATCGTATCGAACCCTTAATTCAGGTTTCTCTAATGTAGAACAGTTCGAGGAAGCAATCGAAGATGGCGTACTTCCATAATTATAACCATTATTTACATAAACTTCGCTAACTAAACTATATTCTTTATGTTTCTTTAATAATTCTGGAAGTCTAAAACCACGTTCAAAGTTATTGGACCCTTTTTTCATAACCATCAATTCATAATCGTGATCATCTTCGTGCAAAGAGTCCATACTTAACTTCGATATTGTCATGTTGCCAGTTTTCTTGTTTATTATAGCATTTCTCATCGTCATTTCTTCCTCCATTGGCAACGCAGCACTTAAACTTGGGCTCGGTTGAGACGAAGAAGACACTTCCGCGTAGTCAGAAGGAGTATGATATCCCTTTCTTCCAGATCGCTCCAAACTATCAGTTTCGTAATTGATCAGGTCTCCTCGACGGAAACAGCTTTTAATTTCTGTCTCGTTCGCGATGTTGTTTCTGTGAACTGTAAGTTCGTTGATTACAGCTTTCATTTGATTTTTAGTCAATGTTGGTATCCTGGGAATGCTGTTTTCATTGTTTTGGACCAACATTGCCTCATTTATCATATCAGGAGGAGGAGGGGGAAAATTCATACATTCAGCAGGAATAGTATCGTAAACATTTTCCTTCTGTTTATTATTATTATTTATTTCGTTTTTCCGAGCGTTGGGCGGCAAAGGAGGTGGAGGCGTTTTTGGTTTTGTTATAGATTTCCTATGCCTTCCACCACCACTTTTTACCGAAGATGAAGATTTTTCTGAGGGAGGTTTAGGAGTTAAAGATCTTGCAGGTGAAGACCTTCCATCTGGAGGTAAGGATCTAGTTGGTGATCGTACTCGTTTAGTACTTCGTTGAGAACTTCTAGCTGAGCTAATACCACGCCTACTTTGTTCAGCATTATTTTTTATTATGGGGACATCTTCAAGCCATTTTTGGATACTTATTTGCTTGCTGTCATTTGTAGTAGAGGGCGTTGAGCAGTTATGGCAAGCAGACAGAGAAGGGAATTCTGGCAACTTTCCATGAAGAGAATTGTATTCTTCTGGTTCACAACCTGGACATCCCGCACAATTCTTTCTTCTACTATTTTGACGTTTGAGACTTATAATACTGCTTCTTCTAGAGACAGGTTTGCCAAATTCAAAGCTTGGCTCAAGTAGATAATTACTTTCTTCTTCTGGTATAACGATAAGAGTTGGTGTGTACTTTTTAGTCTCCATCTTTTCCTTTGCTATGGTAATTACTTCACGAATCTTACAGAGGAATTCCAAAGCAGCCGGAGGAGGAGACTAAAACATAAAATAGTATATTAAAGAGCAAGTTTCATAATATTCGGAGAGCTGGTGACTATTTTAATTTCATTATTTACTCCGGAACGTATTTTATATATGACTTAAAGTACATTTAAGTTAGGTTATTTTCAAATTAACAGGTTCTATGGTCTGTTTTTTCAAGCAAGATAGTAAATTAAAAATCGCACAGTGAATATTTTCAAAACAGGTTCGAATATTGGATGTGCGAATATACTGCGTAGTTTATTTTATAAAACATAACTATATTCTATACACAAACATATACTATTCAAACCTGTTGTAAAAATATTAACTGTGCGATTTTACTATCTTGCTTGAGAAAACAGACCATAGATCCGGTTTCTTTAGGTGCTGAAAGCTCCAATCTATTTTTTAACCTACTGAGTCCAACACATTACATTTATTACATTATAATTATTTTCATACATACACTTAATTTTGGGGCCAAGTGAGTAAAACCAGTCTTAAAAAAGTGCCTTTGCTATATGTCAAGCTCAATTTTTTTAATTTATGAAATGACTTTTTGATTAAATAAAAATTTTTAAAATTGACAGAAGACAAATGAACTTTTTAAAGACATTTTTGTCCCTGGACCTGCAGGAAATGTAATTTATTTTTTTTATGTAAGTTTGTTTTCTGGATCAAAAAATGCAAAAATATACAGTAGTGTCATTAAAAAAAATAATCCGGCGAAACCGGACGTGCAAAAAAAATAATTTTGTACGCCATTTTGTAGCCCTTGTTAAGAAATATAAGCTACAACAAATTTGCTTGGATCGGACTAAACACAATCCCATTTTAGGGGCTGTACATGTATTGAAACTCGCCCAGTATACAAAAATACAGCTGGGCCAAAATAATGACATCAAAAAGGACACCAGCTCTTAAGCTATAAGAAAATTTTGCCAATTCAACTTACATGTAGCAGTTGAGGTTCAAAATAGGCTGGATTAAAGTACAGTTTCTTCCTTACAGTTCCAGTTATAGCTCTTAAATTTTCAGGTCTTTCTTCTCTTTCTATCGTCTCTACAATTGATACGTTTTCTTCAGGAAGTCTTTCTATGTTGGAACTTTGATCTTCCATCAAAGGTCCTCTATGATCCAATCTGCTTAGGCCAAACGGTCCATCGTACTGGATATTAAAATGCTGAGGATGTATCATAGCAGAAGTTATTTGTTTCTAAAATAAATAAATAATAATTATATATTTTTTTTTTTAAGGATACTTACAATTACAATTTTTCAATGATTTAGAGTGGGGGAACAGGATTTTAATACTAATAAGTAGTAACATTATGGTGGCGGCCATTGTTATCCGCGAGGATTTAAATTTTTTACACTAGGTGGTGTAGTTATACAGTGCGGTCGAAAAGTCACCCCCCCTTTTTAACTTTTGAACGAGTTGAGATATCGACTTCAAATTTAGAACTGTTAAATAAGACAACTTAAACTATCTTTTAGCATATATTTGATATTTACAGCTCTTAAAATGTGGGCAGGAGGGCATGGGGGGACATTTTTTTAAATGGAAAGGGGGGTCGTGTGATACATCATTTTAAAGCTTATAAAATTATCTATTTGAACTATTATTTTAAAATTTTTTAAAAATGTTTTTTTAAGGTTTGGATTTTTCAATTTTTTGTGCTATAACATTCGATTTTTTAAGTTTAAATTTTTGTTTATGTCAACTAAAATTAGTTTAAAAGTATAATTAACATTTGTTTATGATGAAATTAGCATTTTTAAAAAATTATTTATTTTCTTTTAGAGGAATTTTGACATTAATACCCATTTTCAACCCCATTTTAAACCCAATTTTTTTTTATAATTTGAAAATATGGAGTTAAATGGAGAATTTTATAAGCTGTAAAATGATGTATTACACGACCCCTTCCATTTAAAAAAATGTGCCCCCATACCCACATTTTAAGAGCTGAAAGTATTAAATATATGCTAAAAGATAGTTTAAGTTGTCTTATTTAAAAGTTCCAAATTTCAAGTAGATATCTCAACTGGTTCAAAAGTTAAGAGGGGGGGGGGTGACTTTTCGACCGCACTCTATATGATAATTAAACTTACATGTTTTTTTCTTTCTTCATGGCTTTGCAATATATCCGGACCAACATCAGTATCCGAGCTTGTGGAGTCATAAATGTTCTCCGGAGGAGAAAAATTACTAACCATGGATAACAATGGGTTGTTTTTAATGACGCCTTCTTCTGCGTCTGCCAAACTTTGATCGTCTGCAGGCTTGTTAGCAGTTTTGGACGATTTCCTCTTTTTTAAATGCAGATATAAAAAAACAGACGCTACGTAAATTAAACCGAGTAGAATCGAACATATTCCTATGGCTACATATTCGGAAACACTAAGACCTCCTCCGGAATTTGATGAGGCATAGGCATCAGGCAAAAAGGCAACCTCGCTTACATCTAAAAATAAAATAAAATTATTTTTCCTTCAAGCGTACTAAAATGTTCATATTTTATAACTAAACACACTAGATAGAAGTGATCTATCTATTTTAAAAAGTTAGCAAAACCGCCACTGGCGGTAGCACTCTTTCATTTTGATGTCAGCCATACTTCACAGTTGTTTGTTTATTATGTAATCAGGTCGTTGACTTGAGATTCTGTGCAAAAACGTTGTGTGAAATTGATTAAAAATAATTGAAGGAGAATATAAGGATATTACACCTACAAATCTATCCGGAATTGAAAAAATTCTTCATTAGGCAAGAATTAGACAAGACTTGATGGTAACTTAGTTACTAATGGGTAAGTTTTTATTTAATAAGTATTATATTCTAATTATATACAGTGGGTTAGGCTAAATGTGACACCCAGGGTAATTGTGACATGTCCTGTTATAATTCTTCTAAACTAGTTTATATCCAATCCAACCCTGGCATTAGGTTTTTGACATTATTAAATATTTCGCGTAAAATTTCGATTTGATTTAAACTTGTTTAGAAGAATTATAGCCTAACCCATTGTAATTGAATACTTACTATTAAAATATTTGGTGGGAGTTCCAACCACTCTGAAAGCTACACATGGAGAGAATAGGGTTTGTCCAGGTCCACTTTTTGGATCATCTTTTGCCAAATCTCTGCACATAAGGTATATCAGAACCAACCTCCCTGACATTTTGTTTCGAAGATCCGATTCTCCAACCCACTAATAACAAAAAAAAATACGTTTAGGGTAAAGGAAATTGTCCTAATGGTTTTATTAATTTTAAGAAGCAATGTACATACTACTAGTAATAACTAGTAATTAACTTACTGGTCAGCTAATTCGATACACATTATCGGATTGGTATGGTGAGCCGTAGATATATTAGATGACCAGTAAGTTAATTACTAGTTGTTACTAGTAGTATATCCTTATTAAGACAGCTGCCTTTTAATACTAGTAGGCGACTTTATTCGTTTAATAAGTTTAGTTAGTGGTAGGAAATAACATGTGGGGCCACCTATAGCATAACGCTGTCAAGTGCACTGAAATTGAAACATTACAGAAGCCTGTACTATTCGGCAATCGTTCTCAATCGGGTCCCGGGCAATATTTGCTATTTCACGTGGAAGTCATTATGACATCATTTAATGATTTAACGTTAAATGTATACACCTCATGACAAACTCATAACAAACTCATAACATGGTCACAAAATCATGAGATGTGCTCATCATGATGTTCGTATGAGTACAAAACGTGGAAATGATAACATGATGCTTTCATGAGGCCTCCTGAGTTTATGGATGTTGTCCGGGTAAAGACAGCTGCCTTTTAATACTGGTATTCCTAGAAGGCGACTTTATTCGTTTAATAAGTTTAGTGAGTGGTAGGAAATAACATGTGGGGCCACCTATAGCATAACGCTGTCAAGTGCACTGAAATTGAAACATTACAGAAGCCTGTACTATTCGGCAATCGTTCTCAATCGGGTCCCGGGCAATATTTGCTATTTCACGTGGAAGTCATTAGGACATCATTTAATGATTTAACGTTAAATGTATACACCTCATGACAAACTCATAACAAACTCATAACATGGTCACAAAATCATGAGATGTGCTCATCATGATGTTCGTATGAGTACAAAACGTGGAAATCATAATATGATGCTCTCATGAGGCCTCCTGAGTTTATGGATGTTGTCCGGAATAGTTATTTGGGTGTTTAGTTTTGGGTACGACCTCCTAAAAAATATTTGTTTATTTAAAATAAGGAAGTCAAAATTACTCTTAATAAATAATTAGTTAATTAGAGATGTGTGCTGGTATTTATTGGGATTATAATTTTATTATAAATTATATAAATAAATTATATCATAATATTTATGAAGACGTATAAGTCTTCATAAATACCTATAGGTTCTATGTTTACGACTTCATTTACTTTTCTATTTTGCTTTAACATACCAAGGTATTAGATATTGGTATACTTAATGGATATATAATTATTTTTAAAATTACAACAGAAATAAATTGTCGGCTTGCTTTATTAATGCTAATTATTTTTAATTAAAAAGTAAAGTGTGAGTAATAAATACTGCATTTATAAGGGCAGTAATTTTGTCTAATACTTAAAGACTCTAGGCTAAAGTAAATAATATAAAAACGGATCTTATAAAGTTTAGAAAATGGGCACAGAGCCCCAATTCTTCTAAAGTACAAATCTGACTCTGACTTTTTAGGTTGAGAATATTTAAGAAGACAGTTAAATTTTATATATATATATATATATATATATATATATATATATATATATATATATATATATATATATATACATTTATGGGTACTTAATTAAAACTAGGTACCTAAATTCAGATTTGCAATTTTGGTGAAGGCGCCAACATTGTAGGTGTAGAATAGTATATTCTGTAACAAGTTTCGAATAACGCACACTATACGCGAGTGAAAGTTTTGACACATGAGCTGCAGACCAGTGTGACAGTTTCACGAGTGTAGAATATGCATTCCAAACATGTTCCAGACTATATATTTTCTTCGACTACAATTTTTTTAAATTATTTTTTTAATATATCGCTCAAGTCCACATGCTACAAATGTCAGTGTCATTTTAATTGTTTAAATTTATTAAAATTTAGTTATTAATGAGCACTGAGATGTCGCCATATATGCCTATTCCATCTCAAGAGCGAGAATTTAATATTCCCTCACAATATGACAGAATCCAGTAATTCTATCATTGAAAATTATTTAAAAATTATGATTTTTTAAGGTAGTAATTGCTAACAAAAATATATGATACTTTTAATATATTAATTGTTGGTATTTACAAGATATAGTAATTGTCAAATTACTAAGGAAACTGCAGTTTGCATAAAAGTTTTATGATAAAACTTACTTGTAAAAAAGTTCTGCCTTCGTCCCTGTAAAGTCTAAATGGTACGTCGTTGTCCAAAGGATTTCTTAAATCGACCCATCCAGTTTCAGTCATAAATTTTGCTCCTGAAACGGCACATATGGGCGTTTGAATTCCTGAAAAAAATATATATATTGATAAATAATTAAAAAATAAATAATAACTCGGGTACCGTTTAAGCTAGAGTGGCGATCTTTTGCATGTATACTAGTATTAATAAGGGCAATAAGTTTATGTTAATTTATTTTTTTAATTTATCCAGAGGCGTGCCCAGACGGACAAAATATATGAGGCTTAAAACATTTTTGCCCCAAACTTTTCTATGTGTATGTTTTTTGGATTTGTTGTAAAAAATATAGATTTCTAGAGTAAAAATACATATAAAATATCATATAGTGTAACACTGTAGGAGCAACCGTTATCAAAAAAAAATGCAATTAAGAGGAAGTAACATTTTGTGCCACCAAAAACGTTACATTTTAAAAGGCTATTACTCCTTTAATATTAAATTTAGGTGTTTTGGTGTATAATACTTTTTTGCTCAGTTTTAAATGAAGAATCACCCTGCAGCATTAAAATTTTATTGGTGCTTTTTTTTGTTCCCCATTCAATACGTCATCTTCGAAGGGCCGTAGCTCCCTTAGGGCTCATTTCCGGACCAACCTTTATAGAAACTTTTTTTCATATTTTTGGATGTAGAATCACCTCTTAAATTTCGGTACGCGAGTTCTGGAACAGGCTGTATGTATAGTATATATCATATTTTAACCGTTTTTACTCGCGCGCCGTTCACATGTCACACATTATAATAGATTGAATAGATTTAAAACAATCATTTAGTAACTTATAGATATTTAAAACAACAGTTTGCCTGGTATTTGTTTCTCACGACTTCTACATAGTTTTTGAGATTAGATCAATAATTTTGGGACTAGTGGGGTAAAAACAGTCTTTAAAAGGTGCCTTTGACATATGTCATGTTCAAATTGTTAAAGAAATAGTTATTTATGGTACTAGTGGGTAAAGTAAGATATTGCCCATGAGAAAATTAACCTGCGAGGCGTCAGCCAAGCAGGTTAATTTTCGAGAGGGCAATATCGGTTTACCCATGAGTGCCATACAAGGTTTTATCCAATAAATAGCTTAGGAATTCATATTTTTATTAAAAATTTTAATGACATTTACAAGAAAATAATTTGACAAGTGACAGTTGAGTGGGTAAAATAAATAATTATCCACTCAATAAAGTAAAAGCCACGCGGGGGTTATTATTGAGTTTATCTATTTAAAATAAAGCTGGTAATTGTCTTATTATCTGTATGTATTGGATAATGAAAGTTTATTTATAGTTATGAAATGACTTTTTGTTTAAATAATTTTTTTTAGAATTGACAGATGTCAAATGAACTTTTTAAAAACTGTTTTTAACCCTTGGCCTGCAAAATAATTGTGTATAACTGTGAAAATATGCTAATGTGAATGTAATAAATGTAATGTGTTTACTCGGCAAGTGAACAAATAGATTCAACTTATTTTACCACCTTTTTGGGGTTTCTAGCACCCAAAGGAACCGGACCCAGGACCTGGCGGTTTGGTTCGGTATAGAAAATAAAGCGAAGGAAAAAATATTGTAAACTCGTGTAATTTAAGAATTTATAGATATTCATAGGTAATTAATTATTCATTTTAAATATTGCGTATCTATGAGAGACAGCTGATACATAAAAATACGGTTGCTTTTTTAAGTATCTACCATTTCTGGTACTGTTATTCAACAATCGATATAAAACGTACGTTACTCTCTTGAGAATCCATATGTCGTTAGAGAATCTGAAGTCTATTTGAAAAAAAACGTCCAAGATTTACAGTCTTTATACACAATAAAAAATAATTTGTATCTATAATATTGTTGCAAAAATAATTTTTGGAATTCTTATAGTTATCTTTCAGGTATAATTTTAATATAATATATTATTCGCAGTGCGTAAGCTCTAGATAAGATAAATTAAGTTTTAGTGGCTTTCTGAGGCAAGCCAAGAGTTAATTCTGTTGTTTCTTATCGTATTCCGAAGAGCTGATTATATTTTGGGGGTAAACGATTGGGGGTAAGGGGGTAAAAATAGGGTAAAACTCCTATTTTTAGCGTTTTTTGTTTATAATTAAGGCAATTATTATTGTATTTGGTTAATTTAGCACTTATATAAAAGATAATTTTAAATTGGTCAAAAAATGTTATAAACAACGTTTTCCTAAAACGTATTGTTTTCGAGATATTGGCGTTTAAACCAGTAAAAGGTTTTTTTAGCACATCTCACATATTTATAACCCGATTTCAAAAAATTATATTTTAAATACAAGCTCTTTTTAAGCCCTATAAAAAATGTTATATACAGTTTTTTGCTAGAATATAATGTTTTAAAGATACAACATTTAAAATCAAACAAAACACCTAGTTTGAAATTTGCAAACTAGATGGCTCTAGTGTACAAATTTTAAGCTTCCATTCATTTGTTTTTAAAATCAATCAAAAATTGTAATTAATAAGTAAAAACATATTTTTATTATTAGTTTTAATTATATATAAAGTGTACAATAAAAGCTAAAGTTTAATATAAATATTATACAAGTTAGTTTGTGCAGTGAGGAGTAGTAGTAAAATTGTAATTATGTTATGCTACACTGTTCTAATAGCATGTTATTAGTTTTCCCAATAGTGCCGATGTTTTGACAGGGTGCTTGCAACGTTTCATCTAGTTTTAAAATGAATTCCCCCAAAAACAAAAATGCTGTGTTTTACAAAAATCGAAAAAATCAGAAAAATTACTCTATTTTAAGGATCAATCTGCGCAATTTTGAAACAATTCAATTTAAAAACAAAATAGTTATAAGGGCATATTTGACGAGATAATAACATTAAATACTGTACCAAACCTTATGTACAAATATTTACAGTTGACTCGTGGTGTACAGTGCTGCCATCCGAAAAATTCTCCGGATTTCACGGTTTTTGGTTATCAGTGGTGATTTTTTTCTGTGTAAGATTAGATTTTGTATGTACATTTTTCTCTTCTTCGTGGATTACTTACCTACTGATGTGGTTTATTTTTATCTGAGATTAAACGGATTTGACAAAATCGAAACAGTTTTAATTGCTAAACTGATACAGATTTTTTCTAGACTAGAACTAGTAGGCATCATAAATTGTACTATCACACATAAGGTGATTTATTTTTCTATATTTATAACATTAGCTGAGTAAAAAGTATAGTATATTAAAGTACTAGTTTCATAACATACGTTTTTCTATCTTGCGACTCTTATAAGCTCATAATCACACGCATTTTGCGTGTTCTTATAGGCCTATAAGAGGTACTGGTACTTTTGTTCTTCTGGGTTGGCAACAGACCTGGCCTATCGCTTGACGTTTTCCGTGCAAATGTCAATGTCACTTTGAAGTTGAATTTTCTACAAAATGTTGTGTTCAGGTTATTTTTACCATGTGAAACTTTTGGCTTGGTTAATTGCAGTAAAAAAGAGAAGAGGTGACTATAAAATATATCAAAATATAATTTGTTCTTAGAATTTTAAACATGGTGTAAACTGTAATGCCAATCCAAAACAAAAATCTCTAAATCAGTCATCAATTTAAATGTAAGTTTTTTTTAAATTTTAGAGCAAAATAGAAAAAATTGTATAAAGCACTCGTTTCATAACACGTTTTTAGCGCACTAGTACTTTAGAAAACTTGCCGCAAGCGGCTCGTTTTCCAAACTTGTACTCGTGCGCTAAAAACGTATGTTATAGATAGATAGATAGATAGATATCTTTATTGTCCTTGGCTATTTTACAATAGATAGACTCGTCATTAAAATATAATATTGAGACTTAAAACTATATCACAAACATATTATTCGTATATAAAAAAAAATAAAATATTTACATGCATACATAAATAAAAACACAAAAAAAAAAATAAACGAATGATCTTATGAAAGCGATATATTTATAACTCAAACCAGGGTAGACATATAGTTTTCGAACTCTTCGAAAGAATAAAACGTTTGTGAGAGCAATAATTTTTTAATATTTTTTTTAAAAATGTTAATAGATGTGGCTTCTTTAATGGAATTGGGTAAAATATTGAAATAGTGGTATCCTGCATAGGCAGGAGATTTTTTAAACATAGATAATCTAAATTTATTGCAACGAATTAGGTCTCGTTGTCGAGTGGGGTAATTATGTAGATAACCATTTGTTACAAAAAAATTACGATTATTAAAAACATATACCAATAACTTAAATAAATAAATAGACGTCACAGTTAAAATAGAGTTATTTTTAAAATGATCACGACACGTATGGTTAAAGTCAAGGTTATAAATGACTCTTATCATTCGTTTTTGAACTACAAGAACTCTATTAATATCACTAGAATGATCCCACACAATTATGTTATATGATAATAGCGAATGAACATTTGCATAGTAAACACTCAATAAGGTCTTTTGCTCTAGTGAGTTTTTAAGGCTCCTAATAACATAAACTTGCTTCATAAGTCTATTACAAAGCTTATCAATGTGGAGAGACCAGGTAAGATTTTTATCTATTGTGACTCCTAAAAAACAGATTGATTTAGCAGGTACAAATGATTGGTTGTTAAAGACAAAAGTGGGATTAGCGAAAACCTTTCTTTGGTGCCCAAATTCTGTAAAGACTGTTTTATCATGGTTAAGTATTAATTTGTTTTTATGGCACCACTTGGCGAACGCTTCAACTACCATATTGACTCTTTTAATAAGATTATCTCTATTTAAATCAATAATGACAATTGTAGTATCGTCTGCATACATGAAAATTTTACCATCTAAAACAAAATAAGGTAAGTCATTTACAAAAAGAAGAAATAATAAAGGCCCAAGAATACTGCCTTGAGGGGTTCCTGCAAATGACTTAAATAATTTAGAGAAGACTCCGTTTATTTTAACCCTAAAAAAGTTAAAAAAGACTTGATCCAATCATTAATCTTTCCACGTACTCCTAAATTAAAAAGTTTTGTTTTGAGAAAATCAGGATCCACAGTGTCAAAGGCCCTTGATAAGTCGAAACTTATAGCAATAACAAAATAACCACTATCTATGGATTCATACAGATGCTGTACAAAATCGATAGAGGCCGTTTCTGTGGACCTGCCCTCCCTGAAACCATGCTGACAAGAATTGAGAACTTTATTTTTTTGTAAAAAATCTACTATTTGTCTGCAGACAAGCTTTTCAAATATTTTTGATATGACACTTAATAAAGAGATGGGTCTATAATTGGCAGGATTGGTGGTTTCGTTTTTTTTATGGATTAGGGTAACTGAACATTCTTTAAGGGCGCTTGGGAACTCCCCAGATTTTACAGACATATTGATTAAATCCGTTTGGACTTTTTCACAACATTCTTAATAAAACTTATTGGGAGTTCGTCTAATCCTGTGGATTTTTTACACGGAAAACCTTTAATCACATATATGACCTCGTTCTTTAAGATAGGTCTAAATAGTAGAGTTTCTGAGATAATAGGATTGGTTGTGCACTCCGAAGATAAGTCTTGTCCAAAAGTACTAATTAATAAATTGTTTACTACATTGCTTAAATATTTGCCAAAAGTATCTGCAACACGAGATTCATCCGCTATTAAGATATTATTTTCTAATAAATGAATGTTTTTAGGTTTTTGGGTACGATTTTGCAAAAAATTACGTTCTTTCGTAGTTTTATAGGTGTTTTCTGCTATACTAAATAGTTCCAGGTAGCTACTAACTATTCACTATTATATTTTGGATATTATGAAACTAGTACTTTAATATACTATTATAACATGTTCTGAGTAAACAGTAAGTAAATAAAGTCATAAGTGACATTTATCAATTGTTTATTAAATTATCTTCTACCAGGAGAGAAAATAGTAAATTGTTTTACTAAGAGAAAAAGTGAAGCTTTTTTTTACTAGTCTGTAGAATTTACGCGAAGTGGAGTCCGGAAACTACAGACGAGTAAAAAAAGCACGTTTCCTCTGAGTAAAACATACTATTTTTTCTTCAAGCATCCTATATACATTTTTTAAATATTAATTTTTGAATTTAATTTATGCAGTAATAAAGTATGTTTTTTTTTTGTATTAAAATAGGCCAATAAAACCCGTTCGAAATAAACTTAAACCTTCCTTAGCTCATTTAAATTTTTTTTCGTAGGCTAAATCGTACACTTTTTGGGTTTCGATGGTAACTTGTCTAATGTAGCATTTGCAATTTCGGAGAGATTTGTAGGTGTATAAACCATATATTCTTCTTAAATCATTTTTAATCAATTTCACACAAGGTTTTTGCACAGAATCCCTAGTCAACCACCTATTTACATAATAAACAAACAAGTTTGAAGTATGGCTGTCATCAAAGTCAAAGAGTGCTGCTGCCAGTGGTGGTTTTGCTAACTAACTTTTTTTACGGCGTACAACAATGAACTCATTTTTTTAATGTAAAAAAATATATCACTTCTAACTATTGTGTTTAGTTATAAATTATGAACATTTTAGTACGCTCGAAGAAAAAAATAGTTATTTATGGTACTAGTGGGTAAAGTAAGATATGAGAAATTAACCTGCGAGGCGTCAGCCAAGCAGGTTAATTTTCGAGAGGGCAATATCGGTTTACCCATGAGTGCCATACAAGGTTTTATCCAATAAATGGCTTAGGAATTCATATTTTTATTAAAAATTTTAATGACATTTACAAGAAAATAATTTGACAAGTGACAGTTGAGTGGGTAAAATAAATAATTATCCACTCAATAAAGTAAAAGCCACGCGGGGGTTATTATTGAGTTTATCTATTTAAAATAAAGCTGGTAATTGTCTCATTTTCTGTATGTATTGGATAAAAATATTCATACTAATGTTGTAACCGGGTACCTATATAAGTAATTTTAAGATTAAAACACTTTTTCAAATTATAGCAGGAAATATAACTTAACAAGTAAACAAAATACTTAAGTTCTTACTTATACGATACTTCTCAAATTTACAGTAAATTACAAAATTATGGAGGAAGCTAATTTATCTATTAGATAAAACGGTTCTGTGCATAATCATAATAAAACATAAGATAAAAATGATTCCTTAATTTCTTTATTACACGTTTTATAGATTTTTGTATGAAATATGGAATTATAAGAAGATTATTTCATTTTCACCTGTGGAATGCAGCAGAAGATGTATTTATTAATTATTCCTTTAAATTGCTTTGTGGTCCTTCATTATTAACACTATTTTATTCCACATAAACTAGATGAACAGTTGCCAGCATTTTATCAAGCCATCGGCACTTAGTGCTACTAAGAGTGCCCATGTATTGAAATCTTCGCCGAAAAGTCAAAATCTTTGACCACGTTTTTTTCACATTTCTCGACGTTTTAGACCATTCTGAGTCGAAATCAGTAAAAAAAATTTTGCATCCGTCTGTCTGTCTGGGTGTAAACTCTCTAACTTCATTTCTACATGAGATATCGACTTGCAGTTTTTTGCATATTGTTTCTTATCGTATTCCGAAGAGCTGATTAGATTTTGGGGGTAAACGATTGGAGGTAAGGGGGTAAAAATAGGGTAAAACTCCTATTTTTAGCGTTTTTGTTTATAATTAAGGCAATTATTATTTTATTTGGTTAATTTAGCACTTATATAAAAGATAGTTTGGTCAAAAAATGTTATAAACAACGTTTTCCTAAAACGCATTGTTTTCGAGATATTGGCGTTTAAAGCAGTAAAAGGTTTTTTTAGCATATCTCACATATTTATAACCCGATTTCAAAAAATTGTATTTTAAATAAAAGCTCTTTTTAAGCCCTATAAAAAATGTTATATACAGTTTTTTGTTAGAATATAATGTTTTAAAGATACAGAATTTAAAATCAAACAAAACACCTAGTTTGAAATTTGCAAACTAGATGGCTCTAGTGTACAATAGTGCCGATGTTTTGACAGGGTGCATGCAACGTTTCATCTAGTTGAAATGTTATAAAAATGGGAGTTGCGTTAATAGAAAACCATTAATACCTGCCTGTTTCACAATTTATTAAAGTTTGAAATTCTGTATCTCTAAAACATTATAGTCTAGCAAAAAACTGTATATAATATTATTTCTACTACCTAATTAAGTGCTAGCTTACATATTATCTACCGTTGTCAAGGCTTGTTTACCTTGGCAACCAACTTATTTATTATTGACCGTTGTTAAGCATTGTTTATTGACGACCTTCAATAAAAAAAATTTGAGACGACTACTAACTTTTTTCAGCTTACTTGTCAAACAGTTTGATAAAGAAAAACCTTCCGTATTTTTCGAGGTATTTTTAATTGAAAGAATCAATCACTGTATGTAGGTTCCACAGGTTCTACAGTAAGTAGGTATCTCTCACGATTTTGGAAGCATAAATAATTGTTTTACATTTCTAAGTACCAACTAGGAACCTTACCAGCTATTAATTTCTAGACGCCTGTTAAAAACTAGTCAGGAATTCATCAATCAAAATGATAGAGAAGGTGCCTTACTGAATCCCTTTCACAAAAATTATTTATTTAATATAATTGTTATTAACAAATATAACAGAGTTTAATGCCTATACGATTTTTGAATTTAAATATCTCAGCTTACAGAGCATCAAATTTTAAGTATGAGACACGTTTTTTAAATTGAATTTCTTGTCTTTTTACAGGTGGAAACATCCGTTATTAAAAGCGACCGAAAAATCAATTTTTTTTTGCATTTTCGTCGAGAAAATGTAAACAAAGTGGGTGTTAAAAAAATGTCTGTCTGTGTCTCTGTCGGTCTGTATGTAAAACTTATAATATTTTAACGGAATGTCCGATTTTAAAAAGTCCAAACCAAACGTTTTGGGACCTTTTCTATTTGCTTTTTTTTATAAACTTCCTTATTTCTCCATCCGTCTAGAAAAGGTACCCGTTTCACATGTTTTATTACATGACAATCTTCCCATTTGTAAGTATTTTGAAACAACTTGTTTCTCATAAATTTTACAAATATCATCATCATATCTTATTTCCAGCATTACGAAGGAATATAAGGCTTAAAGTGCTAAAATTAATCTACTTATTTAATAACTTACATTAAAATTTAATCTCTTTACTCTTATGAGATGTGATAGCATGCATATTAAGACGACACAGGTATAGTCCAGTCAAACAATAAATGTAAATTGCAATAAATTTACACAGGTAGTAGTGGATGGTAACAAAACACTCCTGTGAATTTTTTTACCGGGTGATTTGCCTAAGGGGTGTCCGCTATCTTGAATTTTAGGGGTAAGTTGCTTACCAATTTTGTTAAGGAATTTCTAACAATTTTTGTTGGGATCATTTTTTTAATATATTTTTCTATTTTGCGACTCTTATAAGCTCATAATCACACGCATTTCGCGTGTTCTTATAGGCCCATAAGAGGTCTCTACTTTTTTTTCTGTTGGGTTGGCAACATACAAAAGCCTATCTCTTGACGTTTTGCGTGCAAATGTCAATGTCGATTTAAAGTTTATTTTTTTACAAAATTTTGTGTTTGGGTTATTTTTTACAGTGTTAAAATTGTGGACTGGTTAATTGCAGTGAAAAAAGAAGAGATGACTGTAAAATATATCAAAATATCATTTGTTCTTAGAATTTTAAACATAGTTTAAACTGTAATGCAAACCCAAAACAAAAATCCCTAAATCAGTCATCAATTTAAATGTAAGTTTTTTAAATTTTAGAGCAAAATAGAAAGAATTGTATAAAGCACTCGTTTCATAACACGTTTTTAGAGCACTAAACTTGTACTCGTGCACTAAAAACGTATGTTGTGAAACTAGTACTTTAATATACTATAATAACAATCGAGTTAATTCAAAAATAGCAATGTTGGAGGTGAAATTGTTTTTTTTTCCATTTTTCAGCCAAATTATTCATCGGACGATAAAAGTGGTTATGAGCAAACTTGTACACGGAAAGAAATTAGTGGGCTCTGCGCTATACATTATAAGATATTTGGTAACAGTGGCAAATTATAGTGATTTAAGCTATAGATTATAAGGGACACAATAACTAATAATGGTAAAAATAAATTGGAAACGATTATATATATTACAGATACGATTATATTTATTACAGGCACTATTATAAATTTACAGAAATTTTATTATATTATAAAAATTATTAGCACGGACAATAATTAAATCTATTTAAGCTATAAATGCCATACTATTTGTTATATTTTATTATTCACTAAACAATTAAAGTATTTCATATAAATTTTTACACAGACTGCCATAATTGTAAGAGAAAGCCTTGTATTTATATAATAAGCGATTATAATTTGCTTGGTATGTGTGTTATAGCGCTCCTAGCTATAATTTTTTTTCCGTGTAGCTCTTGAAATTCTCTACCCTCTAAAATATCAGCCCGTGTACATTTATTGCTATTTAACATATGAATTTCTCGTTATTTGACTGGACTACTAGTGCAAGTGATATTTCTTCCATAACTGGTACCCGCATTGAATCTCAGATGGCGTGAAGGCTATTCATCACTTTGAAAAATGGAATGGTTACATTAACATTACATGCCCAATTTCCGCAATAATTTTCAAAAAGAGGTGTGCCTATGGTGTGCTCTAGTTAATAACTAAACATTATGAATGGTACATGCTACACAATCAAATTAATCGTAAGATACACGATTCGCTCACCGCAGTAATGAGAAGAATCTAGCACATGCGCACTGGTTTGCTTATTTTTGTTTTGACAGATGTCAAAAGTGGCTTCCGTTTAGGCAGTTGTAGTTTTATGAAATAGTTTAATTTGAGTGGGGTTACGGTGCGCATTAGGTCCACAAAAATGAACTATATTTTAGCATTGATTTCTGGTTTTATTACTAAAACTTACTGTCTTGAATATAATTAGGTGCGGAAAATCCAGTATTTTTGTTAGAATACATAGCAAAAGATTGTTAAAATACTCACGAATTTCTGTTTGATTATTTTAATGGGGGCCTTAAATTACTGGACTTTTTACATAGTAAAAAATTGCATAGTGGTAAAAAATATTTCACGAGTGTTAAGAAAACTGATTGTTAATTTTTACACTCGTGTTAATGATATTTTCACTCGTAATTCATAACCCATAACTTACCATCAAATAATAGTGAAAATGATTTCCTGGGTGTAAATTTTGCACTCTGTGTACAAGCGAAAGCTGCCCCTAGTTTTCTCCCTCTACTTTCGCGCTTTGATATGTTGGGCGCAGAAGCGTAATTTCTCGCCGGAGCAAACCCTGCTCTTCCACAGTTGTCAAATATAACCAACAATTAATAAATAGTTTTTTAAATATTACAGTCCACTAATAAATCTGAAGCCAGTGCAAAGGTGCATTAAAATGTGTTTTAGTGCACTCAACATTCGGAAATTCAGAGTTTGAATGGTAAATTTTACACTGAAACCTGATAAAAAGATTTGAATGTATGGTAAATTTATTCAAAAATTACACTTGCCCCACCTTATCCTATTATATTTTGCGTAAACGATAATATATTTTACAGTTATATTTTCGATTTTATCTGGACATTATAGCGAAAATAATGTAAAAATTAAAGATAAACTTTTCAATGAATTAAGTAAAATAATAAAATAAAACTTTCTTCGCGAAGAAACGTGCTTTTTTATATGAGGTTCATTTTTGCTTTGGGAGAACCTGTTTAGGACTTTTTGTCGTACAGAAGCTTTCAAAAAGTTGGCTGGAATGCACTTGTCAAGATCTGTATCTGACGTTAAGTGTATTTGGAGATTCCCTGACAAAAATAAACAAGCCGTGAAGATATGTAGTGCTACGCATTTGATTATACCGGAAGGTCCCAAACTTTGGGACCCAAAGTCACCCACCTTAAAATTCCCATTTTTAGGAACACTAGATCTAGGTCTTAAGTTAGCAAGGTGACAGACTTTTTTTTAATTTTAAACCCTAAAAAAAATGTATAAAAAAAATAAAAAACACTGCCAACTATACTGGAAATCCAATAAAACCTGCAGTGACTCAGTTGCGAATGTGTGGTAAAGGGCGAAGATCATACCAGTTCGGGTGCGACTAGCGTAATTTTGTCAAAGCTTCGCAATACAATACAATACAATATAAGTGGGGTTGTGAGGCATGGTACTGCCTTTTAAATCACTGCGACCAATGAGATCTATTGTGAATCCCCTTTGCAATTTAGTCCACATCAAACTTTAGGCTTTCAAAGAAGCCTAAGAGTTTTTCGGGGGCTACTTGGGATATATCTGCAGGTCTTGGGTATACCTGTTCTAGATATTGTAGCCTTTTGCGAGCAATGGCTTCGCAGAAGCAAATAATGCGTTCGGCCGTTTCTGGTGCTTCTGAGCATAGATGGCAAATGTCGATTTCAGACTTTCCCATTTTTTTAAGATATCTTAACGGGCAGTGTCCGGTTAACAGCCCTGTATAGGTCTTTAGGTCCACCTTGCTGAGATCGAGTAATTTTCTTGTTCGTTTAGGTTCATATTTTATGAATATTTTGGCCTGTCTTAAGTTTTGGTCTTTCCAATATCGAGTTTTGATTTTGGTTTCCCATCTCTTAATTGCATCTACCTGATGGCTTTTGTTAAAGTCACAGAAAGGTTCAGGGCCAATAAATTGAGCGCATGCTCCCTCTCTCGCGAGAGAGTCCGCAGCCTCATTGCCCTCAACACCCTCGTGTCCTGGCACCCACATCAAGGATACCTTGTTGGTTTCTGCCAGTTGTTTGAGGGTTTCGTAGCATTCCCAGGCAAGCTTTGACCCAAATGTACATGAGTTTAGTGCCTTTAAAGCTGCTTGGCGGATCCCTTATACGAAAGCAGCAGAGGCATGAGCCACTGCTGGTTTTATTGAATTTCCAGTATAGGAAACATAAATATCTTCATGACTTGTTCAGACGTACGTAAGAGTAATCCCAGCTATTAAATAAGGAAAATTACACGACATATGGCGCAGAAAAACTGTTTGAATAATATGATAAAATTAAACAAAGCAGGACATTAAAAGAACTAGATTGTACATAAAATGAAGTGGTTGAGCTTGCTATAACGGAATTTTACCTGTTATATAACACAGCCTGTTTTATATTTTTTTAATTGGGTTTCGAATAAAAAATAGCCGGTATACTGGCGAACAAAAATTCAATAAGAAGATATTAATTTTATTCAAAATTTTAATCAGTTTTTTCGTATCGAATAAATTATTAAAACTAAAGTCTGCAGATTGATATCACATTATTACTTATACTGCATCCCTATTACTGAGTCTTCTCTCAAAAACAAAAATGTCACAGTCATCAGAGAGTTTTTTTTAATAATTTTTATATTTTATTTAGTTTATACATATACAGGGTGATCCATAACTGGCATGCCAAAATTTAAGAGGTGATTCTAGATCCAAAAATATAAAAAAAGTTCCTATAAAGGTTGGTCCGGAAATGAGCCCTAAGGGATCTAGGGCCCTTTAAAATTGTAATAAAAATAAGGTTTTTAATTAATAACTTGGGTACCGTTTAAGCTAGAGCGGCGAGTTTTTGCATGTATACTAGTATTAATAAGGGCAATAAGTTTATGTTAATTTATTTTAAGAATTTATCCAGAGGCGTGCCCAGACGGACAAAATATATGAGGCTTAAAACATTTTTGCCCCAAACTTTTCTATGTGTATGTTTTTTGGATTTGTTGTAAAAAATATAGATTTCTAGAGTAAAAATACATATAAAATATCATATAGTGTAACACTGTAGGAGCAACCGTTATCAAAAAAAAAATGCAATTAAGAGGAAGTAACATTTTGTGCCACCAAAAACGTTACTTTTTAAAAGGCTATTACTCCTTTAATATTAAATTTAGGTGTTTTGGTGTATAATACTTTTTTGCTCAGTTTTAAATGAAGAATCACCCTGCAGCATTAAAATTTTATTGGTGCTTTTTTTTTTGTTCCCCATTCAATACGTCATCTTCGAAGGGCCGTAGCTCCCTTAGGGCTCATTTCCGGACCAACCTTTATAGAATTTTTTTTTCATATTTTTGGATGTAGAATCACCTCTTAAATTTCGGTACGCGAGTTCTGGAACAGGCTGTATATATATACCCTTAATTGTATAAACTCTGTAATTGGGGAAACCTGTGTGAGTTTTTGAATAAATAAATAAATAAATAATATCCAACAAGCGTATGCTAATTGCTATTAATCAGTGAGGGTAAATTTTGCGACACGAGCCGGTAGGTGAGTGTCGTAATTACCCGAATGTATAATAGCTATTATACGCGAGTAGGATACTATACTTTATCCACGAAAATTTCACAGTTTAAACAGTTTATTTTTACAGACTCGGGGGTAAAAACGTTTATATTGGTTTCTCATAAAGAATTATGCAGAGAATATTGGACTTAGAAGAATATTTAGAAGCTGTCAAAATCTTGTACCGATTGAAATTTAATGTAGAACTAAAAACTCTCTGGTACAAAATATATTTTCTGTGAAGGTCCCTGTGACGAGTATAAATAAATTTAATTTAATATAATCTAATATAATCTAATCTTATCTGAATTAACAAAGTTTACAATTTTATAATTTCCTTTTTTTTTCCAGTTTTAGATAATAATTCTATCAAACGCAAGTAAGAATATACAATTAATTTTTAATTAACCTTTAAGAATGAATATTCAGTTACATTTATATTTGATATAGTCATTACCAATAAATTTTAATTAAAAAAGTAATATTAAGACAGAAATTAAATTTATATATACAGTGCGTGCATTAAGTCTGGAATCACCCGATTAACTTTTTAGTTACAAGTAAAACACAAAAACCCTCGGATAGGTCGATTTTTATTTTTAATTTTGCAAATTATGGTGTAATAAAAGTTATTAAAATTTGCACCCCCTTGCACCCTCACCCCCCAACTTTTTTTTTTCAAATAGCAACCTACCCCTTGTGACACTTCGTTGGAAAGGTAATTTAATAAGCTTTCCAACGGTGTATAATAAAGCCTAATTTGGTAAAGGGCTAATGATAAAATGCACAATTTAGTTTATTATAAAGACATGTAAAGTATAACTTTAGTTCACTATAAATGTTCAAATTGATGTCCTTCAGCTCTTTGACAGTGGACAGTAAAAAACGGGATTAAAATCGATTAAATAGTAAACATAAAATTGGTCAATAAAAAGAAAAAAAATTGCATTTTTGAACAGGGTATAAAATATTACAATAAGTTTAAAACAACCTTATTTAGATTCTCAGGAAGGTGCCAAGTAGGAAATAGGGCAACAATTACCATATTATGCGTAATATTTCACACAAACAATGTTTAAATAAAACATGCGTTTTTTCATAGACCCTTTAACAAATTAGGCTTTATCATACACTGTTGGAAAGCTTATTAAATTACCTTTCCAACGATGTATCACAAGGGGTAGGTTGCTATTTGAAAAAAAAAAGTTGGGGGGTGAGGGTGCAAGGGGGTGCCAATTTTGATAACTTTTTTTAGACCAAAATTTGCAGAATTAAAAATATAAATCGACCTGTCTGAGGATTTTTGTATTTTACTTGTAACTAAAAAGTTATTCGGGTGATTCCAGACTTAATGCACGCACTGTATATATATTCTTGAGATAAGATTAATGAACACACTGAATATAATTTTACATTATAAATAAATCAATTTTTTTTTAAATAGTTAAATTACTCTTAGAGCTTCATCCAATCTTGAATGCGCAGTAAAATAAGTAGCCCTCTGCTCCGCCACTTGTGTGAAAAATTTGAACCCTCGCAGATGACAATGGTCGCCACCATAGGGTCACTACTTCTCTCTAATTCATTGACTTGAATAGTTATACTTTTAACGGTGAATTTTCAACTTTTTACTCCATACACTTCATTTAAAATAGCTCGGGTTTTTCTTTTTCATCCCTAGGCAACTGCACATAATACCTAGTGTTAAATACGGTTCTGCATTAGTTAGGTTTATGAAAAGACCTTTGAAACTGGCAGCAATTCTAAAAAATCAGCGGTGTAGCTGACCGGAAGTTACGGTCGTTGATAATTATGAATTGTTAAATTTATTCTTATGATTATTACTTGAGATTCTTTATAAAGATCAAGCTGGCTCGTCTAAACGCGCGTCCAGGCGTTACAGTACCTACTTATACCACATTAAATATTATAAAGCGTATAAATTACATATTTTAGTCCCTTAAAAAGGCATGATAATAGATAGTATACCGCGACCATATAGTTGCGGAAGCCAGATCTAAACAATAATAGTGGACTCCTCAGAAATTACATCGGCACTAAGTACTACTAAGAGTCCCGATGTATTGAAATCTTCGCCGAATAGTGACTTAAATAACATCTTTGAGTGGAGCAAATCGTGGCTTCTTCCTTTAAATATATCCAAATGTTGCGTACTTCACATTGGTAAGAATAACCCCCGGTACAACTATACAATAAACAATGCTCAACTTATGGTTACTGAATCACAAGAGGATCTTGGTGTCACAATAAACTCAAATCTCTCGTGGTCCGAACACATATCTAAGATCGTGAAAAAAGCGAACTCTACCTCATTTCTTTTAAATAAAACGTTTATAAATAAAGACATACGAGTGCGGTCAAGACTGTTTAAAACTTTTGTCCGCCCTATTTTAGAATTCGCGAACTCAGTTTGGTTTCCTGTGTTAGTGCGTGACAAGACAGCGCTCGAAGACGTCCAGCGGAGATTCACCCGATATTCATATGGACAAAATCGCCCTTCGTATGAACACCGCCTAAGACTCTATAAGCTTCCATCAATAAACGATCGTCATTTGCGGGGCGATATGATCTGCACCTTCAACTCAATTAATATTCAGTCCTCTTTAACCCACCTGCTCAAACTAGCAGAGGATGATCGACTTCGTGGCCACTCCAAGAAGCTAAAGAGACCTACCTTTAGAACCACGTACAAAGAATTCACCCTGCCTGTCCGTGTGTTCCACAAATGGAACTCACTTCCTGAAGAAGTTGTGTCTGCCAGTAACTCCAACATTTTTAAAATCAGATATGATAATTTCGTATTGTAAAATTAGGTCAAATGAGTATTATAGGTTTTAAACCTTCACTCATATTTTTTCGTAATAATAATAATAATAATAATAAAATCAGTGAAAAAAATGTTTCCGTCCATCTGGCTGTCTGTCTGTCTATCTTTAAACTCGATAATTCCATTTGGTTATAATAAGATATCGTTTTTTGCATAATGTTTCTTATCATATTTCGAAAAGCTGATTAGATTTTGGGAGTAAACGATTAGGGGTAAGGGGTAAGAATGGGGTAAACTCCTATTTTTAGCGTTTTTTTGGTTATAATTAAGTTAATTATTATTGTATTTTATTAATTTACCACTTATGATTTTTTTTAATTGCTAAAAAAAATTTATAAACAACTTTTTCCTAAGATACATTGTTTTCGAGATATTAGCGATTATAGTGGTAAAATGTTTTTTAGCATAACTCACTTATTTATAAACCGATTTCAAAAAATTATATTTGAAATGAAAGATCTTTTTAAGCCCTACAAAAAATGTTCTATACAGTTTTTGCTAGAATATATCGTTTTGAGGATACAGAGCTACGGCCCTTTAAAATTGTTATAAAAATAAGGTTTTTAATTAATAACTCTGGTACCCTTTAAGGTAGAGCGACGAGCTTTTGCATGTATACTAGTATTAATAATGGCAATAAGTTTATGTTAATTATTTTTTTTTTAAATTTATCCGGAAGCGTCCCTAGATGGAAAAATGTATTAACTTAACACATTTTTGCCCCGAACTTTTTTATGTGTACTTTTTTTGGACTTTTTGTAAAAAATATGGACTCCTTGAGTAAAAATACATAAAAAATGTCCTATAGTGTAACACTGTAGGAGCAACCGTTTTCAAAAAAATGCAATTAAGAGGAAATAACATTTAGTGCCACCAAAAACGTTACTTGTTAAAAGGCCATTACTCCTTTAATATTAAATTTAGGTGTTTTGGTGAAGAATACTTTTTTGCTCAGTTTTATATGGAAAATGGAGAATTACCCTGCAGCATTAAAATTTTATTGATGCTTTTATTTGTTCCCCATTCAATATGTCATCTTTGAAGGGCCGTAGCTCCCTTAGGGCTCATTTCCGGACCAACCTTTATAGATTTTTTTTCCTATTTTTGGATGTAGAATCACCTCTTAAATGGCATAGCATGGCATGGTAGTTACTGATCACCATGTATATTATATTTATATATTTATTTATTTATATTATTAAAATAAACAATAATTAAAAATGAAATTTAACGAATCATTTTATATTTAAGTAATTTCTAAAACAGTCAATTAATAGTAGATTAAAAGCAGTTTATGCAAAAAAAACATAAAACACCTCAGATTAAGATTAGAATAATTTCATTCTAATTAAATCTGGTATGCTTGTTACAAACATAAACATTAAAGTAAATTCGTAATAAACTAGATGAAACGTTGCAAGCACCCTGTCAAAACATCGGCACTATTGTACACTAGAGCCATCTAGTTTGCAAATTTCAAACTAGGTGTTTTGTTTGATTTTAAATTCTGTATCTTTAAAACATTATATTCTAGCAAAAAACTGTATATAACATTTTTTATAGGGCTTAAAAAGAGCTTTTATTTAAAATATAATTTTTTGAAATCGGGTTATATGTGAGATATGCTAAAAAAACCTTATACTGCTTTAAACGCCAATATCTCGAAAACAATGCGTTTTAGGAAAACGTTGTTTGTAACATTTTTGACCAATTTAAATTTATCTTTATAAGTGCTAAATTAACCAAATACAATAATAATTGCCTTAATTATAAACAAAAAACGCTAAAAATAGGAGTTTTACCCTATTTTTACCCCCTTACCCCCAATCGTTTACCCCCAAAATCTAATCAGCTCTTCGGAATACGATAAGAAACAATATGCAAAAAACCGCAAGTCAATATCTCATGTAGAAATGGAGTTAGAGAGTTTACACCCAGACAGACACCCAGACAGACAGACAGACAGACAGACAGACAGACAGACAGACAGACAGACAGACAGACAGACAGACAGACAGACAGACAGACAGACCGACAGGCAGACGGGCGCAATTTTTTTTACTGATTTCGACTCAGAATGGTCTAAAACGTCGAGAAATGTGAAATGTGGTCAAAGATTTTGACTTTTCGGCGAAGATTTCAATACATCGGCACTAAGGGTAAGTGTAAATAGTAAAAAAAATGGTAATATTGATATAGTATAACTTTCTATGAATGCAAATTGCAAATCAAATCTGATAACGATGATGTAATTCTAACAGCACGTGGTAATCACACCAGAAGCATAATAAGAAGACATAATTTTACAAAAAAAAAACTTCCTTGGTCTTATCACTGCACTGATCATGATCACTGATGATATTCATTACCCCCATAGTCGGAGAGATGTGATCATTTTTATTTCATTATTTGCTCCCGACTTTATTTTATATATGTCTTAAAGTACAAATTAATAGACTCCGGATCCGGTTCCTTTGGGTGCTAGAAGCTCCAAAAGCTGTGGCAATGAGCTACCAATAAATCTATTTTTAACTTAGCCTAAATATCGGGTTTTGATCCAAAAATCGATTTTATCCTTAAAAAACAACACTTTAAAAGACTTTGACGCATAGCTTACCTTATTTGTTAGCCCTTGAAATGTAGATTTAATGGTATAAAAATGTAATTATTGGAAAATTTGGACTTATCACCTTCTTGCCTCAAATATTTTAAATTATACTAAATATTAAAATAGAAATATCTAATATTTACATATTAATGGAAAGAATTGAATAATTTTTGATAAAAATAATATTAGTATCTCCAAAAATTGTTTTAATGATCAATTTATTACTAATTTAGTTATTAAATATTAAAATATTAATTTTAATTTTTTTTATCCGGCTTTAAAACCCTTTTTTTACATTTAGCAATTAACTCATCTTTGGAGCTACTTTATAAATTTTTAATGTCTTGATTTTTTATAACACATAATTAAAGAATCATTATTTTTTTTATGCGGAGTAAAAGTGACATTTTGAGGCTCATCTGTGGTTTTTATACTTGTTATATATGCTTATATGTTAATCGGTTAACCTTTCAAGGTATGTATACAAAATATGCATGAGTTTTTTTTTTCAGTGATAGGTAAAAAGTTAATACTTAATCGTTCTTAGGTCAAACACCTGGTATATATTGTATGAAATTTTTTGCTTGCAACCGCATGTTAGAAGTAACCCAAAACCCAGTTAAAAAATTAATTAAATAAGTGTTTATAGCATTCGTGAGAAGCATCTAAGTGAGATTTTAATTACAATATATTACATTAAAACTTTTTCAAACAGCTAAAAACGATTGAAGACCTATAATTATAATTATCTGCTAAAGCGCTATCGAACTCATTGACATTGAATATAACATCCACACGCTACGCAAACTGAGCAAAAAAGGATTCTTCGCCAAAACACCTAAATTTAATATTAAAGGAGTAATAGCCTTTTAAAAAGTAACGTTTTTGGTGGCACAAAATGTTACTTGCTCTTAATTGTATATATTTTTTTTTTTTTTGAAAACGGTAGCTTCTACACTATATGACATTTTTTATGTATTTTTACTCAATTTTTACATAAACATAAAAAAGTATGGGGCAAAAATGTGTTAAGCCTCACATATTTTGTCCGTTTAGGCACGCCTCTCGATAAATTCAAAAAAATAAATTAACATAAAATTATTGCAGTTATTAATACTAGTATACATGCAAAAGTTTGTCGCTCTACCTTAAAGGGTACCAGAGTTATTAATTAAAAACCTTATTTTTATTAAAGTTTTAAAGGGTCCTGGCTCCCTTAGCGCTCATTTTCGGACCAACCATTTATAGGAACTTTTTTGATATTTTTGGACGTAGAATTTTGGCACGCCAGTTATTGATCACCCTGTATATGTAGTCTAGCAAGTAATAATAAGCCAATTTTTTAAAAACACTACTACACATCCATTCCCCAGGCAGGATTCGAACCCACGACCTCGGCATTTTATTAAGTTAAGCGTTATGCCCTTGTTATTTAAAATATTAAAAAAAAATATGTTCCAGAAGCGGCTTCCCCATTCCATCCTATGTAGTCAGCTTGGCAACAAAGAATTACGGTTGTGTGTGGAGTGAGACTGATATGGGAAAAGAAGCGCTACCTCGCATAATGGCGATTTCTCCCGTTAGATTAGACGGGGACAAAAGTTCTACCCAAAAAGGATAGAAGACATACATACACTCCCACTTCCACCCAACCAAAGAAAATTCTGTATTTGTTCTTTGTTGAACAAATACAATATTTACTTGGCCGGGCGAAAAGTGTAACTATATTATTTTTATTAAAGAAATTACTGGCGCCATCTAAATTTTAGTAGAATTATCTTATTCTACAGATTCACATTAGCTATGTTCGTTTGTGCCGCTCAGTGCTACACTTTCCGGCCAACCAAATAAATACTGTATTTGTTGTATGAAAAACAAATACAGTATTTACTTGGTCGGCTGGAAAGTGTAGCACAAATGAGATAGAGATAGGGTAGACGTCTTTTGTTTCATAATTCTAGTTGTAGAGAGCTCCATTAGGATCTTTCCAGGGGTAGTGCGACTGATCCGTTAAATAAATCCTTTAGAAATAAATAAGTACCGTCAAGTGGGGTAACTTCGAAAGGTGTGGATGACTTCGGAGTCACCACACTTGACGGTAATAGGACTTTTCCTAAGGAACCTATCTTTAAATAGTTGTGGTTCCCTATAAACCGATTTTGGTAAGAATTTCTATACGAAGTTTTATTTTTCTTGAACTGTTGTTCATACGCTCTTTTTTTATAGTATATTAAAGTACTAGTTTCATAACATACTCGCCGCAAGCGGCTCGTTTTCTAAACCTGTACGCGTGCGCTAAAAACGTGTTATGAAACGAGTGCGTTATACAATTTTTTCTATTTAGCTCTAAAATTTAAAAAACTTACATTTAAATTGATGACTGATTTAGGGATTTTTGTTTTGGGTTGGCATTACAGTTTACCCTATGTTTAAAATTCTAAGAACAAATGATATTTTGATATATTTTACAGTCATCTCTTCTTTTTTCACTGCAATTAACCAGTCCACAATTTTAACACGGTAAAAAATAACCCAAACAGAAAATTTTGTAAAAAATTAAACTTTAAATCGACATTGACATTTGCACGCAAAACGTCAAGAGATAGGCTTTTGTATGTTGCCAACCCAACAGAAAAAAAACTAGAGACCTCTTATGGGCCTATAAGAACACGCAAAATGCATGTGATTATGAGCTTATAAGACTCGCAAAATAGAAAAAGTATCTTAATAAGTAAAAAACTTAAACTTACCGGTGAAGCTAATTTCTTTGCTTGGGTGGATTATTTGTCCTTTTAGTGGAAGAAAAACAAACGGGATCTGTTGAGATGTTGATCCTCCGACAAAAGGAGCCAAAAGGCATTCTGAAAATGAAAAACAATAAATATATTAATATTGAAAATATTTAAAAAAAACTTCCATGGGGACACTTATGACCCAGCTATTTGCGCTTTTATCTGCAGATATGGAAACAGATCAAAACGTTGACATTCCCAGTTTTCATTATCATTATCATTAAGTATTCAATAATAGTTATTTATGGTACTAGTGGGTAAAGTAAGATATTGCCCATGAGAAAATTAGCCTGCGAGGCGTCAGCCAAGCAGGTTAATTTTCGAGAGGGCAATATCGGTTTACCCATGACTGCCATACCATGTTTTATCCAATAAATAGCTTAGGAATTCATATTTTTATTAAAAATTTTAATGACATTTACAAGAAAATAATTTGACAAGTGACAGTTGAGTGGGTAAAATAAATAATTATCCACTCAATAAAGTAAAAGCCACGCGGGGGTTATTATTGAGTTTATCTATTTAAAATAAAGCTGGTAATTTTCTTATTATCTGTATGTATTGGATAAAAGTTTATTAATGTTGATTTAATTTCTCCATTTAGCCAATTAAACAATTTCCTTTATTAAAAACGAAAGTTTTACAAAACAGTTTATTTACTTATTAGCTAGGTATTCAAAATGTTGTTGTCATTGCGATTTTTTCACATCTTACTAGGCAAAATAATAACATCTACACTATATTTGGTGCTGAAAGTAAAAAATAATTTATTTGAAAGTGCCAGTGCCAGTAATATCAGTTTCACTAGAAGATTGCTGGATAAATAATATGCACTGATTCAAATTAACAATTTTTTAATTACCAATATCCAATATCCATATCGATATTACAGTCTGATGAAATTTTGTTTGTTTATTGTACAATATATAACATTATTTGAATATTTGTTTAAAAAAAATAATTACAAATAAAATGAATAAAACTTTATGTTAAAAAAGAGCTAATTATTTTTTTAATGAAAACAATAGGATCCTTTTTGTTATAGAACTTTTTTCTACGACTACTTTAGAATGTGAGTAAATGCACACACTTTTCAAACACAGAATGATTCCATTCTAGCTCTTGCGTTAAAATTACATAAAGTTTTTAAGTTTTTTTAATATTTGACCAGTTTTTTATCAATTTAGTTTAAAAAATTAAAACTGCTCCATCTATTGTTAAATATTTAAACCTGATATCTGTCACAACAATCTGACATAACCTTCAATTTTTGCATTATAATTTGTAAATATGTGTTAAAATTAAATAAAAATCTTTTTTAAGTACCGATTTGATAAAATTATTAAATAACATTAATTGCTTTATTTAAAAATATGTGTTTTTGGTTGCATTTACAATGTCGAGTCTCAAAAAACTTTGTTTTTAACCTTGTCCGCAGTTTAAAGCCATACAGTGTTTGCATATATGCAGTCGAATAAAAAGTATAATCTACAACACGTATGGAATAGTCATTTCGCGCTCGCGGGACCGTCATATGAAACTTTCCGCTCTCGCGGAATATTGTCTATTCCATACTAGTTATAGAATATACTATTCTAGTAATTTCATAATGATTGAATATTGTGGTCTAGTGTGACAGTGCCCGTCAGAAGGATTTTTTGTTTTTATCAGAATTGGGTAAATCGTCAAGTGAGGATTATAGTGTTCTATATCCATTGGGTTTGCTATAGATATAGAACACTATAATCCTCACATGACGAAATAACATTCGAATGTTATGAATATTCGAATATAGACAATTTTAATCTACAGTTAATTTCTACGATTTTGGTAGTTCGTAACTCATCTTGCAAAAGTTGTTAAGAGTTAATAAAATTGGACTTAAAAGTACTTGAAAAAGGCAAAGTAAAAAAAATTGGTTCACATAATTTCAATTAATTATGTTTATTTGTTTAAGTGTTTAATTTCTCTAGATGACGTCTTCTGTAAGTAATTTTATATCACGATTAAAGTTACTTTACGCAAAAAAGCTTTTCAGAATTCGTATAAACGACTTTCCTACGAAAAGAATTCTCTCAATGTTGTGATTAAAGTATTATTCGAGTAAGGAATGATAAGTAATTACTTTTTTTGCAAAAGTCGCATTAAATATTTTGGTCATTTACAAAAACCACATTACTTATAAGTATGCATACTTATATCAGGAAGGCTTTTACCAAGAACCCTTAAAAACAATTAATTAAATAAATAATTATAAAAAATTAGTTTAAAATGTTTTCTTAAGTACACGGAAAGAAATTAGTGGGCTCTGCGCTATACATTATAAGATATTTGGTAACAGTGGAAAATTATAGTGATTTAAGCTATAGATTATAAGGGACACAATAACTAATAATGTTAAAAATAAATTGGAAACGATTATATATATTACAGACACGATTATATTTATTACAAGCACTATTATAAATTTACAGAAATTTTATTATATTATAAAAAATATTAGCACGGACAATAATTAAATCTATTTAAGCTATAAATGCCATACTATTTGTTATATTTTATTATTCACTAAACAATTAAAGTATTTCATATAAATTTTTACACTGACTGCCATAATTGTAAGAGAAAGCCTTGTATTTATATAATAAGCGATTATAATTTGCTTGGTATGTGTGTTATAGCGCTCCTAGCTATAATTTTTTTTTTCCGTGTACGACATCGTTTTAAGGGGTCTTTCTACCTTAGAAATTATAAAAATGATCTTTTTTAAGCATTTTTTAATATACCATGTTGAAAATGACGGGTCTAGGCGGGTATAAATGGTGCACAAACCGTACTTGAGCGTATTAACTGTATTTACTACAGGTGCAAAAAAAAATCAGAATAAGAATTTTTCCAATTAGGGCTGTGTTTTTTTGGTACACGTTAATCTCAGCACCCGGGTGGACCCAGGAAAAACCTGCGTTTCTATTAAATAGATATTTGGTTTTTAAAAGATTTTCATATAAAATGATTTTTCATCTTGTGTGTTCCACATAAAATTACCACACGTTTAAATCACTAAATCAAAAAGAAAAGAAAAAATAAAGTTGTTAAATTAACAATCCTTCAGCAATATCTATATCTACAAAATTTGGGTTTAAAATTTATAATTTAAAGCTTTTTGTTATCTTGATTAGGTACGCCCACCAACACGATGTTTTCGTCCTTAGTATATCTTGAATATTTATCTACAGATTTTATTAAAATTGCGCAAAGTGGGTTGTCATATTTTTCTGAAAATTGGCATCTGGAAATTTTAGAGGTTGGTTCAAAGAGAAATTTACCAAATTGTAAACAAATTAAAATAAAATTAAAAAAAAACCTTTTTTTATTATACATATTTTTAATATATTTTTTATAAAAAATTAAATTTTTAGAAGTCCTTTCGTTCATCTGAGACATACATTTTTTATTCTTGTCCTGTGCCATAGGTAGTGTCAGTCGCCCTCGTTTGTATCTTAAGATTGACAGATAAAAGGCGACAGAGCCTGCTTAAACCTTTTTTCGTAACAAAAAAGTGGTTAATGGCCTCCAAAAAAACATTATTTATAAATTTTAATGTGTTTTTATATTTAATGCCCACAAAATATAATGGTATTCTACCCCTTTAAGCAAAAAAGTCGTACAAAATCTATAGATTGTTCTTTTTATGTCAATAAAACTAAAATATTTCTCAGAATTCGTCTAAAAACTAGATGAAACGTTGCAAAACATCGGCACTATTGTACACTAAAGCCATCTAGTTTGCAAATTTCAAACTATGTATTTTGTTTGATTTTAAATTCTGTATCTTTAAAAAATTATATTCTAGCAAAAAACTGTATATAACATTTTTTATAGGATTTAAAAAGATCTTTTATTTAAAATATAATTTTTTGAAATGGGGTTATAAATATGTGAGATATGCTAAAAAAACCTTTTATTGCTTTAAACGTCAATATCTCGAAAACAATGCGCTTTAGGAAAACGTTGTTTACAACATTTTTTGACCAATTTAAAATTATCTTTTATATAAGTGCTAAATTAACCAAATACAATAATAATTGCATTAATTATAAACAAAAAACGCTAAAAATAGGAGTTTTACCCTATTTTTACCCCCCAATCGTTTACCCCCAAAATATAATCAGCTCTTCGGAATACGATAAGAAACAATATGCAAAAAACCTCAAGTCGATATCTCATGTAGAAATGGAGTTAGAGAGTTTACACCCAGACAGACGGACAAACAGACAGACAGACGGACGCAAAATTTTTTTTACTGATTTCGACTCAGAATGTGTTTATTTTCAACGTTGATGAGTCATAACTGAGTTTACGCCGACTATGATCATCATGAACATGTATGTGTCTTATTGACACCGACAGGGTTTCGTGATTTTACGTTCTTTTACGTTACAAGTGCAGTAATGTCATTTGATTTAATGAAGGTTTAAATACACAAGATGTCCCATATGATACATTAATTATATCATATGGGATATCTTGAGATGGATCGACTTGCAGTGAAAACTCTTATTTTGGGCTTTTGGGATTCGAACCCAATTAACTTAAATTGTACAGAAATATTCTTGTAGCATTACGCACTAGAGAAATACGGTTGGTATTACTGCTACTGCTATTTTATGGTGTCATAATATGAAATCTAGGTGTCATGTCATTCAAGTACTGGGCGATGAACCGTCAGCATCGTGCTAAGCCATCTTTTATGATGTGCCTCGTGTATTTTTGTTTTGTCATCTTTTATGATGTGCCTCGAGTATTTTTATGTTAATGTTTTATGTACAAGTAAAAGTGAACCATATATATGGTTATTAATCGTGCGAACTGTTGAATTTTAAGTGAATAATAATGGACGTTTGAAGATAATTTTTTTGTGTGTTTTTAATGATAACTTTTTATATTAGCGTGGAAATTACTACAGTAGTATTTTATCAGTGATAGTGCGCAAGTCAGGATACATATTCGATTAGTACTTGCGCACTGGAAACCTCATGATTATATAGAGAAACCCTGGTTAATTATTCGGAAGAAAAAGACCAAATAAATAGAGAGAGAGAGAGAGAGGTGTCATAGAAGCCCAGAGAAGTTTCGTGGCTCAAAACCTGTATTTATTTGTTTTAAAACAGTGCCAAATCGAAATTTTAGAAATGTGACGCGGAACAAAGTGCGGACCGTAAATATGATAAAAAGTATGTTTAAATATATATTTTTTTTAATTGTGAGAGATCATTCTGTAGCATGTTTTTTTATAGAAACCGGTTGAAATGCAACAACAATGTGTATTTCTCATCAACTTTCCAAAAAATTGTGAAAATTCGTATTTTTAATATTAAATTGAATGTTGTGACAAAGTGAAAAATTTTGACATCTCTCTCTCTCTAAAATTACCAGCAGGATCTCTCTCTCTCTCTCTCTCTCTCTCTCTCTCTCTCTCTCTCTCTCTCTCTCTCTCTCTCTCTCTCTCTCTCTCTCTCTCTCTCTCTCTCTCTCTCTATCTCTCTCTCTCTCTCTCTCTCTCTTAGAATCGGTGCTTTCACTCTAGACTTACCGAGAAGAAATACCAACTGTTTATAATATAGTGCGTATGGTTACTATGGTTACTAATCAGTCTTATGTATGGTTTGAAGGATGTAAAGAATGTTGCTGTTACATTGTAGCAGCAGTTATAGGTAACTTGTTATCAAAAGAAAAGGACATCTGGCCAAAGATTAAGCGAGTAAAAATATTGTTATAAAATTTCTGGATTCTAAAACATAATCTCATCGAAGGAGCTGTTTCAATCACAGGCAGTAAAAAGAAAAACCGTAATATACGTCATATAAGCGTCAACCATATGGTACCTGAAGAGAAGCAGACCATCGCTACAATGCTTATTAGACTGGGTGGAAAAAGGCATTTTTCTACGATAACAAAGCATTTTATTAAAAGAAAAACAAGCTGTAAAGATATGTAATGCTTTTATAATATTCTAAGAGCTGGTGACCATTTTTATTTCATTATTTGCTCCCAGCTGTGTTTTATATATGTCTTAAAGTACATTCAAATTAGGCTACTTGCAAATCGCCAGGTCCTGGATCGGATTTCTTTGGATGCTAGAAGCCTCGAAAAGGTGGTGAAATGGGGTCCCCGAACAATATATTTTTAACTTACCGAGTCAAACAAGCTACATTTATTACATTTAGATTAGTCTATTTTCACAGTTTTACACAATTATTCAGTAGGCTAAGAGTTAAAAAAAGACTTTAAAAACTTTATCTGACATATGTCAGCACTAATGGGAGATTAGCTCAGCGGTCTAAGGCATCGATATAGCATTGACACTGAGCTAATGATCGTGAGTCCAAACCTCACTGGCGCCGATTGCCTTTTTCAGTTAATTAATAATTGAAATTTGGCGAAGGCGTACTCCCTAGATATATTGGTTCGAAAGTCAATTAAAGCCGGTGGTTCCCTCTACTATTAGCCCACACAAGTCCTGGACTTAAGGGATGCTTAATTAAGTAGAATAGTACGAGGTTAAAAATAAAAAACAAAAAACTAAAAAGTCTCAATAATTTTCATTTAATCAAAATTTTATTTCATAAATTCTCATTTCTTTAAAAAATTAAGTATCTCATATTTCAAAGGCACTTTTTAAAGACTGTTCTCGCTGTTTTCACATGAAAATACCTTAATCTGAATGTATTAAATGAAATGTATATGACTCGGCAAGTTAAAAATAGATTTTTCCTACGACCTAGTTAGTAGTTAGTGCCTATTTCCCACCCGTTGCCTATGACTACGGTTGGGAAGTGACAATCAGCTAATTTTACTGGTCACAGGATTTGGGTGTAGAAAGAAAATTTTAAAATAGACTCCAGGCTAATTTAACAATAATTATTTATATCGGGAATTTGTTTATCATTGGTTAGTTACATACTACACAACATCTGTCACAGCCGTTATCACTTTTGGAAGATGACGCTCAAAGAAGTTCGATGAACTATTTTAAATTTTTCTCCCCACTAATTTGGAGAAAGAAAATAATAATAAATATAACCATACAGCAACATTAAAGAATTATTCTTCAATTTTCCTCACCTTTAACATGTTTCTCCATTAATTTTTCACAATTGCTCTTATTTGCGATTTACTAGAGAATTCATTTGTATCGCACAGACGATTCCATTCTTGTTATTACGGAGATTTTGTTTCAAATTATAGGTTGCAAATCATGATGTATAACAGTTTCTAGGAAACGTAATGCCTTACGAATTTTCTCTGATGAAAAAAATCAGTTGAAGTTCATCATCTCAATTTAAACATTGTTTAATAAGCTACGATAGAGTAAAATTCACAGCGATTCGGACTGACGTGACATGACATAACAAAATAATACACAAATACCTTTGTATTTAGCATTTCACCAATTTTGCTATGGTTGTTGTAGACAACGAACTAATAACTCTTCTCTCTAGAATAGGCATTTCATTTGTAAAAACTGAAAAAAAAACGTAGCCAACATATACATTTGTCTGTCTTACTCGCACAGCTTTGTTCTAACAGAGACAACAATAACAGTTAATGGTAATTGTTATTGTTCAGGCCTGAATATACCTACTATTTATTTACAAACAAACCGAGATGTTGGCGATACTTTATATTAACGGTATGCGTATTCTAGAGAGAAGAGTTGTTAGTTCGTTGGTTGTAGAGGATCCAATGATTTAGAGCAAGGGAGAAGGCTTCAATTCTGCGCGAGTGACTAACATAGTTGGCATCCATTTTAAATCCTATTTTGTGCAAGAAATTTAAATTGACAGATTGGGATTGGATATATTACCAATTTAACAAAAGTCACTAGAAATTAAAAAATTTAACGGTTTTAAGATTTAAAAATAGTCTTAAAAATGGCGAATGTGACAGAGATAGCATTATTAGCGTCAGTAAGAAAAAAACAATGGCTGCCATCAGGGTGAAACCAAAAATTTATATGCACAAAAGGCCTTTCTCTAAATCATTACTCGTAATAGCAAATTACCATGGTAAAATGAATTAGAATATCATAATATGATATTTTGCACAATGTTGTTGTGCAAAATACGACTGTATTTAGGTCTCATTTTGTGACGGTGTCGGCTTAAATAGTTGTTAATTTGAATCCCGTTTTGAATCTGTCTCAAACGCTCAAATCATAGCTACGCATAGATACGATGCGTAGCATCTACGCATTGACATACGCGTAGTTTTGTAAATGTTAATACTATAGAGTTTACTTTAGTGAATATTTGGAATCTTGAACCTTTACAGGCATGCCCCTTAAATATAAAAATTGATGGCGTTTACATCTCTTTTGTTAATATTTCACACCTAGAAAAACCGCATTGCAATAATATTTGAACAAAATTTAACACAAACTAATATCTTGTTTAATTTTATAGTATTTTCTACTATAGCATGGCACGTTTCTGGGTAAATATTTAAAAAACACACAGAAACATTACTGAGTTCAAGAAAATTAATAAACAAATTTTAGCTCTGCAAATTATTCAACAAGATTTTTAACTAATTTGTTTTTCAAAATAGTTTAAAATAATTATTTTATCCAATACATACAGATAATAAGACAATTACCAGCTTTATTTTAAATAGATAAACTCAATAACAACCCCCGCGTGGCTTTTACTTTATTGAGTGGATAATTATTTATTTTACCCACTCAACTGTCACTTGTCAAATTATTTTCTTGTAAATGTCATTAAAATTTTTAATAAAAATATTAATTCCTAAGCTATTTATTGGATAAAACCTTGTATGTCCAAACCGATATTGCCCTCTCGAAAATTAACCTCCTTGGCTGACGCCTCGCAGGTTAATTTTCTCATGGGAAATATCTTACTTTACCCACTAGTACCATAAATAACTATTTTTTGTCGAAATCAGACGTTTTCGTCGTCGTATTTACAATGTTTTATTGATTTTAATATGTTTCAGGATAATTTAAAGCGTTACAACCCACAGAAATGCAAAGTTAAAATTAATTAAAGTACCATTCAAAAATACAGTTATTTTGCAAGTATAGGAACGTAATATAGGTAATTTCTCTTAATCCTTATTTGCATATTTTCAAGTTATTTAAATTTAACTACTTCAAAAGCCAAAAATAATGTCTACACTTAATTTACAATACAAAATATTATTTCAAAAACAATAATGTTAAAATCAAATTGAATTAATGTATTATTAATAAAATTAGCGGTATTTTGTTTCATGCTAAATTGAGACATGATATAGTATATTAAAGTACTAGTTTCATAACATACGTTTTTAGCGCACGAGTACAAGTTTAGAAAACGAGCCGCTTGCGGTGAGTTTTCTAAAGTACTAGTGCGCTAAAAACGTGTTATGAAACGAGTGCTTTATACAATTTTTTCTATTTTGCTCTAAAATTTTAAAAAACTTACATTTAAATTGATGACTGATTTAGGGATTTTTGTTTCGGATTGGCATTACAGTTTTCGCTATGTTTAAAATTCTAAGAACGAATATTATTTTGATATATTTTATAGTCATTTCTTCTCTTTTCCACTGCAAGTAACCAAGCCACAATTTTAACACGGTAAAACATAACCTAAACACAAAATTTTGTAGAAAATTAAACTTTAAACCGACGTTCACAATTGCACGGCAAACGTCAAGAGATAGACTTTTGTCTGTTGCCAACCCAAAAGAAAAAAAGTAGAGACCTCTTATGGGCCTATAAGAACACGCAAAATGCGTGTGATTATGAGCTTATAAGAGTCGCAAAATAGAAAAAGAAATTATAGCTACAAGGTAGCAGGCCTAGAATGAAATCATAAATACAAATCCACTTAACTGTGCAAAAGTATAAATTATTTTAATTAAGTGAAAATATAAATTAAAAACCAAATTTTATTTTAAAGGTTTGATAATCCAGTCAAATAACGAGAAATTCCTGTGTTAAATTGTAATAAATGTACACGGGCTGACATTTTAAAGGATAGTAACAGAATACTCCTGTTAGTTTTTCACTGGGTCATTTGCGTAAGGGGTGTCCGCTATCTTGAATTTAGGGGTGGTGCGGTTATCTCGCTAAATATGCATCTTACGATAAAAATGGATATAACCAATTTTGTTAATGAAAAAATTTCCAACAATTTTTGTTTGGATCTTGTTTTTTTAATATATTAATAACAATCGAGTTATAAATATTCAAAAATGGCTATGTTGGTTGGGTGAAGTTGGTTTTTTAGATTTTTCAGCCAAATTATTCATCGGAGGATAAAAGTGGTTATAAGCGAACTTGTAGCTCTTGAAATTCTCTACAAGTTTTGTATATTATGCATTTTCATAAGTATTTTGTTACAGTTACAGTGAACGCTGAAAGTCGTGTCGCGCCCTCTGTAACCGTACCAAAGTACCAAAGTACCAATTTCAACTCGATTGTTATTAATATATTAAAAAAATGATCCAAACAAAAACTGTTGGAAATTTCCTCCCCAGCAAAATTGGTTTTATGCATTTTAATCGTAAGATGCATATCAAGCAACTCACTCCTAAAATTCAGGATAGCGGACACCTCTTACGCAAATCACCCGGTGAAAAACAGGAGTGTGCTGTTACCATTCACTACTACCTTTTAAAATATCAGCCCGTGTACATTTATTGCAATTTAAATTTATTATTTGATTGGACTATAAATATTTGTAATTTAAAACATATGTTGAATATTTGAATTAGATATATCTATAATCAAGTTAATTATTATCACAAAAAAAGCAAAAGTAATAATTATGGTTTATACATTTTCTAATTACCTTTTTATTTTGATTACAGTTTCCATACGCTGACAAGCAAAAAAGATAGGTAGTCTTATTAGCGAGTGTCGGCACGTGTATCATCAATAAAAGCAGATACGCCTTTCATCCAAGGCGTCCCAAACTTTATTAATTAGTAATTAAAGAACTAGAATGATTAACTTGTAACTATGGTCATAAAAAGTTACTGTACTGTTAGTCCAGTCAAATAATAAATTTAAATTCAATAAATGTACACCGGCTGATATTTTAAAGGGTAGTAGTGGATGGTAACAGAACACTCCTGTTAGTTTTTTTCACCGGGTGGTTTGCGTAAGGGATGTCCGCTATCTTGAATTTTAGGGGTAGTTATATGCTTCTTAAAATGCATATAACCAATTTTGTTAAGGTGGAAATTTTCAACAATTTTTGGGTATTCATCGGACGATAAAATGGTTATGAGCAAACTTGTAGCTTTTTAAATTCTCTGTAAGTTTCATACATTACAAATTTTCATAGGTACTTTGGTACGGTTACAGAGGGCGCAACTCCATGTTTGGTTTGTTTTTAGCTTCCACTGTAACCGTAAAAAAATACTTATGAAAATGCATAATGTATAAAACTTATAGAGAATTACAAGAGCTACAAGTTTGCTCATAACGACTTTTATCCTCCGATGAATAATTTGGCTGAAAAATCGAAAAAAACAATTTCATCCCTAACATGGCCATTTTTGAATATTTATAACTCGATTGTTATTAATATATTAAAAAAATTGTTTGTTTTAGTAAAGCTACAAATTGCCTTAGTTTTATTGTTACATTGTGAACTTTATTGAATGAAAACAAGCAATGAATAAAATAAAAACAGTGTTAAAATATAATTTAATGAAAAATCTTTCTTTAATCCTCAAAGTTAGCATTTTATTTCAAATATATTACATATTATGTATTAAAACATATTTGTAAACATTAGTTACTAAGTTAAAACAATATCAACTATATTTCCATATGGATAAGCATCCGATCCTGTATGTTTTTATTTGTCCTTTTTCTTCCCGGGTCTGACTACCAAACATAACCATAACATCAACTTTGGTAAGTAAAAGGAAACGGAAAAGAAAAAGATAATGCTTGAGATTTGGGGAAGGAAAAACACATATTGTAATAACAGATATCATACCAGAATCTGATGTCTTTTTTACAAATTTCTTACACTATTTGTAACAACTTATTTTATAACATTATTTCAACATCATTAAAATGATATAGAGTATAATAATTAGTAATATTAAAAATTTATACAAGTGTTTAAGTTTAATGTGTGTTGTTAATTAGGTAGTTGGTAACTGTACCAACTGTATGCTTGGGGAATTCAAAAATGCCAATCGTATTTTAATATTTTTCAGTTTTTTTAACGATCGTAAAAGTTTTATTGGTTTTATTGAGGTATGCCTGTATGCTGGTATATTTATATATCCATTGGTGGAGTATATTCTGAATATGTATTAATAAAAATGCAGTCATATTATGATATATTACCTCATCTCTTTAAAGACATCTTATCTTAGATATACTAACGGAAAAAAACTTATGTTTTTAAGTTAGTAATAAAAATAAACCTTTGATGACAAACAAAGAAAATATACAGTCAAAGTTTTGTATAGTAAAAAAAACTTAACAACTTGTAGGTCATGCATTATGCCTATATAATTTTTAAAATTTTAAATAAATTTGAATTTGTATTAGTTTTCAAATATCTTAATCGTACGCCTTTGGGCTTAGAGATTATTTTAAACTTAAAGTTTTAATTTAAAGTTACCATTAAATCTGAATTTATAGGACACTTTTAAATTTTAAAGGTAGAATGACAACATAATTATTATTTACATAAAATGTCCTAGGACAGCTGTATCTTAAAATTTATAGCATCTTGATAATTATATTATACAGTGCGTGTGAAAAGTCCGCCCCCATTAACTTTTAAAGGGCCAAAGATACCAATTGATATTAGTAACGTAAATAACATAACCTAAATAATTTTTTGGTATATATTTGATATTTTGCGGAGGCAAGTTGGAAGCAGGGGGAGTGGGAGATTTTTTTAATGGATAGGGGGTAGGGTGAATATTTTTTGAATAGGTTGAAATGAAAATTTTCGTGCTCAAAAACACCAAACCAAAACGTAAACCAGCGATTAAAAAAAATTATGTTAAGTGCAAAGCTTAAGTGTGTCTACCCTTAGTAACTCTGTAAAAGGAGCTATTTAAGCTAAAAAAGTTCACTAAATTTGTAGCTACTTGAATTGTCAAATGAGGAAAGATCTTCTTAAAAACCATTCATTATGGTCTGTTTTTTCAAGCATGTTAGTAAATTAAAAATCGCACAGTAAATATTATTACAACAGGTTCGAATAGTATATGTTTGTGTATAGAATATACTTATGTTATATAAAATAAACTACGCAGTATATTCGCCCATCCAATATTCGAATCTGTTTTGCTTAAAGAAACAGACCATAGTACGTACCATCGTTTTCATAATAAACGCTTACACCTAAAAATGTTACAGATTATATTGAACTTTATCAAGGTCTCTTTGACATTTATTTGTCAAATATTATTATGACATTACTTGTCAAAATAATTCACATTAGTTATGCCGCAGCTTACAAATTATCAAAAATGTATTATAACAGCAAGAATAAATGACGGGATAAGTGTACGTGGAATAGCCACTGAATTAAATGTTGCAAACAGCAAAGAAAAAACTTGAGGAAACTGGACAGATTAGCAGAAAGCGGGGTTCTGTTCGAAGTAGTATGAGTAGTGCAGAAGAAGATATGCAATTAATGAATTATCTGCGGGAAAACCCTTTCCATACCGGAGTCAGAGCGAGGGAAGAAACTAACTTTCCTGGGTCATAATGCTGAAGAATTACGACAGGCCATCATTGAGGCTTGGCACGCAAAAATTACACCAAATTACACAAACCAACTGTTAGAATTACAAAGAAGATTTTTTTATTTTTGATATCTTAGAATAAGTCACTCTTGATGATGTTTTTTTTTCTTTATATTTTTGAAGACACTATTTTGAAGAAAAAAACATTATCCCATGAACCGTAAGAGTTGTACAAAAAGCGCTTAGTGTTTTGGGAGTTTAAAATCAAGCAGGGCAAGTTATAAAGAGTGACTTTTTTTGAGATCAAATCAAAAATAAAAAATAAATTCCTCTTTGTAACTCTATCTGGAGACATACTGTATAAATATCATTTATAATAAAATTTGTTAACCTTTTTGCTTATAAGCATATATGCTTAAAGACAGTTATAGGACTTGCACTATATAATATAGACTGTACTTTAACCTTACTTAATTATTACGGAAAATGTCAGTGTCAATCTTAGTAAAGTACATATACCACAACTAAAAATTTAAAATGTTGGGGTACCTCAGGGTTCTGTGATGTGAGCGTTTTCTATGAAAATGATGGTACCTATTAATACCTGTTTTTGAACTTGGACTTTTAAAGATGGAATTTAAAAATGATTTTTTGAACTTTTATTCTAGTTTACCAAAAAATGTATTAATGGTAATAATATTCCCATATTTTAAGCGATTATGTTTAACGGTAAGAAATGTAAATTTTTTATTTTAATTAATTATGATTCGAATACTACACGGAAAAAAAAAATTATAGCTAGGTGCGCTATAACACACATACCAAGCAAATTATAATCGCTTATTATATAAATACAAGGCTTTCTCTTACAATTATGGCAGTCAGTGTAAAAATTTATATGAAATACTTTAATTGTTTAGTGAATAATAAAATATAACAACTAGTATGGCATTTATAGCTTAAATAGATTTAATTATTGTCCGTGCTAATAATTTTTATAATATAATAAAATTTCTGTAAATTTATAATAAATATAATCGTGTCTGTAATATATATAATCGTTTCCAATTTATTTTTCACATTATTAGTTATTGTGTCCCTTATAATCTATAGCTTAAATCAGTATAATTTGCCACTGTTACCAAATATCTTATAATGTATAGCGCAGAGCCCACTAATTTCTTTCCGTGTAAAATTAAATCTACCTTAGTAACTCATCCGTTCACCTATCAACCAATATATCACTATTAACATTTCTTAAAAGAAGCCGTAAAGATAAGTAATGTTTCGCATTCTATAGTGTACTCTCCGCAGTGCGTTTTCTCTTGTTTTACCAGCTTGTGGGCGCACTTAATTGTTTTTTGTATTTTTTATTTTTGAAGGGATTTTTTTAACAACAATTGTTGTGTGACGTCGAAAGGTCCCATTCGGTGATATGGGATTGCCTCCGTAACATCGCCTTTATGATATTAATTAAGTGGACTGCGAATAGGTATTATTGATTGAAAAGAATATTAAAGACAAAACGACAGTTCCAATAATATATATGGTAATCTTACCTTAGCTACAGCATTCAGCACGACAGGTCATGACCGCCATTTCTTCACAGGAGACACCACATAATTGGAAACTGATGTACGCGAATTAAAGTTTGTTTGACCAGTGTAGGTATACACTACTAATTATTTAAATACATATGTGTATATGGAACTTATTTCTATAGTTTGCAGCCGTAAAATATGGTAAATTCTAACGAAATGCCCGGCGCGTGGTATATTCGTCAGCGGATTTGAGTATATTTTTATTGACACGCATCGATCGTTCTCGAGCGTCAAATTGCGACTGTTGCGGAAGGCAACCTCCCCGAACTCGCGCAGAAAAGCTAGGAGGTTTTCAGCGCGTTACTTACAAAAATACAACTAATTTAAAATAAAATATTATTTTTGAATTATAACTAAGTAAAGAAATTAAATGAAATTATGTATAATAAAACCCAAATTAAAAATAAATACAAACACAGAAATGTGGTTGTAACAACAATACTTCCCTTTATAGAACTAGACTTTTACGAAAAATTTCATATTTATCGAATATTCTGTTCTTAGCTTATTGTTCACACAAGATTCTTGATTGATGGACTTTTTCGAAATTTGTAAGAAAAACATTTTTGTAAAAAAAAATTGATCTAGGGTAATTTTTTACAAATTTTATAACTATTAATTTGTAAGAAAAACATTTTCGTAAAAAAAAATTAATCTAGGGTAATTTTTTACAAATTTTATAACTATTATAATAATATTAGATAATATAATTTATTGCTGTAGTATTACTAATTACTGTCTGCCTGGTCTACTACACTGATAAAAAGGATTTATCCAATAAAAAGCCAATTAAATTATTTGGTTGTAACAAATTTTATTTGAGTCAAATAAATATTTAGTTCATGTAAGCAAATATTTTAATTTTAAAATGATTGATTAATGGGAACAAATCAATTCAATTTTATCTAGAAACTATAATGATATTATTTCGAATATTTTGTTCTCAAAATTAATTGGGAGCCCCTAGCACAAGCCAGAAGCTTATTTGGGGCTCTCCATGACTGTATAAAATATTAAAATAAATAAATAAATAAATAAACAAATAAATAAATAAGTACTATAGTATTACTATATTTTACTATTCAAACACTACATACGTGCTGTGGAGAGCATTAGAACATCTTTGTGTGAACCTGTAATGCTAAAAAAACTAGTTTTTCCTTTTTTTTTGTTAAGTATATGGTTTCACAATAATTATTGTAAAAAAAATAGTATATAATTAGCCTTCTACGTTTTTTATTAATGTGTTACTTTAGGAAATAGAATATATTAAATTTTTTCCTTAAAAGAAAATCCGCCTTTTCATAACTAGATGAATAAAAAACTAATAAAAATTATTAAAAAAAACAATTTTTTTATACCTAGATGCCAAAATCTAAATGAAATAAGCTTAGCTTCTTTTTGAGGCCGCTAAAACCACCACCACCAAATAGAGTAGCTTTAATAAATAATTATGTAATTATAATTAAATAAATAAACTAGGGAACGTTCAAGTATTACGTAACGCTTCTAGGGGGGGGTCATTTCGGAGTGTTACGCCCATGTTAATGGTATAGGAAAATAGCGTTACAGGGGGGTCCAAAATGATTAAAATTTGCGTTACGTAATACTTAAACGTTCCCCTAACAGAAATAACAAAAAATAATATACTTAAGTATAAATAAAAAATAAAGACAACCTATACTGGGGGTTTGATATTAAAAATCAAATAAAATAAAGCATTTTTAATTGATTTACTTTTGAACATTTTTATTTCAAAAATAAAAAGAGTTATTTTTTACAAATATTTAGAAATTTAATGAATTATTAAAAGCCTAAAAACATATGCTTAAAAAAATTCATCCTAAACCATATGTTACTGTTTTTTAATACAATATTTAAACAAATTTTTACTTTCTTTTACTTCTTATCCATATGCTCTTTTATTTATGAATACTATGTAATATTTTAGATTATTTGACTTATTAATAATATTAATGATAATTATGGCTCTAAGCATTATTAAAATTATATGTTGTTAATAAATAAACTTACTACGGCAGCCATTAATTCGTAAATTATCTATTTAATGTTTTCCTAAGGCTGATAAACGTATTTTAAAATAGTCATTATTTAATTTTGATAAAGTTAAGAATGAAGGTTAGAGTTTACCTCACTAAAAAATACACTGCCCAGTAAAATCGCCTCCCATTTTTCACGTCCGCGCGTTAAATGAATTTTTTATCAAATTCACTTTTAGCTACCTCAAAAACCCCTATATACCAATTTTCACGAAAACTACCCCCCCCCCTCCTCAGGGGGTGGACGTAGAAAAATTTTATTTTAAGATTCAGTTTTAGCGACCTCAAAAACCCCAATATATCAAATTTTCAAGAAAACCACCGCCCTTCAGGGGGTGGAGTTGGATTTTTTTTTATTATCAGATTTACTTTCAGCAAATTCTATACCAATTTTTACAAAAACTATCCCCCACCCATTAGGGGGTGAAATTGGAAAAAAATATTACCAAATTCAGTTTCGTCGTCCCCAAAAACCCCTATGTACCAATTTTGACGAAAATATTGAAAATATTTAAAAAATTTACCCCCTCACCCCCGTGGAGGTGAAGAGTTAGAATTTTTTTATTATCATATTCAATTTCAGCAACCTATATAGCAATTTTCAAATTTTTGTGAAAAATATTTAATTTACCCCCTTGCCACACCCCAATGTTTACCAAAAACAATTCCGAGAAGAACTTTTGGTAACATAACTGTGTGCCAAAGTATCTAGCTTAAAGCGTTCTTAAGTTATCATGCCCACAAGATTTCCCGGAGAGAACGACTGACCGACCGATCAATCGACCGACGAACTGACAATTTTGTTTTTTGCTTGAAACTGATTTATACCGACATAAAACGTTACAAAACGCAAAAATACGCAAAAAAAATGCACGAATACAAGGTTTTCCGAAATTTTGAAAATTTTCAAAATGGGAAAACAATAAAAACTAGAGTCAAATTCACAGCTATTCGGATTGACGTCATCACAAAATGATACCTCCGAATACCATCTATTTTACATAATATAACATACCATAACATAACATGTTTGTTTAACCTCGAACTATTTTACTTAATTAGGCATCCCCTAAGTCCAGGACAGTGTGGCCTAGTAGTAAAGGGAACCACCGGCTTTAATTGACTTTCGAACCAGTTTATAGGGAGTGTGTTTCACCTGTTGTATTTAAATTAGATGCCATAACCTGCTCGACTATTCCTCCCATATGATATCATAGTCCATATAGCTAATTACCATGGTAAAACGGGTGAAATACAAATTTAAGTAATATTTTGTGATGAAGTCAGTTCAAATAGTCATAAATCTTACTCTATAACTGTGCTTATGCATGTACATCATACAATGTACATTGTACATGTACTATATTATAATTGTAAATTGTTAAAAAGGCAATAAATAACAGGTTTGTCACTAAGTTTCTCTAAATGCTTGTACTACAAGTAAAGCTTGCATGTATCAGTCATAAATTATAATCTAGTTGTATTAACAATTTATATGACTCCTACTGCACTTAAAGTGTAGATTTAAAGCATAACTTAAAGAAAATTGTTCTGACATAGACAATATAAATATAAAGAGGAGGAAGGTACTCTTTAAAAATTGGCCAATAACATTCCGAGGCTACTAAAATATATATTACACGAGGTGCATACAATATTTTTTGACTAAATGAGATAAAATAAAATAGTAAAATTTAAAAAACGGCGGTAAAAAATAAACTTTGCATGCATATAATTAAGTTTAAACTTTACGATTTATTTGTTTAAAACGTTATGTATGCACAAAATCTATTTACAATAGTAATATGAAAAATTGTTACTTTAGTCATTAGTAATGACACATTACCATGAACATAGAATAATTACTGTAAAAAGAGATTATCACTAATTATTATATTATATACGCAAAAATAAAAAAACTGCAAAAAGTTTTTTTTGTCCTAAAGAACAGAATAAAAAATCATTGTTTTTTACATATTTTCTATTTACTACAAAATATTTGGACTTGGACATTTTCGACATTGATATTTCTCAGATTCCAGCATTTTAAGTATTTTTTAATTTTTTTTTAATATGTAGGTATTTATTTATTTTTTATTTTATAATATTATATTATATCCTTAATTTTCTCCTTCCTTTTTATTTGGTCATAATATTATTATTATTACAGCATTTATTAACATGTTTTGGATTAAATAATAATTATATTTCATTAATCAAAATTTTATTTATTATAAATTTAGTTAAAACAAGTCATAATTGGCATAAATACCCGCATTTATAATATCTATAAATTCTATCGTATACCTGAAGCCATAAAATAGATAAAAATTAATATTATTAGTTTTGATTTAATAAACGTACGTAACTGTTTACTGCATATTAAATAATACTATTTAATGAGTAATTTTGTTATCCGTAAATAATTATAAAAGCAAATTGTTGGTAGAACATCGAACAGAAGAAAAAATAATAAAAAAGGCAAGTCTTAGTCTAGATTCGAACCAAAACCCCAACGGTTTCCGGCCTAGTGGCTGACCAACCAGGCTACCGAGACTCGTTTTAGAAAACTACATTTTTTTTGTTTAACCTCGTACTATTCTACTTAATTAAGCATCCCCTAAGTCCAGGACTTGTGTGGGCTACGAGGGGTGTCTCACTGGCCAAAATGTGTAAATGTATTGTCAAAAATGCAAAATAATGTCGTAATGTCGAGTAATGTCAAGGTAATGTCAAGGTAATGTCAAGGTAATATCAACTAATAAATAATAAAATTAAATATGCCCCTAACAAGAGTATCCGGTCCGGCTGTGACGCACGGAAAACCGAACGATCCTATACGAGTTCAGTATTCCGTTACGGACCCAGGGTCCGGGACCATTAAAAAATGAACATATGTAGTGGTAAGTATTCCTTAGTTGGCAGCAGTATTTTATTTGAATGGATGGTTGATTTTTTTACTTATACGACACTCTTAGTGGTTCACTGGTGGTACTTTTTGCACTAGGAAAAAACTGCTTGTATGATTTTGTTTAAGTTTATGTTTAACGAATATGACCTTTATACAATATAAATAAAAACATGCATCCCATGTCATGTTTCAGAACTAACCTCCCCTTTTCGCTTAGAAATTTTCACGCACGCAATGTCTACGCGCAGGCGTAAATAGTAGATAATGTCTACGCACATGCGCACTAGGACATAATGTCTGTAACGTCGAGTAATGTCAATTAATGTCTTGTAATGTCAAGTAATGTCATGTAATGTCAAGTAATGTCAGGTAATGTCCCGTACTGTCAAGTAATGTCGAGGTAATGTCAGCTAAAGCGTACATGTATTGTCAAAGGTGAGACACCCCTCGGTGGGCTAGTAGTAGAGGGAACCACGGGCTTTAATTGACTTTCGAACCAATTTATAGGGAGTGTCCGCTTCACTTACGCCTTCGCCAAATTTCAATTATTAATTAACTGAAAAAGGCAAATCGGCGCCGGTGAGAATCGAACTCGCGCTATTTGTGTAGTAAACTCGCCAAGTACGACGCGGTATACTATCATGTCTTATTTCCTGTTTTTCTCAATTTTGTTCACATTCCTTTGGTAACTTTTTGAAAATATCTGTATTAATTAATACACAAAAGCGATATCTTAAATTGAGATTTATTAAAATTGTTAATAAATAACTTGGTGTCGATCCTGCCCGTCATCGAACATTGAAAATTTACACTTAAATTGGCGATAGTGGCATCTTAACATGATATATCAACTCACTTATAATAAAGTATAGCCGATCAATGAATAAATCAAGTTGGTTTTAATTTTCCCACCTCTACATTAATCAATTACACCACGTAAATGGCTAATATAAATATTTAAAAGGTGTTTAAATGTATTAATAAAGCTTTCAAACATTTTTATAAATTATCTAAATTATCTATAGTAGAGTTATATCTCCATGTGGTAGTACCGGCATTTTGCTTTATAGAATAGAATTGGCAAAGCCACGAAGATGAGTTCTGTCAGAGATTCAAAATATCCCGAAAACACGCGTCCGTTTTGTGAGGTTAACTCTTACTTTCAACAATGAACAATTATTTATAAGTGTACAAAGGCTATAAATCCCACAATCCAACCACCTTTCCATATCGATACCACCAAAAAATGAGCAGCAGATGATGTACGGGGTACCCCAGAAAAGGAAGAAAACTCCACATGGTAAGCGAACAATCTTTCTTTCCCTTCAAAAGATATCTTTACGAAAGACCTAGCGCTTACAAAGTCCTTTTGAAAACCCCAGATTTGAATTTAATGGTCGAGCTTCGTTGCCACATTGCACTGAAAAGGAATTTACCTCCTAAATAAACAAAAATATATACCCGAAGGGAAATAAAACCATTTTAGACGTTTTTGAATAAAAAAAAAAACGATTAACACAACCGCAGTATTTTAGTTTACAGTCTAAGAATTATTGTTTTGCATATAATTAGCTTGATTTATTAACGGCAACATTGCAAACCGATAAAACATGACGCTGCGAAAACCTTAAAAATATTTAAGAAACCCTTTATACTAAAAATGGACTAAAAGAAAATAAAAATAATGTAGGTACACTCTTATAAGATTTGACCATATTCAATAAGGTCCTAATATCTTAGGTTTAAATCATATTAAAACCCTTTAACATTTAACATAAAAATGTATTAGCAGATCGTTTTTTATCGGTATTATGGGCAAAAACGTGCTGAACCTGACCCACCGTAGTACCATCGAGGTACCCGGCCTTCTAGACGACCTCCACGCTTTTACACTCCCACCCACAAGAATGACACTGTAGTGGAGAGGTAGTATAGTAACCATTTTTATTTCATTAATTTCTCCCGGCTGTATTTTATATATGTCTTAAAGTACATTCAAATTATCTATTTTCAAATTGCTAGGCTCCAGATCCGGTTTCTTTGGGTGCTAGAAGCTCCAAAAGCTCTGGCAATGAGCTACCAAAAAATCTATGTTTAAATTGCCGAGTCATATACATTACATTTACTATATTCAGATTAGGATATTTTCATAGTTATACACAATAATTCTGGGGCCAAGGGGTAAAAAGTCTTTAAAAAATGCCTTTGACATATGTGATACTTATATTTTTAAAGAAATGAGATTCTATGAAATGACGTTTTGAATAAATGAAAATTCTTTAGACTATTTAGTGTTGACATATGTCAAATAAACTTTTTAAATTCTTTTTTTCCCCTTGGCCTACTGAATAATTGTGTAAAATTGTGAAAATAGACTAATGTAAATGTAATAAATATAATATGTTTAACTCGGCAAGTAAAAAATATATTTTTTGGGGACCATATTTCACCACCTTTTGAGGCCTCTAGAATCCAAAGGAACCCGATCCAGGACCTGGCTATTTGCAAATAGCTTAATTTGAATGTACTTTAAGACATATATAAAATACAGCTGGGAGAAAATAATGAAATAAAAATGGCCACCAGCTATTAGACTACTGACTGAGTTTCCGCTGTTGAACGTAGGCGAAGAAATGTAAAAGGTTCGTCGTTTGATTGCCTACTTCGGTCTCCAGAATTAAAAGATTTTCTTATGTGATTTTTCAGCAATTATCTAGATTAATTTTTAAGTTTTTCATTAACCAATCATTTAAAATTATTTGCGATGGGTAAAATACTAGATTTTTGTATGAATTTCGAGATTTTCTACATAAAACTAGACGAAACGTTCCCAGCACCTTGTCAAAACATCGGTACTATTGGCTGAATTGAGGAAGCCAATATTAGGTTATTATTAGAAATAGCTTGTTTTAAAAATAAGTAAATATGTTTTTACTTGGTTGCAAGCTTAGGCACTCTTAGTAGTACTAAGTGCCGATGTAAATATATTGCTAAGGCATTTTTAAACCTAAGTTAACAGAAGTTTTTTCTATACGTTCATGTTTTGGACCTATGGTATTTTATAGTATCGTCATTACACATGGTCTTTCAGTTAAAATTCTCAGAGCCAATTACTCAAAAAAAGAGATATATAAGACCTATGAAAAGCATACACTGCAAAAAATTAATAGAATCATAGGTAATGTGTTGCCGTGCAGGTACAAGTAAAATTTACGAGATTTTACATATAATTTTACAATTTTATATGAATATTACATGTAATTTAGATGTAATTTTCATATAAAATAGTAAAATTACATGTAAAATCTCGTAGCTTTTACCTATCTCTGCATGGCAACATATTACCTATAATTCTACATGTAAATTTACATATTTATTTTTTACAGTGAACTCTGTAAAATTTACTAGATTTTACATATAATTCTACATGTAATGTGCATATAAAATTTTTAAATTACATGCAAAATTGTAAAATTACATCTAAAATTGTAAAATTACATGTAAAATCTAGTAAATTTTATTTTTTACAGTAGGGTAGTTATAATGTTTGACTATATTTTGTCATAAACTAGACCCTGAGATATCCCATGGCACGACGCGTCGCGGCGTCGCGACGCTTTAAATTAATACAATTAGTTGCAATTACTGTTTTTTACCTTTCTAGACGTTTTTATGCAAAAAAAGCTGTCAAATGTTCTTAAAAAATGGAAACAGGAATATATAATTTGAAAATGATTATATTTGTGCAAACACCATAAAATTTATAATATCCAATGAATAATCACCATATTTATTTAAATATACGGTAGTATTGCCTTAATAAGAGGTTATGCATATAATATTATACAGTTTTGAATCGTTTCAACCATCAATAATTTGGTGTGAAAATTATGTATTATTGTATACCGAATTGATGTACAAGAATAGTCCCTAAAAGTAACAAAATGTCTAGAATAATAATGAAAGCTCCAGAATAATGGAATTCTAATTTATCACGGTGTACCTTAAACAGTAGCAATTTTATTATGTATATTTTAAGGCATATGCTTACCCATATAGGTAAACATTATGTGTTATACATCGTTATTCAATTAAGGTCCATAGGCGTGAACTGAAGGTGAAACGCACGCGTCCCGAAAAAAAAAAACATCTCGCCTGGTCTGGCAAAAACGTTCTTTCAAGCCATGGCATACAAATCGTCGTATCAGAACAACAAGGTTTTAACTGGTCCTCAAATTTAATGTTTTCAAAATGACTTTTTAACTATTTTGCTTGTTAGCTTTTCAAAAAAATTCGCCTGCGGCGCTAATATCTCGATTTTTGTAATAGATTTTATAAAATAATATGATCCATCAAACTGGAAAATGTAAAGCATCAATATTTCTAAAGATTTTTTCCTGCGGTGTTAAACATGATCAGTTGTATTTTAAGAGGTTTTTACCTACCCACTTGAAGTTTTATAGAATAATTTGCTTATCCGGAAAAACTATAACATCTTAAAATTTTCTTGATAAGCAATAATGTGGTATTACAATTTTAATTAATAGATTTTGTAAAATTATTTACATGTCAAACTTTGAGGTGTCTGGGAAATTCAAAACGAGATTTCTAACAATTTTTGCCTGCGGCGCTAAGAATAATAACTTGTGTTTTTGAAAAGGTTTCACCTGCTTATTTGAAAATTTATAAAAATAATTTGCTTTTCGAATTCTTAGAAATTGTTTGTCCTTCAGACTGTAAACTGTAAAATTTTTCGCCTACGGCGCTAAACTTGGTTACCAATGATGTGATATTACAATTTTAATGAATAGATTTATAATATTATTAACATTTTAAATTCTGAGGTGTCTGGGAAATGTAAAAAAAATTAAGATTTCTAAAAATTTTTGCTTACGACGCTAAACAAGATAAGTTATAATTTAAGAGGTTTTTTCTACTGACTTGCAATTTTATAAAATAGTTTGCTTTTTGAATTCTTGGAAATTGCTTATCCTGTAAAACTGTGAACTGTAAAAAATTGCCTGCTTCGCTAAACTTGTTAAGCAATAATGTGATATTAATATAGTATTTACAATTTTAATTCTTATATTTTATAAAATTATTTACATGTCTGCAAGTTCTGATGTGTCTGGGAAATGCGAAAATTTAGGATTTTCTTATTTCCTCTGTCTATTAGAAGTTTTTTTTAATAAATAGTTTTTCAAATTTCTACGTTAAAGTGCGTGAGCTTGAAAATTCTAAACAAAATTGACTGCGGCCCTAAAGTTGCTTACCAAAATTGCAAAAAAGTCCCTGGCTCAGCCCTCCCCCCCAAGAAAAATCCTGGGTGAGCCACTGACCTTAGGTAAGATCATCTTCGAAAAAAACCTAACTTCAATCTCACCTTACTTTGTATGGTAAGACCCTGTTTCCTACGTAGATTTCTAGCGACAATCCTCTGTTATTTATTAACTTCTTTGTATTATTCTATGTATAAATACAATGGAAATAAAATATTTATTGATGTATTTTAGAAATATATGCTTGAATTAAATGTTTTTGACAGCGAATGGTAAAAGCAGACATTGTTGTTTTAGCAGAAGGACATATGCACTTTTCTGTATTGTTTTCTAGAATGAAAGGGTTATAAATCTTCGTTTAATTCTACATTGTCAAGGATACGCAATATTTTTACATCCTACTCGCTTCTTAATTTGCTAAATACGGGCAAGCAAAGGCAAAATAGTTATTTATGGTACTAGTGGGTAAAGTAAGATATTGCCCATGAGAAAATTAACCGGCGTCAGCCAAGCAGGTTAATTTTCGAGAGGGCAATATAGGTTTACCCATGGGTGCCATACAAGGTTTTATCCAATAAATAGCTTAGGAGTTCATATTTTTAATAAAAATTTTAATGACATTTACAAGAAAATAATTTGACAAGTGACAGTTGAGTGGGCAAAAAAATTATTATGATTTTATGAAATCTAATGATCTATTGATTAAAACTATAATTTTTTTTCATAATTTTTTTTCATAATTAATGCTTTTCCCTGTAAATTTTTCAAAAATTAAGAAAAACGGTATTTCCTTTATTTTATAAAACTACATATCATTAATTAAAATAACAATACTTAATTAAAAGCCCATAGGTAATATATTTTTGCTCATTAAACAAACAGTTGCTTTAATAATGATCGCTCGTGCGATGATATAAAACCTTTTTGAGTCATAATTATGACAATTGACAATGACAATTTTTGCCATCAACTATGAAATTGTAATTAATTAATTTAGTAATTTACATAGAGTACGTTTCAATCGGAGTAAAAGTAATTTTTATGGTTTTTCTGTAGTTTCCGTACTCGCTACGCTCAGTATTCAGTGCTACCGAGTATTCTCAAAAATCATTTACTTTACCTTTTTGAAGTTTTCTCCTAAAGAAGGATAAAAAGTAAATTTTATCTAAATACCTCGATGAAATTTATATAAATTATAAATATTAAATAACAGGTATTAATTTTTATAATTATTATTAATATGTTCTAGATTATTTAACACCATACGGTATTTTCTAGCAATAAATCATACGCTATAACTTGCACTTTTAGAATTTAATTTCTTTATATTGCATCACTGCAAATTTACAATCTAGTTTTCTATGCACTTTTAAGTGTATAGAAAACAAGATTTTAAACCAGCTGAACAGTTGCAAGCACCTTGTCAAAACATCGGCACTATTGTACACTAGAGCCATCTAGTTTGCAAATTTAAAACTAGTTGTTTTGTTTGATTTTAAATTCTGTATCTTTAAAACATTATATTCTAGCAAAAAACTGTATATAACATTTTTTATAGGGCTTAAAAAGAGCTTTTATTTAAAATACAATTTTTTGAAATCGGGTTATAACTATGTGAGATATGCTAAAAAACCTTTTACTGCTTTAAAAGCCAATCTCGAAAACAATGGGTTTTAGGAAAACGTTGTTTATAACATTTTTTTGACCAATTTAAAATTATCTTTAATATAATTGCTAAATTAATAAAATACAATAATAATTGCCTTAATTATAACCAAAAAACGCTAAAAATATAAATTTTAACCCATTCTTACTCCCTTACCCCCAATTGTTTACCCCCAAAATCTAATCAGCTCTTCGAAATACGATAATAAACAATATGCAAAAAACCGCTTGTTGATACACGGAAAAAAAAATATAGCTAGGAGCGCTATAACACACATACCAAGCAAATTATAATCGCTTATTATATAAATACAATGCTTTCTCTTACAATTATGACAGTCAGTGTAAAAATTTATATGAAATACTTTAATTGTTTAGTGAATAATAAAATATAACAAATAGTATGGCATTTATAGCTTAAATAGATTTAATTATTGTCCGTGCTAATAATTTTTATAATATAATAAAATTTCTGTAAATTTATAATAGTGCCTGTAATAAATATAATCGTGTCTGTAATATATATAATCGTTTCCAATTTATTTTTAACATTATTAGTTATTGTGTCCCTTATAATCTATAGCTTAAATCACTATAATTTGCCACTGTTACCAAATATCTTATAATGTATAGCGCAGAGCCCACTAATTTCTTTCCGTGTATCTTATTTAGAAATGGAGTTATCGAGACAGACAGACAGAGAGACGGACGGACGGAAGAATTTTTTTTTTACTGATTTAGACTCAGAATGGTCTAAAACGTCGAGAAATGTGAAAAAACGTGGTCAAAGATTTTGACTTTTCGGCGAAGATCTCAATACATCGGCACTCTTAGTAGCACTAAGTGCCGATGTAAAAAGGTAGTTTTAAGAGAAAAATATACATATGTATATTTTTGGTTAATATCTCAGTAGCGGAATGTATAAATTATATTTCCTTATCACATTTTGAAAGCAAAATGTTTATTTCTTTAGTAATTACTTGTCATTATTACTAATTAGTATGTATATTGTTATCTCTTCTAATACTGAAAATATGTAAAATGTAAAATATAAAGTACAGTTAGAACATTTGTTTTTTCTACACAAGAGAAGAACAATTTGGCGGCACTGTCACATTAAAACAATGTACCTATACCGGAAAGAGTAAGATGTCTTATTAGACATTATAGGGCGTTTTACCTCAATAAAATGATGGATTTTATTGCCTCAAAGAAATTATAGGTAAAATGTGTCATATTTATTTAGATATAGTTATATAATTATAATGGAATGGTTATTATGTCTTATTTATAATACTTTATTTTATTATTAAAATTTATTGTTATAATGTGTAATTTGTATGTGTATAAATACATTGTGTTTAATGTCCAGTATTGCTAATTTGTTTTTCTTAAGTAGGTACGTTCGAGGTACGTTTAAAAAAAAAAGATTTTTTCTTTTTTGCGACTCTTATAAGCTCATAATCACACGCATTTTGCGTGTTCTTATAGGCCCATAAGAGGTCTGTACTTTTTGTTCTTTTGGGTTGGCAACAGACCTGGCCTATCGCTTGACGTTTTCCGTGCAAATGTCAATGTCACTTTAAAGTTGAATTTTCTACAAAATTTTGTGTTTAGGTTATTTTTACCATGTTAAAATTATGGCTTGGTTAATTGCAGTAAAAAAGAGAAGAGATGACTATAAAATATATCAAGATAACATTTTTTTTAGAATTTTAAACATGGTGTAATGCTGTAATGCCAATCCAAAACAAAAATCCCTAAATCAGTCATCAATTTAAATGTAAGTTTTTTTTTAATTTTAGAGCAAAATAGAAAAAATTGTATAAAGCACTCGTTTCATAACACGTTTTTAGCGCACTTTGTACTCGTGCGCTAAAAACGTATGTTATGAAACTAGTACTTTAATATACTATAAAGTCAACAAATTATAGTAATATACAAACCCAAACTCGAAAGATAAATATAAGGATATGAGAGCTTCTTAATGTATTTAATTAAAACAAGATATAGCCTTTATTTTTGCAATAATTTCACAAATTAATAATACCTTTCAATTTATACCTTTCAACAAGCTCTTTTAACTGTAAAATAGTGCCATAACATTTATTATAAACTAAGTAGCAACTATAAGAATATATTAAGTCGACTTTCAAAATATCCAAGTATCCAAGATACGGTATGAATATTCCGAACCTAGTTTTTATCGGTTGCGCCTCATAAAAAATGCACTCGATGTGCACTGAAATGGTTTGCGTCGAGGTGAGTATTCTATTTTTCCTACGACGTAACACATCCAAAAAATGCAAATATTTTCTTAAGATTAGTTTGTCAATTTGAGGTTATGTGTTTCACGTTTACTAATTTTCTGACAGCAGATATGTAAAATCAGCTGGTGGTCACTTCCCAACCGTTGTCATAGGCAACGGGTGGAAAATAGGCACTAACTACTAACTAGGTCGCAGGAAAAAAACTCATAAAAATAAATGTAATCGAATTTTATTTGTAGATAATATCTACAATTACATATTAGGTAATTTACTGATAATAATTTCTTATTTTCCAATTATTGTTTTCTTCAATTTTATCTCGGAAAGATAATAGACCTTTCACTAAGAGGCTGCAATGTCAAAGTTCACCTAAAGTTGTAGGTGTACAATGAGATTTTATCACAAATCTGAAGAAAAATGATCAAAACAGTTATTACTTCAATTCGATTTTTTTCACAGAATTAATTCAAATGCTGGCAGAAAATATATAGTGGTTCTACTCTTTAAAATATCACAGTTTAGATATTTTTTTACTTAAATTTTTTTGTTAAAAATACCCAATAAATTCTACACTGCCGAGAATTAAATTCCGGACACCTAAAAAATTGACATTTTTTAAATTCAAATATTTCGAAAACTAATTAATAGATTTGACTGATTCTTTTTTGTTTTGAAGCTTAAACATTCTCTACTTTTGTTTGTTTTAAGAATGATTAAATTTTTTCAGTGGCGTACCATGCAAGTCCTAGAAGATGGGGTAAAAAACATAGTTGTACATTATTTGTTGCTGTTAATACGAAAAAAAAAATGTTTAATCATTCTTAAAACAAACAAAAGTAGAGAATGTTTAAGCTTCAAAACAAAAATAGAATCAGTCAAATCCATTAATTAGTTTTCGAAATATTTGAATTTTTTAGGTGTCAGCGTCAATCGCTGAGATTATTTTAATTCCGTGGAACCAAAGTGCACGTAGTAGCTTTAATATTTACCAAATTGGTGAATTTTTCTTATGTCACTCGCTTTTCTCTCATCATCTCGCTTTGGAGCGCTTGTTTCACCGCACGGCAGAAAGGCACAACATTATCATATCATTATAACCGTTAAATTACACAGGTTTACAAAAAAAAAGTCAGGACTATTTGACCGGACCATGGTATTCGCGCCCTGAAACAGATCCCGGGGTCAGTTTTGCCCCATCACGTCAAGAAAACGAGATTTCAAGGTCATTTGGAGGTCAAAATGGTGATTTTTTGGGAGCGGCCCCGGGACAACATCTCAACGTTCAGAAAGTATTCAAGACCTACACAGTTACCCGTGAAGTTAAGAGGTCGCTTGAGATATTGTCCCGGGGCCGCTCCCAAAAAATCACCATTTTGACCTCAAATGACCTGAAATCTCGTTTTCCTGACGTGATGGGGCAAAACTGATCCCGGGATCTGATTCAGGGCGCGAAAATACCTAGGAATACCATGGTCCGGTCAAATAGTCCTGACTTTTTTTTTGTAAACCTGTGTAATTTAACGGTTATAATGATATGATAATGTTGTGCCTTTCTGCAGTGCGGTGAAACAAAAAGTCAAAAAGTCCAAACCTGTGTTATTAACTATAACTAATCCATGAAGGAAGCACGCAAATAAAGATAAACAAAATGTTTATCTCAAATATATTATATTACTCATTGTTCTAATAGATGCTATAATAATAAATATATTTTTCTAACCATAACTTATTGATCTTAATAGACTTATAAACTACTTATAAACTACTTTTTAAACGTACTAACAATCATTCAAGTAGATAATAATGTACAATGTACAAGATTGTAATAATGGCAAATGCGATACAATTATCTTAATCATTTAACATTTTTCCGATACAAATTCTCCAGTTAACTGTAAATCCATCAGTTGTTTTTTTCTTCTTTTTATATACTGCGTGTCACACCAAATATTTCTTAAATAAAGTTTTTTTCGGATTTTTTTTTTGCGGTTATGGTTATGCTTGGTAATATACAGTGTGATCAGTAACTGCCATGCCGGGGCGGTGGCTCAGTCGTAAACGCCTCGATCTAGAATTCGAGAGGCCGGGGTTCAATCCTCAGTTGTGGAACATCTTTTTCACAGAAATAAAATACCATCGTTTCCCCACCACGTTGGCTTGTGCTGCCGAATATCTAAGCACACAGTACAGATAATGCCGCATTAGCACTCGGACCTGTGATATTACCCGGGCGCACCGAAAGGTAGCAGCAAGGTAGCTGTCAGGTCTCTTGGCCGAGCTCACTTTAGGGACTTTCAAGCAACCAGGATCAGTACTAAGGCTGCAAGCGAAAATGACCCTTAAGCAGTTTGGCGCCGGTCCAAGTGCACTGGCAGCCAATAAACTTAAGGATCAAAGCGGCTCACTTAGCAAAAAAGCCGACAAAAACGAGGTTCGGATTCCTCGCTAAACTGTAGGTCCCGGGGTGCAACAACAAAAATCCTCGTTAGAGTAGAAAAACTAGTAACTAAGGGGTAGGCAAAAAGGACCAATATGGTTTAGTTGCCAGGCTTGACCTCCCCACCATTACTACTACTACTACTAGTGCCATGACAAAATTTAAGAGGTGGTCCAAAATTTTATTTTGATTTCGAATATCATAAAAAATGTGTAAAATGGCTGGTTTTGATTATGTTGATGTAAACCAATGACCACTTAAAAATTCTACACTTCATGTTAAAGAATGATATTTTTGGCATGATTTATAGCTGAAAAAAATTATACTTGATGAAAACAAAAAGATGCTTGTTTGGTAGTCAGTGGGTCTTAAATAGCTAGAAAATAAAAAACATCCGATCACAAAATCTTTGTTGAGCTGTGTTATTTACCAATACTTACGAATGTGTAAGGCATATCCAAAAGCTTGCATAAGAACATAAAACATAATAATGCGATGCCGTGATTGGCTTACAAGATACATGGCGGCACATCAAGCCAATCACGGCATCGCATTGTTATGTACTACGTTGTTATGCGAGCCTGTGGATATGCCCTTAGTTACACTGACAGTTACTGTAGTAAACATAACCTATAAATAGTGTATTTTGTTTGTTGTGTCAAGATAGTGGATAGATTTTGGTTAAAGAAATTTCATTTTAATTTTTAAATATAAACTATAGCTATAACCGCTCTCAAAGCACGGTTACAGATTTTACCAACAATTGGTTTGGACTTAACGTAACGAAAGCACTCCAAAATCAAACGGTAAATATCAAAGTTTGTTTATTTGTATGTCATAATATTATTTTGTTTGGTAGTAACAATAGAACCGTGTTTTTTTTGAGAGGTCTTTTATTTTTCGTCGGATATTGACTTTTTTTAAAAGAATGAGTGCCGAACGAAAAAGTTTCAAGTATAGCTATCTAATAAATTGTTTTCCTTTAATAATACTGATTCACCTTAGGTGGGGCTCCCGGTGTATCCCTAGGTATTGCGATTAATTTTTCTATAGTTTCTTCGTATTTTGTTGTCATCGTTTAGCGTTAAACTATTACTTAAGATGACAATTAAACTAATTATTTTCTTGCCTACATCCACAAATAGGCATTGACTTGGTCGTAAGATGACCAGTCGTCGCAGTTGATATCAATATTGCCTTAAAAGATAAGCAGTTTTTTCATTTTATCGATTTCAGCTGTCATGGTCATTTTTTTAAATTTAATTAAATCTATTTCGACCACCATGTTGCATAATTAATTTATCTTCAAAACGTTATATTTTAGCAAAAAACATTTATTATGGGGCTTCTTCTTCTTCTTCTTATTCTTCTTCTTCAAAATGACCTGTTGGACACTAAATTAAAGTGACCCAAAATGTCTTAATGGTCTTGAACTCTCATTCTTTTTGACCAGATACAAGTATTAGAGACTTGAAGCGAGTCTCTCTAATCGTTTCAAATAAATAAAATTTCTTCTCAACATAACCACAAAAACACGTGGACAACCCTAATCCAGAATCATCCACGAAAATACACCACAAACATCAAATTTCCCATTGTAAAATCAATTTCAATAGTTAGAGCGGTTTCATAGTATTAATAATTTCTTGACGAACACATTTTCACATAAAATACTTGATGCGTAAAATAAACGTTGTTACCGAATTACAAATTCTAGCCGAAAGTATACATGTTACCCGTTCCACGGGTGGAACGCAACCAAAACTATATAACAAACTGTATAAACATGCATAGGCAGATCTGCCCGTAAGGAAATCGATTTTTAGAAGTATATTCGTTTGGTACTAATTTCTTTTAAGGAAAACTCAATTTTATATCATGTACCAAAAAATAGTTATTTATAATACAAGGGCAAAAATTATTAAAATATTTATTAAAAGTATTTCTTTTTAGTGTCTTATTACTAATCTAGTTATACATGACAAATTGCATCCAATCAAATCTCTAAAAAAACAATGGAGATTTCTCCCGTTAGATTAGACAGGGACAAAAGTTCTACCCAAAAGGGATAGAATAGATACATACACTCCCACTTCCACCCAACCAAACAAATTCTGTATTTGTTCTTTGTTGAACAAATACAATATTTACTTGGCCGGGCGAAAAGTGTAACTATATTAAAGAAATTACTGGCGCCATCTAAATTTTAGTAGAATTATCTTATTCTACAGATTCACATTAGCTATGTTCGTTCGTGCCGCTCACTGCTACACTTTCCGGCCAACCAAATAAATACTGTATTTGTTGTATGAAAAACAAATACAGTATTTATTTGGTTGGCTGGAAAGTGTAGCACAAAAGATATAGAGATAGGGTAGACGTCTTTTGTTTCATAATTCTAGTTGTAGAGAGCTCCATTGAATCGTTTTTTTTTGCGTGCGGTTTCATTTTCAAATTAAAAAAGCTATAACTTTGTGATTAATTTCTGTTAAAATGTGTCTGTTATGAAAATAGTAATACTTCTAAACCGTTCTATGAATATTATAAATATTGAAATTGATTTTAAAATTGAAATTGATTTTAAATTTGAAATTTTGTGTTTTTAATTTATTTTAGTGGATGAAAATTAGAAAAATATTTTTATTTTTAATTTTAACGCATTATTATTATCTATTTATGTTATTATTATTTTTTACAATAAATTAACTGTTTCATTTTTTGTTGTATTTTGATAAAAAAAAGTCCAATTATAAAACTTTTAGGGAATTTTTGTTTTGGGTTGTTATTAGAGACACAAAATGTTGTCTAACATAACATGCTATTTTTTGATATTCATTCCTAAATATAAAGGAATTAGTATCAAATGTATACAAACTATAAATAAAGTATGAAGTGGATAAAGTATAGTATTCTACTCGCATATAATAGCTGTTAATCATTCGGGTGATTACGCCACTCGCCTTCCAGCTCGTTTCATAAAATTCACCCTCGTTGGTTAATATCATTTATAATAAGCTCGTTAAATAATATTCTATTATTTAATTATTTTAAGTATTTAACTATTAAATAATTAAAATAGAACCTCCTTCAATTATACCTACGAACTCTAAATGCAGTAAAGTATCAAGTATCTATTAGTTTATAGCTTATTTATTGCTATGCTACCGAAGTAATAACATAGTATTGTTTCTTAAAGCAGTATAATTAAATATGTACAAGAAGTTTATTATGCTTAGAATAATAGGTAGCTAATAATAATTGTATTCTAATTGTTATTATACAAAATACAATATTGTATTAAATTTTATGACCTATAATATCTATAGATGTACTATTTTGTTAAAGCTGATACATGTCATGTATGTATGTATTAGAGTGGGCTGTTAAACCACTTTTTTCGAAATCGCCTTTGGATCAGAGATAAACATTTTTCTTTTGGTGTAAGACGAACTATGTCAATAGCTTTTCCCGTGACGACATCTTTAGTCTACGCAAATCGGTCAAAGCATTCATTTTTGAGTCTTTAGCCAATGGAGATTTCTCCCGTTAGATTAGACAGGGACAAAAGTTCTACCCAAAAAGGATAGAAGACATACATACACTCCCACTTCCACCCAACCAAACAAATTCTGTATTTGTTCTTTGTTGAACAAATACAATATTTACTTGGCCGGGCGAAATTAAAGAAATTAGTGGCGCCATCTAAATTTTAGTAGAATTTTCTTATTCTACAGATTCACATTAGCTATGTTCGTTCGTCCGCTCACTGCTACACTCTCCGGCCAAAAAAATAAATACTGTATTTGTTGTATGAAAAACAAATACAGTATTTATTTGGTTGGCTGGAAAGTGTAGCACAAATGAGATAGAGATAGGGTAGACGTCTTTTGTTTCATAATTCTAGTTGTAGAGAGCTCCATTTTAAGGACTTAGTAAATCATACTTTTTTCTTATTTTGGTGGTCAGATTGCTTTATTTTATGAAAAAAAGTTTCTAAAACACTTAAAAATAAAAATTGACTTAATAAAAAAATAGAAGGTTGTACCTGAGCTAAACAAAATTGTGTTAACACAATTTACATTTAAATAGATTTTATTCATAAATCATGCACACATATGGTATTTAATACATTAGTTATTGAGGCAGTGCACACTTACGACAAAAAATAGGTAAATCTTTTTTTAAATCACACATTAGAGTAATTTTTACTCGGTAATATATAATAAATGAGTTATACTAAAAAAAAAAACTTTTAATGCATAAAACGCCAATATTTCGAAAACAATTTATTTTAGGAAAACATTTTTTTAACAAGTTTAAAAAAATAAAAAAAATGAATACTTTTGTTTGATTTCAGAAAACTGCTGTTTCTAAACGATTCTTAGTACTGGCGAGTAAAGTATTGACAACCAGTTGTTGACAAAATAATTTATGGAAAGAAAATTCGTAGAAGCTATTTCCTCGTCAGTAAAATTTATTTCAAAGTAAATAACTATGTTTAGCATAAAAGCAATAGTTCTTTTTTTGAAATTATGGGACAGTAAACCTAACCTAACAGTACGACGAGAAATGTCGCTTTTGCAAAGCTCGGCGTTTCGCTGATCACTCGTAATTGTTCTTTCGTGTAAGTTGAATAACCAAACTAGACGGATTCTAATTTTGCATGCGAATTTATTAAACTAAATGTATATTGGAGTTGATTTAAATAAACCATAGAAAAAATGTTATCTCTCCAAAACAATTGTCGCTGTAATGTTTGTTTAATAGACAATAAATTTATATTTTGGAGAGATAACATTTTTTCTATGGTTTATTTAAATCAACTCCAATACGAGTAAGGATCAAGAATTTCTTAATTTGATTAATGCTAGTCGTAGCAAAAAGATCCGATGGTACAAAGAACTAAACTACGCCAGGAAAAATTATAAATTTAAAAACTTGAAAATGACTTTATGTTAAAAAAGTCGAAACAATTGTCGCTGTAATGTTTGTTTAATAGACAATAAATTTATATTTTGGAGAGATAACATTTTTTCTATGGTTTATTTAAATCAACTCCAATATGAGTAAGGATCAAGAATTTCTTAATTTGATTAATGCTAGTCGTAGCAAAAAGATCCGATGGTACAAAGAACTAAACTACGCCAGGAAAAATTATAAATTTAAAAACTTGAAAATGACTTTATGTTATAAAGAACTTTCACTTTCGGGTTTAGACCGTGTTAATGGATTTTCACTTTCCGACGTTTCGTCTCTTACTACTAGAGACATCTTCAGGGATTAATCTGAAACTAAGTTTCGAATCAACTTGTGTCACTATTTATGACGAGTTGTGGTTATTCACCCGTGACGAGGTTTTTCCTATCAAAGACTTCCATATTGCAGGTAAGTGGTAACCAGTGTCCCGATTGATATTGTTAGGATGCTTGATGATTTCTATCGATTCCCGTATCTTCCTTGGCATTTTTCTGTTTTCTGTTAATATTTGTTTTGTTTCAGACAAATTGATTTTATGACCTGTTTCATGTACATGTTCGGCTACTGCCGATAAGGAAATTTGTTTCTTTCTTATATTGCGCTCATGCTCTTGAAGTCTTGTAGAAATTTTTCTCTTAGTTTCACCTATGTAAACCGTACCACAGGAGCAGGGTATTTTATATACGCCTTCTTTATGTTAAAAAAGTCGAAACAATTGTCGCTGTAATGTTTGTTTAATAGACAATAAATTTATATTTTGGAGAGGTAACATTTTTTCTATGGTTTATATTGTAAGATAACAGTGAGTTGTTGAAGTTTTTTCTTGATATCTTTTAAACGATTTGACTAAAACAGTTAAAGTTAAGCCTTTGTTTTATTTGTTCATGTATCATAACATGTCAACATTAAATACAAATTCTTGTAATTTTGTAATTTGTAATCGAAAAAACTGCCTAGGTCTCCAATAAAAAATATAATATTTAAATTAGAGTAACAGTTTTCCATGTACAGCAAGTAAAAAGAGTTTTTCTACGATCTAATAGAAAAGTTAACATTTCTACAAAAACAAAAGAAGTTTTCAGATTTCAAAATAACCCATTTCTTACTATTTTACTTTTCTGCTCGTTACTAAGACAGCAAGTAGAAAAATGATTTTTTTCGCGCGCACAGTGTAGGCAACCGGCATGTCAATTGTAAAACGGCTGTCAGTTACATGTGACAAGATGTTGGTCCGCCATTTTTTTATATGACACTATTATTTATTTTGAATCAAATCTCAATTTCGTGTGCTAAATATTTGTGTGCTATAAATTTGTTGTTACGAAGGAATTATGGAGTGTTACTGTGATTAGAAATTTACTTTTACACCAACAGATTTGCAGAAAATTGTAACCAAGTGCTGCGACATGGTAAAGTAACTTACTGTCTAAAATGTATTTATTTTAGATCGTAGGAAAAATGTTGTTTGTATTACGAGCGCAAAATGTAATTTCTGCTTTCGCGTGATTGCTGATCTCGGCTAGACGCCTTGATCAGCAAATTCCACGCTCAAGCAGAAATCAGTCATTTTGCGCTTTTATTACAAAAATAACTATTTTAGAGAAGGTATAGAAAATTTAAAAATCTAATTTTTCTCTTATAATACTTACCTACATATTGATTAAAAAAAAACTAGTGCACCTATATTATTATAGTATCTATAGCTCCTTACTTGAGGGCCAGTATCAATATGTATCAAAGGCCTTTTTAAAGTCTAAATATATAGCAAGAACTTAAATTAATTTAATAATATTAAAAATCAATAAAATATCAATGAAAATGTAATTTATAATGATGTATAATTTAAAACCAATACCATATATAACTTGGTACATATACACGGAAAGAAATTAGTGGGCTCTGCGCTATACATTATAAGATATTTGGTAACAGTGGCAAATTATAGTGATTTAAGCTATAGATTATAAGGGACACAATAACTAATAATGTTAAAAATAAATTGGAAGCGATTATATATATTACAGACACGATTATATTTATTACTGGCACTATTATAAATTTACAGAAATTTTATTATATTATAAAAATTATTAGCACGGACAATAATTAAATCTATTTAAGCTATAAATGCCATACTATTTGTTATATTTTATTATTCACTAAACAATTAAAGTATTTCATATAAATTTTTACACTGACTGCCATAATTGTAAGAGAAAGCCTTGTATTTATATAATAAGCGATTATAATTTGCTTGGTATGTGTGTTATAGCGCTCCTAGCTATAATTTTTTTTTCCGTGTACAAGTTATGCAGTAGTTAAACAAAATAAGGATATGCATATATACAGGTATATTTATAAAATAATATATTACCTACATAAATAAAATTCTAATGAAAGTGAGAAATTACCGACCATTTATTTTAATCATTTCTTTAATTTAGCTTTTTTGCTTCAAATGAAGAAAACATAAACTTTATTATAGTAAGCGCGTATACGCGGTTTCAATATAATTAACTGCTGAATATAGATACATATAATATGAGAATATGAGAATTCTTCCGTTAACAAATAACACACCCACTTTACCTTTAGAAGACATCCATACCAAAGCGGCCTAAAAGTACATACTGGCTCGGAAAATAAAGGGATTTATTGAATTTTTTCAGGTATGTAATCACAACTTATTTAAACGACCTACAAAATGTCAAATAGTATATGTTTTGATGTGTTTGTGAAAAAAGTTATATTGCAAAATTCGGAAAATTGTGGAAACCATGGCCCTTGCCCTGAAACGCCTTTTTTTCTATAGTTTGCGGTGACCACGATTTCTCAAAAATCAATTTACCGATCAATCTGAAATTTTTAGATGCTGTTCCTAATTACAATAGCTAGTTCGTAAACGAACGGGTTTACAAAAAAAAATTGCGAAAATGGTGATGATTTTACCAAAAAATCGATTTTCAATGGTTCGAGAATTGAGTTTTCCGGCCGGAAAAGTAGAAATTTTCGTTCAAATAAAAATCTCTTCGTTCACGAACTAGCTATTGCAATTAGGAACAACACCTAAAAATTTCAGATTGATCGGTAAATTGATTTCTGTGAAATCGTGGTCACTGCAAACTATAGAAAAAAAGGCGTTACGGGGCAAGGGCCATGGTTTCCACAATTTTCCGAATTTTGCAATATAACTTTTTTCACAAACACATCAAAACATATACTATTTGACATTTTGTAGGTCGTTTAAATAAGTTGTGATTACATACCTGAAAAAATTCAATAAATCCCTTTATTTTCCGAGTCAGTAGGTATATAAACCCTTAAGTGGCAGGTGTATAAAAAGTAAAAAAAGGGGCAAGGGCCATGGTTTCATTCACAATTTTCCGAATTTTTCAATAAAAAAATTTCACAAATACATCAAAACACATACTATTTGATATTTTGTAGGTCGTTCGAATAAATTTGTGATTACATACTTGAAAAAAATCAATAAATCCCGAGCCACAAGGTGTATAACCCCTTAAAAGTTTTAAGTAGGTTCTCTGCACAAAAATTATGGAAGAAAATAATCCTTAAGAATAATAAAAAAAATTCAGGGCCACTTTTTGGATGTTTTGATGCGTGATACTAAGGTAATTCAACCCTGTAAAATGTCGAGAGTCTTGAAAATACAGATTCTCGAGAGACGAGTCAAGCAGTAAGCCGTCAAGAATTGGTCAAGACAAGATCTTAGATATATTTCTTGTTTAGAAAATCTATACTTTAAAGAATCTAGACGAGAAGTTGCCTTTCTCTACTCAGATGGCTCATAAATAGTAGGTCGATTTGACGTGGATGCAGTCTTTAGGTTAAATTTATTAACTTACATGTTAAACTCGTATAAATTAAAATTATAGGCTCTACATAATCAACTATGAAGATTTAAAATGTTGCAAAAACGACACATGATGTAGGTACCTGTTTTATTAGTATTTTGCTACAATTATTTTTATTTATTCACCAAGGTCTAAAGCAAGCAGTACAATATCTCTTTATTCCTCTACTTTTCTACAAAAAAAAATCTACAAAAAGCTAGAAAAAGCTTAAAAATTTAATTTTGAGGTTTGTTCAGGTGATTACAGACAATAGTTATTTTCTTAACTAGTGTATTAAGTGGATAAAATCACTTAATACACGAGTTGAGAATTTAATTTTATCCAACACCTTTTATTTTTAAATAAAAATCTATAATTTTGCGAAAAATTATGTTAATACTAAAATAATAGGTAGCCATGGCCTAAGTATGCCTATTAAAAATAAACAATTGCTAGTTTTACATTTCTTACAAACGTCATGACAGAATTTTTAATAAAAACAGTATTTTATTCAAAAACTAAAGAATAATTTGGGGGTTTCTTTAATTTTTATGGTTTAGTTAACGTGCTTCTATTTATAGAATAGTTATAATACTTAATTAATAGGTATGTAACTAATTTTGGGTGAGATCAAAAGCTATACGTAAAAGAGTGGGTGAAAAATTTTTTAGTCACTAGTGGAAAAAAACTCACTTTTGACATTTAAAATAGTGCTCTTCTGTGAAGATGTTGGATAAAAGCAATTTGTTTCTCGTTTATCACACATTTTCAAGCTTTGCATTTTTGCCAAATTATTACTTATAAGTATAATTCATTTTAATGTCCGTAAATTATTATTATTATTAAATTATTAAAGAAAATTGTTAATAGCATATTGTAGTTATTATTTACGGACGTTAAAATTAATTACATATAACTGTAATTAATTATAACTGTATTTATATCAAAAAATCTTTCTTACTATGTCACCAAAGTTAATTACTTTATATTTAAAGCTTAGTTTTTTTCTGTGTATAAATTAAATTTTAAAACATACAAGTACGTTTGCTATCATTATTATTATTATTATTATTATTATTATTATTATTATTATTATTATTATTATTATTATTATTATTATTATTATTTTTTTTTTTTTTTTTTTTTATCACGGTTATCCGGTACTTAATTGAGTAGTTCGGAAAATATTTCAAGAACTACCCAATGAGTTGATGGTCTCCTAGGACTGATCTAACAATATGTGTCAAGTGTAGGATTACAGTTTTCTGCATTGGTATGTATGTTGTTTCTGGAACTTTTAAGGTGTTTAATGCAGTTTTTAAATTTTTAGGTATAAGACCCGTTGATGAGATGATTACTGGAATAATCTGGACAGAGGTTTGCCACATCGCTTCAATTTCTCTAGCAAGGTCGGTATATCTTGTGATTTTCTCGTTATGTTTAGTTTTCATATTTTCGCTGTTAGGTATTGATATATCTATTAGCAGTGTTTTCTTCCTTTCCAGATCTATCAGAGTAATGTCCGGCCTGTTATGGATCACCTTCTTGTCTGTTGAAATGGTTCTGTCCCAGTAGATTTTTACAGAACTATTTTCTATAACAGGAGCTGGTTTGTATTTATAATAAGGTAAGTCTTCTGTATTTTTAATTTTATAATATTTAAGCAACTCTAAGTACAGAATAATAGCTACCTGATTGTGTCTTTCAGTATACAGAGTGGGCGCTAGAATTGAGCATCCTGAGATCAGGTGGTCAATACTTTCTATTTCTTTATTGCATTTGCGACCTTTATCACTATCAACTGGTTGTTTCATGATATATTTTATATAGCTTCTAGTCTTAACCACTTGGTCCTGGATCCCAATAGCGAATCCCTCTGTCTCTGGAAACAGGTTGCCTTTCTCCAGCCAGGTAAGTGACATTTTGGAATCTATGTGTGACTGATGAATGCTTCTATGAAATCGTCCATGTAGTTCCTTTTCTGCCCATTTCTGATCTTTTTCTTCATGTGTATTGAGTTTTGTTTCAGGATCTTCTTGTCGGTCATTTAGGTTTAGTGGTGTAAGATTCTTGTCTGCATCAATAATAATTCGGTAAAACTGACTGTTTTGTTTGGAGTAAAAGTATCTCCTTAGGTCAGATATCTGTTTATAGCAGATATTTCTTACATCACCAATTCCTCTTCCTCCTCTTATTATTATTATTATTATTATTATTATTATTATTATTATTATTATTAATATTATTGTTATTATTATTATTATTATTATTTTATCTTATTTTATTTACATGGAAATATGTAAAAATATATTTTTGTGTAATTATCAATAAATAATTATTTATTGATTACATAATATGTACATATATTATATGTAGAGGACGATAATCAATGCACTGATAGAAAAATCTAAAAATAGTACAACCAAAAGTCCAAACGTTGTTGTAGCAAGTTTGAGGTATATAATACCATTTTTACCATTATTCTAAAACATTATAACTTTATATTAAATACAACAACGTATGGCACTATAATAGTTATTGGAGGAATGATGGTTAATAAAGATGGCGACAATCGGCTTATTCTAATTAATGTTTTAACAAAATATTGAAAAAATGCATTTAGGCTAAAAATTTTATGTGCAAAAGTATACTGAAAGATAAGCACGTACATGTACATGTAATTACATGTGATATGTAGTTTCTATGTGCACATAAATGTAATTAATTTGTGAATTTAAAATACATTACACCAAATTTGCAAACGCAGTAGAAAGCCGACGCCTACCAGGCTCAACCAGCCAGTCGGGCGGACGGGTCAGGTGAATTGCTTGCCTTATGAAGCGAGGATTGTGACGTATGAAGAAGCAGCAATTAGAAACTGCGGAGTTACAAGCCACGTCTACCTCGCTATCTGCCCGAAAACAAAAAAGATCGCTTAACAGTTTGTTGTTGTAAATCAAACAACTGCACTCGTTTGTAAATACCGAACATGTTTACTTTTTTGTTGTTGTATTCTATGCAATATATAGTTGTTGGCAAATATACAACTATTTATTGTTGTATACTATAACCTAATGACGTTATTAATTACACTAGTGTTCTAGTAGTCTATTAGATAATCAATTTTATTTGCAATAGTTAGTAAAATTTATATTTAAATAATTTCTATTATACCAAAAAAAAAATATATATCGTCCACTAAAGGCTCTAGTTGTCTAACTCCAAATTTTTCAAAAATGAGATTTTTATCAAATTTGCTTCATTATCTGATTACCAACATACTTCAAAAAAAAAAAGTTGCATTAAACCAATATCAGCCTCAAAAAATGCAAAAATGTAAATATTTTAAGTCGCTAAGTGTCTAACTCCATCATATGATTGTGAGAAAACAATTAAATGAGAACTGTCACTAATGTCAAACTATTTCTCGACAACAGGGGATCCCGTTTCAAATATTTGTTAATTTACTGTTTGATGATAATTATAATTATTGCCATTAATAATGTATATATATTATGCCTACCTAGTAGTAATATTATATATTAAATATAAAAATATAATTTTTTTGTAATAATATTACGCGATAGGTATCCTCTTTTATCTTCCCTTGGAGTTAGACCATTAGTGAATTTAGATTTTGTGGTTAAAATTTAATTTTCAAATAATTTATATAAAATAGATAACAATGAAAAGTTTTAAATACATTAACACATTTCAAACATTTTTACCTGTGAACAAGCTAGTTTTAAAGTTCTAAATTGCTATAATTAAGTTTTAAATCGTTTTTTACGTCTCCTGAAAAATATGACGTTTTGGAGTTAGACCGTTAGAGCCTTTAGATGACGATATATTTAAGCTCATGGTTTATTATTACTATATCCATAGATATACAATGTATTTCTACTTGCAATCTGTCCAAACCTGTGCAGTTGAAAGTGTTGCATTAAAGTCAGTTTTCCAAAAGAAGATCCACTGGAATTTCTTTTTTTGTTAATTATTACTATTTTTATATTAAAAGTATTTGAGTGCTATAGAAAATATATTTCCATATATGAATATTTCACAATTTTGGTCTGAACAACTATGGTAGTACCACTGCAATTGAATGTAATTATTTCAGGTATTTTTATACAAGTATTTTTATCAAGAAGGCGATGATCAGTTTCGCAAAATAGACTGGTTTTGTTTAGTTTAAGATTATATGTAAAAAATATTAAATAGATTTTTTTTTAATCTACCTATGTTTTATTGTTTTTTTCTTGTATTTAAAATCAATACATTGAAAATACAGTATCTTCTTGTTCCATTTGTGGTTAAATCTACCATTGTTTATATAGTCTTATAACTAAACCAAGGCATACTTAGATAAAATTTACTATGAATTAGTTTTAGGTGAAAAAGTAGGTTATAGGCAAATCTATAGCAATTCAAATTAACAATAATAGTACCTATATACCTTGGTATTTTACATAATATGATATAATCATATATTTTACCAGGGTAATTATCACGGATCATCCACAACAAAAAGTTACCTGTATTTAGGCATTATTCTGTTATGACGTCAGTTCAACTAGCTGTAAATTTGACTTCGTTATATAACTATCAGTTAAATTTAAGTATTAAATTAAATACTTAAAATGCATCTCATAGACAAAGGTTTTTTTCGGAAATGTTTTTATCTATTATAAAATATTGCACTATGTGTGGCTTTTATTGATTTCTAACCTATGTTTTACCTTTCTTTAGTTAATTCCATAATAATGAAACCAAAGCACGAGCATGCCATATTTAATTTTATCCCAAAATGGAGTATATCTCCAAGTTTGTTTCCTTATACTCCCAGCATGTTCAAGACAGTAAAAGCCACCTTAGAAGCGCTTTGATGTAGTTATTCGAGATCTATGCGCATAATGGTGCACTATAGTGATCTATAACAACTTATAAAGGTTTTTTAAACGCCTTGATGCTGATTTATGTGTTCATATATATCTTAAAAGATATCTAGCCTTGTATAATATTTGATTGATTGTTGAACATCAAATACAAAAAAATAAGTAAAGATAAGAATTTTGTCACCTAAAGTGAGACCTAAATAGTCGGAGAGCTGATGATCATTTTTATTTTATAATTTTTTTTCCAACTGTATGTTTTAAAGTACACTCAAATTAAGCTATTTTTATATTGCTAGGCTTCGGATCCGGTTCCTTTGGGAGCTAGAAGCTCCAAAAGCTCTGGAAATTAGCTACCAAAAAATCTATTTTTAACCTGCCGATTCATATACATTACATTTCAGCTATTCCATGATGACGGAGGCTACCATTCGTACAATATTTTATCAAATATTAAAAAAAAAGTCCCAAAAACTAAAACTTATATACTCTGACACACGGAAAATATGTGAAGAATGTTTGTGCAAGTGAGAGGCTGTTCCGGCAAAGAAGCATCTCCTAAAGTCAATAATTATAATGAATCATTATTAATGATAAAACACTTCACGGTGCAACATCCCTCAGAAATGCACCGAGACTTTGAACTTAGTGTGAAGGCTTTAAATTTAGTTTTGAAATATTATCTGATAATAAAAAAACCAATGCAAATAAAAATTAAATTATTACCTACACATCGAAAGTACACGTAAAAAGCATTGTCATTTTACAGGTAAAGATCTGTTTCTCTGTTCTGTCTCTATTCCATCAACTTTAACATAGCAAAATTTGAATGCGTTAGTCAGTACAATAAATAACGCGATATTGTATCATATATATGATTCAAGCAATCATATTTTTATAAATTAACTCTTTTTAGAAAGTCGCTTATTGCAGAAACATTTGAAATAATCTACAAGTAAAACGCACTAAGTGACTTAGTGCCTATTGCCAGATAAAATTTTAATCAAAATTAAATTGGTGCGTTTTGTATAGTGGGTAACTCCCTTGGCAGTCCACCTAGAGGTTAGTTCGGTTTACCTATACATAGATCATCAAAAATTAATTACAGTGCCATTAAAATCCCATTTTTGCAAAAAAGTGACTTAATGCCTTTTACTTGTAAGCCGACGATATAATACATGTAATGTGTTTAACTCGGTAGGTTAAAAATATATTTCGCTATATTTTCGGGGCTTCTAGCATCGAAAAGAACCCGATCCAGGACCTGGCGATTTTCAAATAGCTTAATTTGAATATACTTTAAGACATATATAAAATACATCTGGGAGCAAATAATCAAATAAAAAATGGTCACCAGCTCTTAGACTAATACCTCAACACAGAAAACTTCTTTTTAAATATTTTATTATCGTATCAAAAACGACATTCTTGAAATGATTTCTATAAATTCACCATTTTGATATTATAAATTTATGATTATTTTAAGAATGCACTTCGGACATAGATCACATTTATTCAACAATTCCTATAGCAGGTGGTATTTTCATCCAATACCTCTGATTAGCAAGCCATGGAATTCTGAAACTACCAGGTATCCATCTAATGGATCCATAATGTTCAATAAATACTACTATTCAGGAAGTAAGTAAGCTATGGCATTAAAACAATGTTTCAATTGTATTTAAACATCACAAAATAAATGTTTCAATGGAGCTCTCTACAACTAGAATTATGAAACAAAAGACGTCTACCCTATCTCTATCTCATTTGTGCTACACTTTCCAGCCAACCAAATAAATACTGTATTTGTTTTTCATACAACAAATACAGTATTTATTTGGTTGGCCGGAAAGTGTAGCAGTGAGCGGCACGTACGAACATAGCTAATGTGAATCTGTAGAATAAGATAATTCTACTAAAATTTAGATGGCGCCAGTAATTTCTTTAATAATGCACTTTTCGCCCGGCCAAGTAAATATTGTATTTGTTCAACAAAGAACAAATACAGAATTTGTTTGGTTGGGTGGAAGTGGGAGTGTATGTATGTCTTCTATCCTTTTTGGGTAGAACTTTTGTCCCTGTCTAATCTAATGGGAGAATTCTCCATTGTATTTAAACATCACAAAATAAAACTATATAAAAAACAAGTTTTTAAATTTAAAACCCTTCTATTAATTACGTATTATGTATAACTAAAAAGTAGAAAACAAGATATACCAGTTTACAAAAACGATTTTTTTAAAAGGAAGGTTTTGGAATTTGTGATTTCTTTATTTTTGCCAACATTTCCAAAACCCTTCTTTTAAAAAATAAGTAAAAGTAATCAATAGAAGAGTTTTAAGTTTAAAAACTTGTTTTTTATATAGTTTTATTTTCAAGTTTTTAGTTATAATTTATTAATGTGTGAAGCAACCCGGGAGTGAAACAGAGATTTTGTGTAAAATTATATTGTCACCGGATATAAGCATATGTACGAACTTTAGCTGTCTAAGTGGGTAAAAGGAGTTAACTTAGCCGCATGGGGGTGGTGGGGGGGTTGACGGTTATTTTTTTTATAGTAAAATTTTATTATTATGGGATGAGTATGTAACTCAATTTTAATTTTAAGTTAACTCACGTGGATAAAAAAAAGATTTTTGATATTTAAGGAGTGGAGGGTTGGGGGGTAAATTTTATATTAAATTATTTTTTTAGGGCAGATAAGCATGTATACCAAATTTCAGCTCTCTAAGTCTATTCTAAGTGGGTGAAAAAGCATTTGGCAAATTTGAGGACAAATATACCTATATATATATATGGAAGTGAAGTGAATAGAAGGTTTTTTAAAAACTTGAAGAAATACATAAAATTTAATTCAGAGCTTTTTGGACTATCATTAAAAAAAGTACTTAAACGGCAGTATTTTTCATAATATAATATTATCTATTTTGGTAATTCGCTATAAAAAATCATCCACAACTGAAAATTACCATGGTAAAATGGTTAAAATCCAAAATACGACTGTGTTTAAGTACTATTTTGTGATGACGTTTAACCCCTCGTAACTTTTTTGTTTTTGGGGGGATTACTTCCCCTCATAGAACATTATTTTTCATGAAAATGAGTCGATTGGATAATTCGTTCTTGAGTGAAACACATTTGTATTCAAGAGTTTTTTGTCTAAGTTGTGTTTTGGCGATTTTTGGAAATTCGCAACTACCGTATAATACTATTCTAGCGCTTGCGCTGCGAATAGTATAATAGGCAAATATAGCTTAATTTTTAACTGATGCTTCTTGTATTAAACACTGTTTAAGAAACAGTTACAATGCCTTCATTTAATTGTTAATGTGTAGTAGTGCATTTTTTTATAAATATTTAATATAAATCTTCGTGATCAAGTGTAATTAAATCGCTCAGTTAATAACGCACTGTTGGTATTAAGTGAAGTACCTTTTCTATGTTCCATAATATCTCATTAATGGGCTTATTTTTCTTCAGAAGGTATAGTGAGATTTTACCATTGTTTGTTAAGTAATTCCACTACGAAAAAAAAAATACTAGTCACTTACATTAGACCTATAGAATTACTATAATGTATCATACAATGTATGATACATACATACATACATACATACATATTATGTACATGAGTTTTTATGAACCTAATGAGTAATCAGATAAAAATTTATATGAATTTTTAAGTTAATTCTTATACAGTAAATATTTATTTTTCTAGTGTTTTTATGTTATTACCGAGATTCTCATTATTGTATAGTTGGTAATTTGAAAAATGAGTTCTTCTCATAAATAACAATAATATAATAGTTTTTTGATGAATACACTGAAAAAGGGGGTTTATTCGAGGCAAAACAATTTCATTTTAATAAAATTTTTGAAAACCTTCGCACCAAAGAAACGTCAGTTCTTGGTATAGGGTCTTGTAAATTAAATAATAAAATTAAATGAAAATATGAATATAATCTAATATTTTGAAAATTGTTTAAAAATTTCTGCGAAATTACATTAATAATTATAATCTCAGATAATAAAAAAATAATATAATAATAAAAAATATATATATAAAATATGAAAAAATAATATTGTAGGTATGTTATTCATTCAAAAAAATGTTTCCCATGAACATTTATGTAGAAAAATTAAATCAAATTCTAAAACCATTCAAATATAATGCAAACCACTAATTAGTAACAGTTATTATATAATAAATATATATTTGAATAGAATTTAGTTAAATTTAAAACCCGTAATATTTACGATTCGTCGTGGTTTTTAGTGGATAACGACGTTCTCAGAACATCTTTATAATAACAAAAATAAATATTCTCAAAACAGTATTTTAGATTTTCCACATGAACACCCAATTACACAATAAGAACAGAAATATCATTATTTATTATAATAAATAATAATAATAATTATTATTATTATTAATTATAATTATGTATTTCAAAGAAGTTACACATAGTTATGGAGAGCCACAAATAGGCTTTAATAATAATAATAATAATAATAATAATAATAATAATAAAAATAATAATAATAATAATAATAATAATAATAATACTTCTTTATTAAAGAAAAACATTTCTTACAACACAGTTAAAAGAAACATTGGATGAAATTGGATTTATGCTTGTGCTAATACCAATTCTTGGTAATTTTTCTGCAAAATCAAAAAAATCATAATTTGAAAAATAAATAAATTAGGTCACAGAATTGAGATGTATCGTTTTCTATAGATTTTAAACTTCTGAATCCAACTCCGAATAATTTTAAATAATAATAATTTTATTTACAGAAAATTTGTAGTATTTTAAATAATTTTATTTTTATATAAAACATTTTACTATTCCTTAAAACGACTTTTGTTTGATTAACGCAGTCGTCCCTCCGAAGTGACTGATCGATTTCGTGCTTTTTAGCACTCTTCAGAGCCACATATCGGTAGTAGGGACAACTACGAAAATCAAATCTTTTCCATATATCTCTATATAGAGTTTAAAAATCGTTGTAAGGAAAAGCAAAAACAGCTAGCGACATCTACTGCTAAAAGCAGAGACTGGATAAACCTATCGACAGTCCAAAAAAGGAAGCAGTATTGGTTTCAAGAACCTATTGCACGCTGTCGTTTTAAGGAATAGTAAAATGTTTTATATAGATTTTTTAAATTTGTAAATATCAAACAATTTAATTTAGTTTATTAATTCAGATACCACTGTAAAAGGTGACCTCCTAGCGTTTAGGATTCAATTGGCGGCAATGTCCACCGTGGCATTGATTAATCTGCCCCCTATCGACACAAAAGTCGTTTTAAGGAATAGTAAAATGTTTTATATAGATTTTTTAAATTTGTAAATATCAAACAATTTAATTTAGTTTAATTTTATTTTTGTTGGTGTCGTGGGAAAAATAGTGTACATACATTGTTGGAAAGTATCTTTCTTGTATTCGCGACGTTTTCGTCACTTTTCATACAAATTATGTAATATACTATTCGTAGCAAACTAGCAGATGCTTAACATGTTTTAAATAAAAAGAATTCACTGAATGTAGTTATATATTTGTCAGTTTTACTTTCTTTTAATTATTTTTTTCTTTGAATCAATTATTTTCAATTAATTCTCACTTTGAAATAACATTCTTAGGATAATACGAAATTTTTATAAATAAGAAAGTCAATTTCTGTGACGATAAATCTAATCTACTGTCAAGTTTTTTTATAAAGAATTTATAAAATAATCAAAATACGATTTATTATAACATTATTTATATAACTGCAGATGAAATATGTTATGAATTACAAATTCAAATTTTGATAAATGGTGCATTTTTAAATAATATATTAATATATATATAATATGATAATATTCACGGAAAGAAATTAGTGGGCTCTGCGCTATACATTATAAGATATTTGGTAACAGTGGCAAATTATAGTGATTTAAGCTATAGATTATAAGGGACACAATAACTAATAATGTTAAAAATAAATTGGAAACGATTATATATATTACAGACACGATTATATTTATTACAGGCACTATTATAAATTTACAGAAATTTTATTATATTATAAAAATTATTAGCACGGACAATAATTAAATCTATTTAAGCTATAAATGCCATACTATTTGTTATATTTTATTATTCACTAAACAGTTAAAGTATTTCATATAAATTTTTACACTGACTGCCATAATTGTAAGAGAAAGCCTTGTATTTATATAATAAGCGATTATAATTTGCTTGGTATGTGTGTTATAGCGCTCCTAGCTATAATTTTTTTTCCGTGTTAATTAAAATAATCACATAATTAATATGCCATATTTCTTGACATTTTGAAGATTCTTATATTTAGAAATATGCAAAAAAATTATAAAATATATTATATATTTAAACAGTTTTAGCCAGAAAAAAAATGCAAGGCTTTGTTTTTATCAAAACTCATTTATTTAAAGTCAACTCATTAACACGTTGGTTACCACGAAAAGTTCCCACTTTCAGCCCTATTTTAATAGATTTTATAATTTTTAAAATGATGTATGTTTGAGAATTATGATCTGATGTTAATCTATGCTACTGAGATTCACCTGTAATACACGTCGAATAAATGGAAAAAATATTGAGAATCACCGTTGACTCTCGTGGTAGCCAACGTGTTAATTTAAGACCAAATTAAAAAAAAATATAATTATATTTTTTTAAATAAACTTTTTTACTTTTATTTTTTTTTAGATTAAAAAACTTGAAGTATTTAATTAAAATCAAAATTGTATATGAAATGGGAGATTTAGCTCAGCGGTCAATGCCATCGATATAGCCTGACACTGATCTAATGATCGTGAGTTCAAACCTCACTGGCGCCGATTGCCTTTTTCAGTTAATTAATAATTGAAATTTGGCGAAGGCGTACTCCCTAGATATATTGGTTCGAAAGTCAATTAAAGCCGGTGGTTCCCTCTACTATTAGCCCACACAAGTCCTGGACTTAGGGGATGCTTAATTAAGTAGAATAGTACGAGGTTAAAAAAAAAAACAAACAACATAAAAGCTCACTTTACGCAACGTGGCACCCAGATATATAATTTTATATCGGGTAGCAACGAACATGTTAAAATAATAAAAATATTATATTATGTACCTAGTATGCGAACTAAGTCTTTAGTGTTCAAGACTAAAATTTTTTTGCTGAGACGAGGCAAAAAATCAATAGAGAACACTGGTGTCAGTTTTTCAAAATTCAAAATATCGGATCCAATATGGCGCATTAAATTTTCCGAGTAACTTTCAAAAATATAATCCGCCATATTGGATCTGATATTTTGAATTTTGGAAAACTGGCACCAGATTCGTAATCAGCGACCCCAAAACTCCCCGAGTACCAAGTTTTAAGCAAATCTGAGCAACTTTAAAAAATCTAATCTGACATATTGGATCCCCCATTTTGAATTTCGGAAAACTTGTACCAGATACGTAATCAGCTACCCCAAAAACCTCGGCGTACCAAGTTTCAAGCAAATCCGAGCAACTTTAAAGAATCTAATCTGACATATTGGATCCGCCATTTTGAACGCTAACTTTTAAATCCTGACCTCGCATTCAGATTCAGCGACCCAAAATACGATAAATAAATAAATAAATAAGAATTGACTAGTCTGGACTACGGCACTCGAGATTTTTTTTTTGTTCCGGTGTTATGAGCTTATATGTAATGAGAAAAGCATTATATTATACCGGAAACTAAAATACTGTCCATTTAATAACTAGCACCTATGTTAATTGAGTTATAAGTGCATAACTTGATTTTATTTTAAATTATTTAAAAATAAATAAAATTTTATGGCTTTGGAAGATGTTATTCCTTGAAAATGAATAATTAAAAATATAAAACATTTTGAAAGAAATGTTAATAAAATCACTAGTGCTATAAACTACTTGTTTTTTCACAGAGATATCCAATTAAATTAAAATATTTATACATTTAAGTTACTTTTCTGTCACATAAATATCGCCCATTTTCTTGTTTATATTATTCCAATTCAAAATCCATTTAAAATGCATTTTGTTCCGATTTTATTCTAAATTACTTCCAGATTGGGAGCTAGAAATTTGAATTTCATTAACGTAGAGCGGATTCATAATTAAATCGAAACTTAGTACTAGGGTTGCCAACTCTGAATCATTCAATTTAAAGACAGAGGTATCTAAAAATTAAAAGAAAAAAAAATTGCTTTTTAGGAATCTTGAAACACAACCCCTTTTTCGGCAAAAGTCTTCCCCATTGCAGAACATCATAAAATCAGCCAAAAAAATAACACAGCTTTAATAGCGATTTGAATTATTAAGTGTCCTTTTTTACGCTTGATCCTTAAAAACAATTGTGACATGGATCTACAAAAAATTATTAACATTTTTTAAAATCGTAAATCGTAAATTTAAAGGACATTTAGCGTCCTTTAAGGGTTTTTTAAAGTACAAAGGACAGAAGTAGAAAATAAAGGACCGTCCTTTGAAATGAAGGAACGATATTGGCGTTTAAGGCAGCAAAATACTTCGAAACCTTTCTAACTATTGAAATTGATTTTACAATAGAAAATTTGATGTTTGTGGTGTATTTTCGTGGATGATTCTGGATTAGGGTTGTCCACGTGTTTTTGTGGTTATGTTGAGAAGAAATTTTATTTATTTGAAACGATAAGAGAGACTCGCTTCAAGTCTCGAATACTTGTATCTGGTCAAAAAGAACGAGAGTTCAAGACCATTAAGACTTTTTTGGATTTGGGTCACTTTAATTTAGTGTCATTTTGAAGAAGAAGAAGAAGAAGAAGAAGAAGAAGAAGAAGAAGAAGAAGAAGAAGAAGAAGAAGAAGAAGAAGAAGAAGAAGAAGAAGAAGTAGTTATATAGTTTGTATACTACAATGTATTCGTTTCTCATCAATACTAATACATTTCAAATATGTTTTTTATTCTGAGTTAATTATCTTGTTATGCTAGGAACGTATTTTCCATTCATACAGAAATTGATACAATCTATAATATAGATTCCATAATATACAGTATTCTGTAACAGAAGGTTTAATTTTATACAAACCTGTCAAAACATAAATTGGATTTAGACGGTGGGCTTTGACACGCCTTAAAGCTCTTATTGTAATATGCTAACTACCATACAAATTAAAATAAAATAAAATTAAGTTTTCTTACATTTTTACTAAAATTTGAAAAATAAATACCTTCTTTTAGACTTTTTAAATTAAATTATCTTTTACGGCTTCATAAAGGCGGTTTTTCAAACATATCCTTAGGGCAGGTTGAATTATTGCTTCAAAAGTTTTCTTAAAGCAAAATATTTTTTTTCTACGACTGATTTAGAGTGTAAGCAATTACACATACTTTTCAAACACAGAATGAATCCATTCTAGCTCTAGATACGGTATGAATATTCCGTATCAAGTGTTAGAATGAGCACATGTAGTGCCATCTCTTGTTTATAAAAGTAAAGAAAACTGTAGCAAAATTAGCAAAAATATATTTATTTTACCATGAAATATTGAATAATTTAATGCAATTTAAAGTTTTGCGTTAAAATTACATAAAGTTTATTAGTTATTCTTAATATTAATTTAGTTCAAAAAATTAAAACTGCTCCATCTATTGTTAAATATTTAAACCTGATATCTGTCACAACAATCTGACATAACCTTCAATTTTTGCATTATAATTTGTAAATATGTGCCAAAATTAAATATTTTTTTTAAAGTACTGATTTGATAAAATTATTAAATAACATTAATTGCTTTATTTAAAAATATGTGTTTTGTTGCATTTACAATGTCGAGTCACAAAAAACATTGTTTTTAACCTTGTCTGCAGTTTAAAGCCATACAGTGTTTCATATTTGCAGTCGAAGAAAAAGTATAGTTTGAGTAAGAAAAAAGACAATGGCTGCCATCAGGGTGAAACTAAAAATTTGTATGTGCAAAAGACCTTAAAATGTTTATGAAATAGTCAATAGCCCCTTTCTCAAATCATTGAATATTTCATAAAAATTTTATGATGAAAATTGTACTAGTGTAAATTATCAGTGTAACTTGTACCTAAGTAATTAAAAGTAATATAAATAATAAACTTCATTTCGATTTATGTACCGTTTTATTTATGTCTATTGCTAATTTTATTTACTTAGTCAATTAATAGATAACAACTACAATATGCATTCATGCTTAAAAGCTTTTTAAAGCTTTATATTTAAGTATACTACTTAACCTAACACCTTGTGAAAAATACGTACCTATTTAGAGCTAATTTATTATTATTATTATTGGCAATGTTAACAATATTAATACTAATGATATAATTGATTTTAAATTTATTTGAACTTTAACTTTATAACTATGTAGGTATACCAACGAACTAATAACTCTTCTCTCTAGAATACGCATACTGTTAATATAAAGTATCGCCAACATCTCGGTTTGTTTGTAAAATAGTGGGTATATTCAGGCCTGAACAATAACAATTACCAGTAACCGTTATTGTTGTCTCTGTTAGAACAAAGCTGTGCGAGTAAGACAGACAAATGTATATGCTGGCTACGTTTTTGTCAGTTTTTACAAATGAAATGCCTATTCTAGAGAGAAGAGTTATTAGTTCGTTGAGGTATACCTACCTAACATAAATAACTAAGACATAATTGTTTCTTATTCTTCTTCTTTTATTAGTATTATATTTATCAAAATCAGATCGTCTTTTAAGGTGTCAACTGCGTCGGATCACTGAACCGTATAGTGCGTTTTTCTTCAAAGAATGTTTTAGTTGTGCGTGACACGAGGTAGTAATGTCCTTTGATAGAGAGACGTTTACCATTTTCAGCCTCTGCCAGGCATTTGATTCGCGGAACAAGTAGAAATACGCGTAAACTACCTGTCAGTCATCGTCATCTCACTGAAGACGGTGTCTTTTTACAGACGGGTATACAGAACAGTGAAAAAAACTCTCAAATACAAAAAGTACATAAACAATCAAATCCTGACTTGCATAGAAAAATACTTAGAAGATTTAGGACAGTTCTAAGAGTTTTTAGTTAATTATTAAGGCCAATGGTAACAAGTTTTATAGGATTAGCTTAGTGTGTAATTATAATTAACTTATCTATAAACAAAATACGTTAAAAATAGGAGTTTTTCCCCATTCTTGCAACCTTACCCCCAATCTTGTACCTCTAAAATCTAATCAGCTCTTCGAAAAAATGATAAAAAACAATATGCAAAAAACAGGTTGCTGGTATCTTTTATAGAAATGGAGTAATCGAGTTTACAGTCAGACAGAAGGACCGACGGACGCCATTTTATTACTGATTTCGACTGAGGAAGGTCTAAAACGTCGAGAAATGTGAAAAAACATGGTCAAACATTTTGACTTGTCGGCGATGATTTTAATACACCGGCACTGGTAGTAGTAAATATACCGCACGAGCTACTTATAAAAATTCTTAAAATTATAGCCAATAAATAATAAATTGTAAATACACTATTATTAACAGAGTCATTGTCATAACTTTGTTTAATGTTGCGTATAATAGCTAAGTGAATATCTCAAAGAACCTAACTAATTAATTTTCAGTATAAAAGATTAATATTTAAGCTGTTATAGCTAAAAACCGCAGAGTAAAAGCTGAAAGCCGCTGAAAATTTATTGCAAACACACTTTATTTTAACGACGTATTTAGAAAAACAAACGAAGAAGATATAACAATTGATCAAAGGAAAGAAAAAACAACTTCATAAGATACGCATTGACACATCCATTAAAATAACAATTAAAGGTCGAGGGAATAAAATTACCATCTAACAGTACCCAATAGAGTTATACTATAAAATTGCAAACAACCCATGTTTAATAAATTGCTGGCCTTCAAAAGAAAAGGCAACAATTTGCCTACAGACTTTAGCCTAGAACTAAGTATATTAGTCGTCTAGTTTAAGCAGAAAAAACTTTCTACGTATGAATATAAAAACTTTGTAGTAACTTCACTACTCCCTGCAACCTTTAGAATACTGGGTCATTTGATGAATATGAATAGGACTATTTTTAAAATAATTCTAAAGGGTTATTTTCGTTGCCCGGTTTCCTGATCCTAACTCATTTTGTTTTTTTTTTTATTTTTTTATATAGCTAGTTAGTCCGAACTGACAAACTTTTCTCATGCTATCATATGCTTCTTCTGAACATATATTTACAATATATATATATATTCTTCAAGTTGTGGATATTTAATTTTATTATATATTAGTGTTAAGAACATTTAAGGGATGACCACGGTACGGTATCTTAACGGTGAAAATAGTTTTGTTTTGCTCGTAAACAACAGAAGACTTTTTTATATGGCCGGCCCGGTCTCCTGATTTAAATACTTTTTTTTAGCGTAAATTGATAGATTTTCTTTAAGTAAATATGCTTATTCCTTACGAACAAGATTTACAGTCGATATTTTCGACGTTGGGGACATTTAATTTTATTAAAAATTATTAGGAACGTCCACGGTACAGAACCTCAATGGTGAAAACAGTTATTTCGCTCGTAAACAACAAAAGACAGTAATATGACCTGCCCGGTCTCCTGATTTAAATCCTTTTTTTTTCTAATACAGATGGTTAGTGTAAATTAACAAGTGAATATGCTTCTTCTGGACGTACACGATTTACAATCGATATTTTCCACGTTGGGGACATTTATTTTTATTGGAAATTATTAGAAAGGACATTAAATCAAGGGACGAACAGTACAGTACCTCTACGGTGAAAACAGTTGTTCGTTTCGCTCGTAAACAACAGAAGATCGCATCGATTTTGTTTATAATCGAGACATGTTGTACGTGCTAGAAGAATAGTTCCGTGAGTAGAGGTTATTATGCAAATTCAGTGTGGGGGTACATTGTTAATCTATGATGGAAGGTCACGAACGTCTGTATACGCACTTCATGGAAAACTTAAGGATATATCAATCTATTATATCTCGGAAACAAATAGTCCTCTGAAAAAAACACAGGCCCAGAAAAAAAATAAAGTCAACTACTATTAACCAGACTTATATTTCTCGTTAGGGATTGTCCATATATTACGTAACGTAATTTTTCAAAAAAATTGACCCCCTGTGTAAAAAACTGTCACATTTACCAAACCCCCCCCCCCTGTTAACTGTTTTCTCACTATTGATTCGTTTTTCTCGACAAAACAAACATGAACCTAAAATAAAATATAGTATAACATAACCTTAAAAAAAATCGAAAAAATCAGGTACACAAAATAGTACACACATTGGTGTTCTGTGAGTACACATTCCGCGCGAAAATGTATCATCGCCGATGATTCATCGGCAAGATCACGCAAGAACAGGGCCGTAAGATTTTTTTTAATATCAATGTCAACAGTTTTTTTTCTGATTACAATATTATTTAAATATGCATAGTTTCGTCAATTTTTGTGTGAAAAAGGGAATTATGGGCCACTAAATAGTAATTTATGTTGAAATAAAAATACATCTGCCAAGCTTAGGAAATAAACATTAAATTTATTAAATTCCGTTACGTAACGTTTGCCTAGAACCCCCCTCCCCCCTGTCACAAACTGTAACAATTTCTCTGACCCCCCCTAGGCGCGTTACGTAATATATGGACAGCCCCTTAGCTTCGTAAAATTTTTGCATAAACTAAGCTTAAGATCTTATCTAAGTCAATCAATAAAGAAAGTGTAATTTTGCATCTAATTAATCACATATAATTTTGTGAAAATTCGTTTTTACTTTTTATTTTAAATTAAATAAATACCTAGTATGAGATCGCATCAATCAAAAATGAATTATGCCCATGATGACTTTTTGACAACGGTCATAAATCATTTGCAGATTTATCATTAAATCATTTATTGTTTTTTCAGTACCTGAAATAGTTCCAGAATCTACAGAATTTTTCTTTAATCTTTCTCGTTTCTGGCCAAATTTTATTAAAATTTCGTGTTAGATCCCTTTCCAGGTTACCTAGATTTGAGTAAATTTTAATGCTGAGAATTTTAGGACAATTGTGAAGTCTAATTCTATCAATTTTTACTAGAAACATTAAGCCTAATATTGTACTAGATTTGCAAAGCAAAAACGCAGCTTTTTTCATTACTACCCTGCTGAAAATAACGGGTCTGGTGCATAAACCGGACTTGAGCGGATGAAATTCACCCGCTCAAACCGGTCTATGCAACATTTATACCCGCGCAGACCCGTCATTTTCAATAGGGTATACATAATTATAGAGCCAATTTTTGGGTTCATTCGAGACCAATATTTATAGTGTATACCAGTCGCCATAGATATAGTAGAATGTTTACATTTGAAACAGATTATTGTGAGATAAGGGGCTAATTTAATTTTTTCTATTTTGCGACTCTTATAAGCTCATAATCTCACGCATTTTGCGTGTTCTTATAGGCCCATAAGAGGTCTGTACTTTTTGTTCTTTTGGGTTGGCAACAGACCTGGCCTATCGCTTGACGTTTTCCATGCAAATGTCAATGTCGCTTTAAAGTTGAATTCTACAAAATTTTGTGTTTAGGTTATTTTTACCATGTTAAAATTGGTTAATTGCAGTAAAAAAGAGAAGAGATAACTATAAAATATATCAAAATATCATTTGTTCTTAGAATTTTAAATATGGTGTTAACTGTAAAAGTCCAAAACAAACTAGTACTTTAATATACCATTATTATATTAAGTTCGTGGAGGACGTACTAGGTGTAGTAGACGTTTTGACTAGACGAGTGTGGTCAATAAACCTTGACAAGCGCCAGAAAAAAATGTTCGCTGCTAAAAAAATTATCTTATATTTGTGGCGTCGACTATATCAAACTTTTATAATGATATTATTTGTTAAATTATTTTAGATTCTTTATAGGTCTACATGTGCTGATAAGATCTTCTAGATACATACCGATGAAGACAATAATATTCTTAGTATATTGTTATTTAACTAACGATGAAAACAAAAGTATAAACAATAAGACATGGGTGTCATTACCATAATAAATCCGTGTGAATTGTATAATATTTCATAATTTTATGGATATCTCACACAGAAAATTCTTTCGTTTTTATTTCAATGGTAATGTAGAATATTTTACCATTAATGAATATTGAAATCAAAAATTAATAAATCAATTAAGATAAAAAGCGGGATATTTCCATTTATAATGTTTCCTGAAAATGATAAACTAAAACAGGTATAAAATCTCTGGTGGTACGTGATATTTTACCATTTTTTTTTTATTTAAAGATTTTGAAACTGATAGATAAGTGCTGATTACTGGTTTTCTACAAGGCTCCATTAACTAATGACTGATTTTTTTTACGCCATTTTATAATTTTTAGCATTTTGCCATAGAGAAGGAAAGAGAACCATTAGTCCAGCCTGCGCAAGATTATTTTGTGACAGAACGGGGCAGCGAAATGACGTAACGCAATATATCTGACCTTGCGCAGTACGCATCTCTATCAGCTGTAAAATGCTGTCGGTCGTAAAACAATTCATCACCCCAGTATTCATTTGTCTTATCTCCAAAAATCCCTTCGTAAAACTCTTAAAATGTCCGAAAATAGAGATATGGCAAACCAATACTGGTGACGAATTATTATTAGTATGTTTATACTGTCAGTTTGTTTCTGTTCATTTTTCGACTTCTACTGTGTTTTAATTGTTTTTTTGCTGCATTTGTTTATAACTTTAAACATGACCTGTATTGTTGCTTTATGAAGAGCAAAGGGTCAATCCCTGGTGTACTCAAAGTAGGTGTACAAAATCCCGAAACTCAAACACACCTCGAAAAATTCTTATAAAATAATTAAAAAAAAACTATTTCGACGTTTCTTCGTAGATATTTATTGTTTTTTGTTGAATTTTTTACAATTTTTATTTGACACACAAAACTAAGGTTAAAAATACTCGTCAAAAACAATAATAGTAGTGCGCATGTGCAAGTTTATCTCAGATGCGCTAGGCTCATTTATCACAGTATTCCGCAACGGCTTTGGAGGTCTTTCCTTGTCTATGCATTTTGCTCATTTGTCTCTAAAAATTACTAAATAAAAACAGGCGAAGTCAATTTTGTTTATTTTGGGTTATTGATATATCGTTGGATTTAGCTTTAACACAATAAAACTAGACCATGAGTGTGCTGAATGCGAAAACAATAACACTCATTTTGGTTCAATGAAATATTAGCCTTGAAACAAGAGAATATGGCTTTGAACATATCGAAAGAGACGGATTCTTGGTTCTAGAAATCATTTTTTTCTGTGTAGGAAACTCAAAATTTTGAGATCGTTTTGTGAAAAACAAACGTGGTGTTGCAACATGTCTGTTTGTATTCTTAGTCCTTCAAATGATGTAAACAATTAATTTAAAATATATATATCTAAACGATTTTTTTGAATTTTTTGAGCCAACTCAATTTTAAATTTTTGCTGAAAACTAAGAAATATCTTAGGAGCAAGCTATGTGCCTCTTCAGTTAAAAGCTGAGCGAAAAAGCGCCCCCGAATAAACGCTTTCTGTAGAATTTTTTTAAAGTTATGCCTGATATTGGATATTCATGTAGAAAATAAAATTAACATATCAGACCCAATTACTTTCTTTTTAACATAAAAATCTGTCGCGGACTTGAAAATATTTATTAAGTTTTTATGCAAAGTTAAAAGGCTTGGACCCAGTTAACCCATATTAACTCAAGTTCCGTCCAACGATTTATCTAATTCTTCAGTTATCTTTTCAGATACTTGATTTGAAATGTAGATATTTTATCTTAAAATGTGTAGTTCTGTCAGAAACAGGCCTTGTTTGTAGAGTTTTTTTTTTCAGTCATAGTTTTTTATGTAGAATCATCATTTAAACATTTTCGGATTTCTTTTAAATCACTCTAGGGCTATGCATATCTTAAACTATTGAAAATGATGCGGATGAAATTCACCCGTTCAAGTCCGGTCTATGCAGCATTTATACCCGCACAGACCCGCCATTTTTAGCAGGGTAATACTAGTAGTACTTTTAAAAAGCATGGACAATATATTAGGGGCTGTCCATATATTACGTAACGAAATTTTTCAAAAAAAATGACCCCCCCCCTGTGTAACAAACTGTCACATTAACCAACACATTCCGCGCAAAAATGTATCCTCGCCGATGATTCATCGGCAAGATCACGCAAGAACAGGGCCGTAAGATTTTTTTTTAATATCAATGTCAACAGTTTTTCTACTGATTACAATATTATATAAAAATGCATAGTTTCGTCAATTTTTGTGTGAAAAAGGGAATTATGGGCCACTAAATAGTAATTTATGTTGAAATAAAAATACATCTGCCAAGCTTAGGAAATAAACATTAAATTTATTAAATTCCGTTACGTAACGTTTACCTAGATCCCCCTACCCCTTTCACAAACTGTAACAATTTCTCTGACCCCCCCCCTAGGCGCGTTACGTAATATATGGACAGCCCCTTATAAGAATGGAAAAAAGAAAAAATTGTTTTTTTTTAATGTGGTGCTATAGGAGAATGTTAAAAATAAAAGGGTGAGATAGAGTTACAAGCCAAAGGAGGAAAAGGGAACAAATGTTGTCTCATAGTAAGATAAAAAATCTCACCTAAAGGGAGACCTAAAGTTAGAAGAAAGGAAGGTAGGCATACAAAATTTAGAAGATAGGCAGGCATACAAAAGTTAGAAAAAAGATAGATACAATAAAATAGTGCTTACAAGTAACAAAGTATGTTGGGTGTAATTTTTTCTAGGGGAATGAAAGAATAGGGATAGGGTAGGCCTATGTAAAAGTACAAGTAACAAAGGATGTTGGTTGTAATTTTTTTTAAGGGAATGAAAGACTAGGGATAGGGTAGGCCTATGTAAAAGTCAGACAAGGTCTTATTTGGCGTTTGTCCACATCTTATCTTATATTGATTGCGATTAAACAGAAAACTTACCGTGTATGTCATCCACGCAGATGCTGAGATCTTCTCTGAAGGCGGGTAAATGGGCATGACATTGGCAGGTACATTTATCTTTTTCGGAAACGGCAGTTGCGGTGCCGCTGCTCAGACCCACACATCGTTCCTCGGTGCACGTTTCCGCACTGCCTGTAACAAGACAAAAATTAATATATCTCGGAAACTAATAGTTCTAAGAGATAAATTATTCCAAATGTTTTCACGTATTTTTGTGTTCTGAAAACAAATTTGATAGTAACAAAGCTCGCTGATTGCATTACTTTTTGAAAAAACGGCAGAAAGAATACCAGACTAGAAGTTTGGGAGTTGTGCCCGAAGGCACATATGAACAGAAAGTCGGGAACTATAACAGTTCCAAAATTCATACATATCATACCAAGGTGACTTTTCGATAAGGGGTATTCCATAAAATACATCACACAAATTGACCAAAATTCATACACTTCATACCTCAATTTTTACGATTTTGAAAGAAATCGCGTATACAAATTATTATCCACAGAAAACGAATTAAAATCATAGAGATGGAAAGAGAACCATTAGTCCAGCCTGCGCAAGATTATTTTGTGACAGAACGGGGCAGCGAAATGACGTAATATATCTGACCTTGCGCAGTATGCATCTCTATCAGCTGTGAAATGCTGTCGGTCGTAAAACAATTCATCACCCCAGTATTCATTTGTCTTATCTCCAAATCCCCCAGTAAAAATCTTAAAATGTCCTAAAATAGAGATATGGAAAACCAAAACTGGGGTGACGAATTATTAGTAGTTTGTTTATACTGTCAGTACTGTCAGATCGTCGTTTGTTTCTGTTCATTTTTCGACTTCTACTGTGTTTTAATTGTTTTTTGGCTGCATTTGCTTATAACTTTAAACATGACCTGTATTGTTGCTTTATGAAGAGCAAAGGGTCAATCCCTGGTGTACTCAAACTAGGTGTACAAAATCCCGAAACTCACACACCTCGAAAAATTCTTATAAAATAATTTTAAAAAACTATTTCGACGTTTCTTCGTAGATATTTATTGTTTTTTGTTGAATTTTTTACAATTTTTATTTGACACACAAAACTAAGGTTAAAACTACTCGTCAAAAACAACAATAGTAGTGCGCATGTGCAAGTTTATCTCAGATGCGCTAGGCACATTTATCACAGTATTTCGCAACGGCTTCATTGATCTGGTAAAAATTTCAGGTAGGTCCACTGGACAGGGTCCAATTTATGTTATCGATTCGCTGAAAATATAAAGTAAATCAAGCTTATCCTGAATTATCATATTTTCGTAATTTTTCGTAATTCGTAATTCGTAATTCGTAATTATCATATTTTCGTAATTTTTCGTAATTCGTAATTATCATATTTTCGTAATTTTGCGTAATTCGTAATTCGTAATTATCATATTTTCGTAATTTTTCGTAATTCGTAATTATCATATTTTCGTAATTTTTCGTAATTCGTAATTCGTAATTATCATATTTTCATAATTTTTCGTAATTCGTAATTCGTAATTATCATATTTTCCTAATCTTTCGACATTGTAAAAAAGTATTATTATTTAATTAACTAAATTGTTCTTAATAGGGATAATAAAAGTTTAATCTGATCTTATCGGCTCGTTGATAACTTATAAATGATAACACTGTAATTAAGAACCATTATTTTTGAATAAATATTTTTGATAGATTAGTTTTGTACATCGATACGACCATAACCTTTAGGTTATTAGATTTTAAAATTACAAATTATTAAAAAGTTAAAAAATAAATAAATATTAGAAAAAAAAATACAATTAGAAAAAGGCATATTTAAGTAAAAAATATTAATTGGCCAGTATATTGTTTCACTAAGAGGAAAAGTGAAGCTTTTTTTATTAGTCTGTAGAATTTAATTTATTCAGTAATAAAGTATGTTTTTTTATTAAAATATGTCAATAAAATTCTTTCGAAATAAACTTAAACCTTCCTTAGCTCCTTTTAATTTTTTTTCATAGGCGCTAAATCGTACACTTTTCGCGATTTCGATGGTAACTTGTCTCATGTAGCATTTGCAATTTCGCAAAGATTTGTAGGTGTATAAACCATATCGATACCCCCAAGCAACAAAGCCGTAACTTATATATTGTCATTTTTCACGACAGCTAAATTTCTAAAATATTTTTTTTTTGTATTTAAGGGTGGGCAAATGATTAAAGTGGAAAAGGTAGCCATGTGATACATCATTTGAAAGCTTATAAAATTCTCTATTTAACTGTATAAGTATTTATTTTTTTTTATTGTTTGTTTCTGATAATATTCAAGTTTTGAATTTCTTACTTTAGTGATTTTAGGTAAACTTTTGCTTAAAGTGGCCTGTGGAGAAACCTGAGTAGTACCACCATGTGTGTCTTTTTTCAAGGCGTTTACCTATGAGTATAACTCAAAATGGGTCTAACTTGAGTTACATCCTTGTTGGATGGGGGTGTCAATATATTCTTCTTCAATCATTTTTAATCAATTTCACACAAGGTTTTTGCACAGAATCTCGAGTCAACCACCTGTTTACATAATAAACAAACAAGTTTGAAGTATGGCTGTCATCAAAGTCAAAGAGTGCAGCCGCCAGTGGTGGTTTTGGTAACTAACTTTTTTTACGGCGTACAACAATGAACTCATTTTTTTACTGTAAAAAAATAGAGCACTTCTAACTAGTGTGTTCAGTTATAAAATATGAATATTTTAGTACGCTTGAAGAAAAAAATGATAATTTCTTGTTTCGTGCACAAAAAAATGCTTGAAAATGAATTAGAAGATATATATTTAGATACAATGTGCATGAGGCAAAAAATAAATTAAGTTAGTTTAAAAATTATTAATAAAAATTATTAAATTGATGTCGGCCTATTAAAATCAATATAAATTAATACTTTTTTGCTTAACATAATATATCAGTACACTGTCCTATAGATAGTGCAACTACAATTTAATTTAACAGTTAAATCGTTCTCAACGTATCTTTAATTAACTTCACCGCCACTTTATTTATGGCCTTATGTTTCAGCTCCATAAAAAATAATAGTATCAAAATATCCAGTATATTTATCTCAAAATTGAATGCAGACATGGAGAGCACCAAATCGAATTAAATGGTAAAAAATTATATGAGTTGAAAAAATAATGACGCTGTAAGTTATTATAGCAGGTGTTTCAAAATATCGAAGAAAACTCAATTGTTACTTATTTTGAAAATGTTTTCTTGTATTTTGCCTTCTTTTTCTTATTATTCGTTTTTTTTTTCTTAATTTTCTTCTTTTTTTCTTCTTCGTTTTATTCTTCTTGTTATTTTTATTAAAGTACTAATTTTTTTGAAACCAAGATGTATTAATTCAAATGAAGAAAATAATACTATAATACTTTGTTTATTAGTTCTTTTCATATTTACCACAAATCATTTTTCCTGCATTTCACAAGAAAAGCACAATCATATAAAACTGAAGTTTCACATACGCGTAACCCAAAAAAACAACCACAAAAAACATTTGTGGATAGCTCACAAGCCAACGTTTATATTATTGATTATCCTTTTCAGTCTCAAAAGTAAAAAATATTGACTAAAACTGTACATTTAAGTTATTTAAACAAAATGTATTAGTTTATATTCATGTTTATCATGACAGCAGCAGTTCAGCCATTTTGTCTAACGATATTTTAGTCGGTGGCGCCATCTAGCGGATCTAGTAATAATTAGGTTACTGGTCTCTAGTGTTCTGTGGTCTCTAGTTTTCATTACAGGTCAGGTCCAGGCGTGGAAAACAGTGGGACAAGAAATCACGTAGGCACTTCCCAAACTTTATTAATTGCTTGTATTGATAAAGTTTGGGATAAAATGTATGTGTTACATATACAGTTGCGAATAAAAACATTTTTTCCCCACCAGCACATCTTTATTACTGTTCTTTTCATTGGTAGAAATATTATTTCTGTACCTATGACGTCAGAGGTTCTAAAAATAATGAAATTGCACCATGGTTAATAATGAATTTTTATTCAGCTGTTTTGGCATCTGACGTTTCACTTAATTATTAAATCACATTGCTTTTTACAAGTGTCTTTAGTCCAAAGTCCAAACCAAAAAGTCCAAACCAAATTTATTTATTGCGTGATAAATTAAAAAATATTAACTAAATTAGTACCTATAAAACATGTTTTACAAAACACACTTCAAAAATTAAAAATCATTGGTCCATCATATTTAACCATAGAGTATACAACCCATATATTACCGTAAGGGTCATATATTACTAGAGGTACAACCCACATATATTGATTTTTGAGGCAATAGATTCTCCCTCACGGTTTTCGCCTGTCCCCTTATTTCTGGGGGAGTACCAGAATCATCACTTTGCATTTCACATTCCATTTTTATATATTTTATCACACTTAACACTGAAACACTTTCTAACTTAATAATTTTAGCAGATCACCAGAAAATTTCTGCCAGAAATGTCAAGTTATTCATTTGTTTTTTTAATGGCCGCGAACGGCCAGCGTGATATTTTAAATTTATAAGCTTTTTCATTAAATTTTAGTAAAATAAATAAATAAATAGCTAATTAATTGTACTGGTAGTGAAAAAATACTATATTTTCCACGTGAGTGAAGATTTAACATTTTAGACCGCGTCTTGCGGGCTTCGCGCTAGCGCGCTCATCCCGCAATTTGACGCAGGTCAAAAATGTTAAACTTCTCTCACTTGGTAAATAATATACTATTTCCATTTGCTTTAACCTTTTTAATATTATTAAATGATAAACACTTGCAAATTGAAGATATAATCACACTCTATATTATTTATTAAGGCCTTCCGCTTGCTGTGATCGAGAAACAAGTTTTCTTAAGACATGCAAATTAATAATCAATTAACTAGCGTTTACTCAGTAAATAACGATATATTTTTTGATAATTTGCAGCATACTACATGTTATCATTTATTTTCAGTTGCTTATGGAGTAAAAGACCAAAGCAATATGCACTGTATACTGTCCATTTCATTGGACGCTTTCTTTACTTCCCTTTTACCATTTCCTAAAAAAGCAATAACATATGCAAAATGAAGTATGCAGATTTGTTGGCCTTGAATCCTACACTTTTTTTCTTTTAATTTATTCATTGCATCTGTCTAGATCTAGATTGAAAATCCAAAAGTCCAAACCAATATAGGTTCCGGCCCTGTGCAGGCCATCCCTGACTCGGATTAGGGATGGCCTGCACGGGGCCGGAACCTATATTGGGTGTTACAAGGAAGCAGGTAAAGACCGCTCTCGATGAGTGGGCTTATACCAAGCTAAAGGAGCAATGGAGGGCGGTCGACGGTCGCCGGCAAGCTAGGGACTTCCTGGCTGGCCCAAGCAAATCAAAGACCGACTGGTTGCTGGAAAAAGGAATAACTGCACTCAGACAACTTGTAGGGGTCCTCACGGGCCACTGCAAGCTAAGGAAGCACCTGGCTACAATGCGGATTCTAGAGAGTCCGCTATGCCCAGAGTGCGGAGAGGATGAAACATCTTCTCATTACTTAGCTGAGTGTGTCAGATACGACAGGATAAGGTTGCAAGTCTTTGAAACTTAAAGACTCAACCAAGAAGAACTAAGAGATCTCCACTGGGCCAATATCCTGACCTACTAGTGTGATAGCACTAATAAATTTCTATTCTATTCCATTTTATTCTATTAAAATGATTCAGAGCTGGCAACCCTAGACCACATAAGTATAACAACTAATGAGACCTACCTTGTAAAAAAAGATCACCATTGTTCTGCCTGGTGATAAAAAATGGATTTGGGGCATCAACCAAGGCATCAGTTTCTAAGAGATGAAGCGTCAATAAAAATGAAAGCCTTAGGAGGACCGACACTACCGCCATCTAGACCGCGAAAAGCTACATTCACTTGTCATCTCCGCCTTTAACTAAAACAAAAGAAAAAAATATTAGTTAAGTTAAAAACGCAATGCGATTTATAACCTGCGTTGAACGGTTATTATGCCAACGTAACTTTAAGGTTAGAAACAATTGATATAGGTTCTATTTTTTGACATTCGCACTCACCCACTCACCCACGCACCCTATACCCCAGTCAATCGAAAGTTATCATAGCATTCATGGGCATTTGATGAGTTTGCTGCTTTCATTGAACGCAACTATTTAGCATTGTAACTAAGAATATCTAGCTCAATATTTGTTCAATTTTAAAAAGAAAAAAAAAACCAAAATTGTAGTTTTGGTTTTTTTAAACTAATACCAGTTTTTAGAAATGTTGTAATTTTTGTTTAGAAATTATTGACCAATCAAAAAGGCAATGCGATGCAAATGCAATTAAAAGGTGAATCAGGTAGTCGAGTAACTTCTTAAAGTGTTGGAGATAAAGATCTAAGCATTAAATCTAGAATCGAGATAGCGAAATGCGTCTAGTAGCAATCCCATTTGAAATTAAAATAATTGTTCATGAGAGTTGTCTTTCCTTACTACGAAGGCGTAGAAGGGACTTAATAATTACTTTTTTAAATGAGATTTAATTCTGTAATACTAACTCAGAGTAAATATTTAATTCGTTGTTACTAACACCGAATTAAATGTTTTTTCTGCGATAATATTGCAGAATAAATTCATTTTCTCTGTCTTAGTAACACAGAATTAAAGAAAGATTTAATTCTGTCATACTAAGATAGAATTAAATATTTTTTCTGTATTACTATCCCAGAAATAAATCATTTTCTATTTATGCTGTAATAATAATACAGAATTAAATATTTTCTCTGTGTTACTAACACAGATATAAATCTTTTTCTCTGTGTTACTACCACAGAATTAAATAATTTTCGCTGTAGTACTAACACAGAAATAAATCATTTTCTCTGTTATAGTAACACAGAGAAAAAGATTTATTTCTGTGTTAGTAACACAGAGAAAATATTTAATTCTGTAATAGTATTACAGAATAAATAGAAAATGATTTATTTCTGTGATAGTAACACAGAGAAAATATTTAATAATAATTTAGTATCACAGAATTAAATCTTTCTTTAATTCTGTGTTACTAAGACAGAGAAAATGAATTTATTCTGCAATATTATCGCAGAAAAAACATTTAATTCGGTGTTAGTAACAACGAATTAAATATTTACTCTGAGTTAGTATTACAGAATTAAATCTCATTTAAAAAAGTAATTATTATGTCCCTTCTACGCCTTCGTACTTACGGATCATAAATTTGTTATAAAAAAACAATTAAAAATTTTATCATATGCAGGGTGTTAAATTAATATTAGGCACTACCAAGTTTTCATAGGTGTTTTTTTGGTATTTGTTATAATGTAGTCTGAAGATATTGTTTCTACAAGGCTATACCCCAATTTTCAGTAAAATCGAAACAGGTATACTGGATATATGAAGGATAAATAAAAAAGTTAATGAAGTATCTTTTAAGTTAATCATGTATCTTTTGAGATAATGGTGTATCCTTTGAGATAATTATCTATCTTTTGAGATAATTATCTATCTTTTAATATAATGATGTATTTTTTGAGATAATGATACTACTCACTAGAAATTCTCCCATGTAATGTTAGGTATTACTGATCCAATGTTATGTATGCATTCCTGATCCAATTTAACTGAAATTTGAGTATGATCTCTCAAAGATTAAATATATTTAACTACATATTATATGCGTAGGATAATAGTTAATGCCGCAACTTTTAGGCTGATAAATTGTATAGGTATAGGTCAATTTTTTGTTTCTTAGATGTCTATCTTCAAAAATTAGTTACACATACTGTATAATATTAACAAACAGTTTTATTTTATTTTTTTTTTCAATTATTTTTATGCTAATAACAGATATTTAATATTAAGTATAGGCATATGTATAATTATTATAATAATATAGGTCCCATATAGCATGAGAAAAAGAAATTGTATCATCACCTAGATCAATGATGTAGGTATGTATGGTAAAAGTTATAGATTTGTATTTAACGGTAAAGCACGGTGTGGTACACTTTTTTTTTTAAAAAGGACTTAGAGATATGTTTTGACTTTACTTCACATATCGTCGTGTTACCTTAACTACCTCGTATCTCCAAAAATTCGATTTTCGGTTTTTTGCACTAATCAATTCTGTTTATGATTAGTAATGACCTAAACAAAGTCCTAATTTCCAAAATTCCAATTGGTTTATAAGTTATGTGGAACTAATTACCTCGTATCTCCTTTACTACTTAAAAGAAATAACTACCTCGTATCTCCAATATTAGACCTAGCAAATAAGGAATTTCCCATAGGTGAAAATATCTAAGAAGGTAAAACTTTATGTTGGATGCGGAAAATATATTGGTGAAGTAAAAAAAGACCTACCACCCCTCCATCTGACCCCCAGTGGTGAAAAATATACCTTTTATCTTTTTTTTTTCTTAAAATGTTTATAAAATTTATATCTAGGGGCTTCTAAGGTCGCTTAAGCTAAATTTTATAAAAAGTCCAAACCAAAAACAATCGCGAGCGAGAACTTTTGGTAAAATACATGTATGCCAAGTCTCTAGCTTAAAGCGTACTTAAGTTATCGTGCTTACAAGATCTCCCAGACAGACCGACCGATCGACCGACCGACCGACCGATCGACTGATAATTTTTTTTGCTCGAAATTCATTTATATTGATATAAAAAGTCATAAAACTGAAAAAGACGCAAAAAACAATTTTAAAAATTTTTGCACCAATACAAGGCTTCCCTAACTTTTGAATATTTTCAAAATCGGAAAGCAATAATAACCCCCTCCCCCTTAGGGTGGAGTTAGCAAAAATTTAATTATCAGATTCACTTTTAGCAACCTCAATAACCCCTTTATTCACGAAAATTACCCCCACCCCCAGGGGGAGGGTTTGGTACAATTTACCCCCTCCCCCCTACCGTGGATGGAGTTGGAACTTTTTCATTATGAGATTTAGTTTTAGCTACCTCAAAAACCCCTATATACCAACTTTTACAAAAATATTGTAAACATTTTAAAATAATCACCCCCACGGGAGAAGTTAGAAAAAAGTTATCATCAGATTCAGTTAAAGCAACCTGAAAAACCTCAATATACTATTTTTTACTAAAATATTGTAAATATTTAAAAATAACATGCCTTAAATATTTCACAGTTTTTAATTGAGCAACCTCCTATCTCCAGTACAGGGTTACGACTTGGAAATAATAGTTACTGTAACTCGTATCTCCATAATTCTAATTTTTGACTCACTTAACTAATAATTTTGCAATCTTTTATACTTGAAGGGTCCACAAGAAATAACTAAACTCATATTTGTCTATATTACAATAAAAAAAAACAAGAATTTTGAAGTTGTGCCCCCTGAAAACCTGTGAATTTGGAGATACGAGGTAGTTAAGGTAACACGACGATATGTAATGTGAGCTTTTGTGCGTGATGGCTTGTCAGTTTGTTAAATTTAAAGATTACTTACAAAACCAACGATTTGACTCAATCATCGTAATAAAATTAGCACGTTAGGTTCATGTGAAAAATGGTCAGAAATGTGATAGTATCTATATAAATCACGAATAAAATTTAGCTGTTGACAGGTAGGTATATGATTTTAATTTATTAAATTTAAGAAATTTGATTAACATTTTGAAGGAGAAGAATGTGAAAGATGGTTTGGATATAATTTTTTACCGAGTTTATATTTTCATGTATCATGCATGTAGGAAATAGTATATTAAAGTACTAGTTTCATAACATACGTTTTTAGCGCACGAGTACAAGTTTAGAAAAGGAGCTGCGGCGAGTTTTCTAAAGTACCTACTAGTGCTCTAAAAACTTGTTATGAAACGAGAGCTTTATACTATTTTTTCTATTTTGCTCTACACGGAAAAAAAAAATTATAGCTAGGAGCGATATAACACACATACCAAGCAAATTATAATCGCTTATTATATAAATACAAGGCTTTCTCTTACAATTATGGCAGTCAGTGTAAAAATTTATATGAAATACTATAATTGTTTAGTGAATAATAAAATATAACAAATAGTATGGCATTTATAGCTTAAATAGATTTAATTATTGTCCGTGCTAATAATTTTTATAATATAATAAAATTTCTGTAAATTTATAATAGTGCCTGTAATAAATATAATCGTGTCTGTAATATATATAATCGTTTCCAATTTATTTTTAACATTATTAGTTATTGTGTCCCTTATAATCTATAGCTTAAATCACTATAATTTGCCACTGTTACCAAATATCTTATAATGTATAGCGCAGAGCCCACTAATTTCTTTCCGTGTAAAATTAAAAAAAACTTACATTTAAATTGATGACTGATTTAGGGATTTTTGTTTTGAATTGGCATTACACCATGTTTAAAATTCTAAGAACAAATGATATTTTGATATATTTTATAGTCATCTCTTCTTTTTTTTACTGCAATTAACCAAGCCACAATTTTAACACGGTAAAAATAACCTAAACACAAAATTTTGTTGAAAATTCAACTTTAAAGCGACATTGACATTTGCACGGAAAACGTCAAGCGATAGGCTTTTGTCAACTTTCTCAAATTACAAAACTTTTAAAAGTAAAAAAATACATAAAAGTTATAAACTTTTATAAAATAAAAAAAAGACTAAAATTATATTTAAAAATTGTGAACAGGAGTCTTGGGGCCATGACCTCCGGGTCCCCCGGGGTTGGCGCCCATGACTGTCTATTTATTTCTGTTTGAAAAATCTCCGTTAACTTCTTGGGCATTTTAATATACCGAAAATAACGTTAAACCATATGTCATTGTTGTAAAACTACCAAATTAATTATATAAATTCCAATAAAATTTGAATACCTCAGAACTACAGAATAAAAGGAATTAATTAAAAAAAATAATTAAGACTTCTTTGAATGGATATTAATTTCATTATATCCTTATTATTATTAATTAAATTTTAGTAGTAAATCTCCTTATAAAAGAATGAAACAAAACATGTCAACGAGGTATTATATGATTTGTGACAAATTTGCAAAACATGATTATTAAATACGGGATTTTAATAATACCTAGAGAAAACAAATTAAATAAAAAAGTTTTTCCCAGCAGGATTCGAACCAACTATTTACGCAAGTTAATGTTTAGCAATGTCCATTTTTTTTTTAGTAATACATATCCAAACCCATTTTTTTTGTAATAATAGTACATGATCATTTCACATCCAAAGTTTTATACATACTTATACTGTTTAATAATTTTTATATATCATAAATATATGGTACGAAATTATCAAAGAACTTTTCCTCAAGAAAGAACTTGATGAAATCTACCGCATGCTTTGTTTGAAGCGTCAACCAACTACGGTGAGGGGCTGGTGGGGAGTGACTATTGTTTACACTTAGTACACGTAAAGAGAGAGAAAAAATGTGTAAACTCACAGTCTAATGTCGTAAAATGACTGACAGTGGTACAGTGTTGCCGATTGGAAACATATACTTTGGATATTTTATTGTAAATTTTAAGAAACATTAGTTCTGTATGAGTTTCATATGAACTAGTAATTTAATTTTAATAGATTTAAATATACTATATTATTAAACATAATTATAGTAAACACAATAAAGTTTTTTACATTTTTAATTTAAGTATAATGATTTGAATTCATGATAAGGTGGAAACTGCGCAACATCGCTACTAGGTAGCTTGAAAGTCGACTATCTACATTTTACACTACAAAGCTGTATCGCGTTTCTGTTAGTAAATAAACAAACAAAAAGATGACACCTTCATAAACATTGGTCTGAAATTACTTCTTGAGGTATAAGTTCTTTGGAAATTATTTATACCTACATAAAAATATCGTCGGAGATGCTGCGAAAAACTCAAGTAGAACACTGGATTGGTAGGCTGTGTGCGTTAAGTGGGTAGCCTACTTAGTTCTGTCATATGTGCACATGTGGTAAAACGAATGAGCTATCTATCAACCCTGCCTAGCCTGTCAACTCGGTGCTCTAATAGCAAAACACTTTTTTTCGCAAGGCGCATATTAAAGTAACACATCGTCAGTGTTTGGAAAATTTATCTTGAATTTAAGAGCAACATTTTAAAATGAAATCCAATTTTAATAAAAAATTAATGTGAAAATGTTTAGTATGCAAAGATTCTTAATAAATATTTTAGTAATGACCATGAATGATATAAAATACTTCATATATAAAAACATGCATTCCTTGGCTTATTCATCTACCGGAAAAAATCTCTTAACATTAATTTTTTCGTGTAAATTAACATTTTTTTAAAATTATAACTGATAAAATAAAAATAAAATTTTAAATTTTTCAAAAGTACATTTGTTTAATTAATGGGATAATTAGTCATGGCGATAAGAAAAATTAATCATTACTTTTTGTACAAAATTTAAAAAATCTGTTATGGTAACGGAATGTACTTGTATTAATACATGGAATTCCAGGTAAAGAACAAAGGGGTTTCTGCAGTTTTATAATATATATATTTAGTACCTATAGTAATAACAGTAATAGTTTTGGTCAAACGTTCCTCCTCTTCTTTCCTTTTCTCTGTCTTTCTTTTATACTTAATCTTCCTCTTTGTCTTGTTCTTGTTCTTTCTCTTCTTGTTCTACTTCTTTTTTTTTTCTTCCTTATTTTTCTTCTTCGTTCTCTTTTTCTTCGTTTTCTTTTGGTTTATATTTTAGGTATGAAAATAATAAAAACACTTGAGACTGCCTGATTATGTAACGTAACAGATGTACATTGAATATTAAATAATCTCGAAGCTGTAGGTACTGGTTACTTCCCTGAGATCTTCATTAACAGATTGCCGAAGAATAAAACTTGTTCAGTTATAGCAACCTGGCAGCGTTTGCCATATGTCGCCAGATCATCGCTTTAATTTCAATTTTTGGAGAAACATTTATTATAAGTTAAAAGCCATTTTAATCTGACATCGACACAACTGTATTTTTTTATTACAAACATTAGCTGTTTTCGATTTTCAATTATTTTTAATTCTTGTAATTTAACTTCTCACACTGAATACATGCATACTTGATTAAATTTTATCATTAACTAAACTCCATTCAACGACAGAATACCACCGTGACGTCACAGTGCTTAAATTAAATAGCAGTATGTAGGATAATTGAAACTTCTTTCTTTTAAGATGTCTTAATAGTATATTAAAGTACTAGTTTCATAACATACCTTTTTAGCGCACGAGTACAAGTTTAGAAAACGAGACCCTTGCAGTGAGTTTTCTAAAGTACTAGTGCTCTAAAAACGTGTTATGAAACGAGTGCTTTATACAATTTTTTGTATTTTGCTCTAAAATTAAAAAAAAACTTACATTTAAATTGATGACTGATTTAGGGATTTTTGTTTTGGGTTGGCATTACAGTTCACACTATGTTTAAAATTCTAAGAACTAATGATTTTGATATATTTTACAGTCATCTCTTCTTTTTTCACTGCAATTAACCAGTCTACAATTTTAACACGGTAAAAAATAACCCAAATAGAAAATTTTGTAAAAAAATAAACTTTATTTAAATCGACATTGACATGTTGCCAACCCAACAGAAAAAAAAGTAGAGACCTGTTATGGGCCTATAAGAACACGCAAAATGCGTGTGATTATGAGCTTATAAGAGTCGCAAAATAGAAAAAAGACTTAATAAATGATTTCGCAGGAGACCAAAATAGCTCGAAACTAGTGGACTAAGTGCAAGCGATTATACAGAGCAGTACAAAAGTCACCCTCCCTCTTAACTTTTGAACGAGTTGAGATATCGACTTTAAATTTAGAACTCTTAAATAAGACAACTTAAACTATCTGTTAGCATATATTTGATAATTTAAGCTTTAAAATGTAGGCAGAGGGGGACATTTTTTTAAAGAAAAAGGGGGGCCGTGTGATACATTATTTTAAAGATTTTAAAATTCTTCATTTTCTATATTTTTTATTTTTTTAAACATTATTTTTTTTTTGGGTTTAAACTAGGGTTAAAAATGGATGTTTATGTCAAAATTTTCTAAAAAAAATAAACAATTTTTTAAAAATGACTACGTAAATCATACTTTTAAAATAATTTTAATTGACAAAACTTAAAAATTCTCATTTTTTACCACAAAAGATTGAAAAATCAAAGCCTTAAAAAAATTGTTTAAAAAATTAAAAAATATACAGACCAATAGAGAATTTTATTTACTTTAAAATGATGTATCACACGATCCCCCATTCAATTAAAAAAATCCCCCATGTCCCCCTGCCCACATTTTAAGAGCTGAAAGTATCAGTTATAAGCTAAAAGATAGTTTAAGTTTTCTTAATTAAGAGTTCTAAAAAGTCAACATCTCAACCCTTTCAAAAGTTAATTAATTTGGGAGGCATAGCGTAGTGGCTAGCGCGTATGTATAGCATGAAATTTGGCGAAGGCGCTAAGTGAAACGGACATTCATTAGAAACTGGTTCGAAAGTCATTATAAGCCGGTGGTTCCCTCTACTACTAGCCCACACAAGTCCTGGACTTAGGGGATGCTTGATTAAGTAGAATAGTACGAGGTTAAACAAACAAACAAACTTTCAAAAGTTAAGAGGGCCGAAAGTGACTTTTGGACCGCACTATATTCGTGTAGAAACATCCTTAAATGTTCTTAAAAACATACAACTAGCACTAATAATATGCTAAAATGTATATTCCTATTTTTTTGATCCACTCAGAAACCTAAAATAACATGCTATTTTTAACCTGCAACTCATAACCCGATCATGTTTTTTTCTGAAAACTGAGATAAATTCTCAGTATTTAATCAGGAATTTTATCACCAAGATGAGATTTTTTCATTCTAACCAAAAACACAATGGTACAAAGTTTTGAGACATCCTGAAATTGAAATTCTTAAACTTTTCGATTTTTTGTATAATGATGATGACCAGTGAATAAGGCCATTAAAATTCGTTAACGATGTACGTAAAGTTATTTTAAACCAATTAAAGTGCGCCTTCCCTAATTGGAAACATATACATATAAATGTATTACATATACATATACACGCATAAAAAGAATTTATTGAAAAAAATTATTCTCAGTAAGTTTTTTTATTAAATTAATTAAATAGCACGCTTTTTGAAGAAACAGAAAAAAAACTATTTTAGGGGTTCACTAACCAGCCCATAGGAGCTAACGCCTTAGCTTTAAGAATTTGACATTTATTCTTTATTACGCATGGTCTAAAAACAATGGTTTGGCCTTCTGCGCATACAAGTTTTTGGTTTCAGGCCAATGTTTTTTGTGACTAGAAATTGTAAATGCAACAAAACAAATATTTTGAAATAATAATAATTTTATCAAATCAGTAGTTAAAAAAGATATTTATTTAATTTTAGCACATATTTATAAATTATAATGTAAAAATTGAAGGTTATGTCAGATTGTTGTGACATATATCAGGTTTAAATATTTAACAATAGATGGAACAGTTTTAATTTTTTGAACTAAATTGATAAAAAACTGGTAAAATATTAAGAAAAACTAATAAACTTTATGTAATTTTAACGCAAAACTTTAAATTGCATTAAATTATTCAATATTTCATGGTAAAATATATATGTTTTTTGGCTAATTTTGCTACAGTTTTCTTTACTTTTATAAACAAGAGATGGCACTACATGTGCGCATTCTAACACTTGATACGGAATATTCATACCGTATCTAGAGCTAGAATGGATTAATTCTGTGGTTAAAAAGTGTGTGTATTTGCTTACATTCTAAAGCAGTCGTAGAAAAACATGTATTTGAAGCCTTCAAATTGAATTCTTTTAAAATCTTGGATTTTTTAAATCAAGAATGATTTTTATCAGTGTATATAACTACTATAAAATTAATACCCTAATCCTAATTAACGATCTTAAAGGCGTACTAATTGAAACCACTAGGACATTTTGTTTAATTAAATTAGTCGTCTTCTAGGAAATAATTTTTTTGCAGCTTTACCAATTTATTCTTAAAGAAAGTTCAAGCACACTTAAAACCATTATCTGCTGATCTAGATGTGAGTACCTCTAGATCTGGCAACGTCTGTGCAACGTTGCCAGTATAAAAAACCATTGATTGTACCCAATTCGCCAAGGCCAAACCAAGTGGTCACACGGTCTCTACTCTACTTACTTCAAAAAAGTCAAATGCCACAAAAAAGGCGCGTTATAAAATTAGTTTTTTCTACGACTGCTTTAGAATGTAAGCAAATACACACACTTTTCAAACCAAGAATTAATCCATAGATACGGTATGAATATTTTATATCAAGTGTTAGAATGAGCACATGTAGTGCCATCTCTTGTTTATAAAAGTAACGAAAACTGTAGCAAAATTAGCAAAAATATATAGTTTACCATGAATAATTTAATGCAATTTAAAGTTTTGCGTTAAAATTATATAAAGTTTATTAGTTTTTCTTAATATTTGACCAGTTTTTTATCAATTTAGTTCAAAAAATTAAAACTGCTCCATCTATTGTTAAATATTTAAACCTGATATCTGTCACAAAAATCTGACTAACCTTTATTTTTTGCATTATAATTTGTAAATGTGCTAAAATTAAATAAAAATCATTTTTAAGTACTGATTTGATAAAGTTATTAAATAAGATTAATTGCTTCATTTAAAAATATGTGTTTTGTTGCATTTACAATGTCGAGTCACAAAAAACATTGTTTTTAACCTTGTCCGCAGTTTAAAGACATACAGTGTTTCATATTTGCAGTCGAAGGAAAAGTATAGTCTACAACACGTATGGAATAGTCATTCCGCGCTCGCGGGACCGACATACTCGCCTGCCGGCTCGTATTACATACTTTCCGCTCGCGCGGAATATTGTCTATTCCATACTAATTATAGAACATACTATTCCTTTTATAACAATGTCAAATTATACAAAATAGCTTGTGTCACGCGCGCATAAGAAAACTTGCAGAAATGTTAAAAAGAGTTTAATGCTAGAATACAAACCTAACCCTTTATCAAATTATGAATCACGGTTGAAGAATAATAAGAAATTATCTATATGATACACTGATGAAATAATTTTTACACAGTCGACAGTGTAGACCTGAACTGACATGTAATCGTGTTAAATTGTGTAAAATTGCGTAATTTTAACACAGATTTTCGTAAAATTTACACAATTTTACACATTTTTAACACGTTTTCTTTTCAGTTTAGGCCTACACGGTCGACTGGGTGAAGTTTTTTTCATCAGTGTAATAATTTATAACGTTATTATATTATTTAAATAATAAACAAGCTTACAGTGCTAATTTTGCAGGTTAATGTGTGACTAATAAACAAATTAAATAAGACAGTATATCAAATAAAATTTTTGATCTATATACGCACGCGACCGGAAGTTATTACAGTTTTATTTTCTTGTGTATCCGGTAAAACTTGTCAAGAATAAGCTTCTATAGAATATAAATATTAGGGTGGAGCGAAAAAAATATATTTGTGGCGACAATCTTGATCAAAATAGACCAAACAATTTTTTTTATTTTGCTTTTTTTTGGATGTAGGTAAAAGTTCACCCTCCAACCAACCAACCAACCAACCAACCAAAATTAAGCAGTGCATTTAGAAAATTTGTAGAGGCGAAGACCTTTTTTCTAAAGTACTAGTGCGCTAAAAACGTGTTATGAAACGAGTGCTTTATACAATTTGTGAAACGAGTGCTTTGTACAATTTTTTCTATTTTGCTCTAAAGTTAAAAAAAAACTTACATTTAAATTGATGACTGATTTAGGGATTTATGTTTTGGATTGGCATTACAGTTTACACCATGTTTAAAATTCTAAGAACAAATAATATTTTGATATATTTTATAGTCATCTCTTCTCTTTTTTACTGAAATTAACCAAGCCACAATTTTAACATGGTAAATATAACCTAAACACAAAATTTTGTAGAAAATTCAACTTTAAAGCGACATTGACATTTGCACGGAAAACGTCAAGCGATAGGCCAGGTCTGTTGCCAACCCAAAAGAACAAAAAGTACAGACCTCTTATGGGCCTATAAGAACACGCAATTTTTTTTTTCTATTTTGCGACTCTTATAAACTCATAATCACACGCATTTTGCGTGTTCTTATAGGCCCATAAGAGGTCTGTACTTTTTGTTCTTTTGGGTTGGCAACACACAAAAGCCTATCTCTGAACGTTTTGGGTGCAAAATTTTGTGTTTGGGTTATTTTCTACCGTGTTAGAATTGTGGACTGGTTAATTGCAGTGAAAAAAAGAAGAGATGACTGTAAAATATATCAAAATATCATTTGTTCTTAGAATTTGAAACATAGTTTAAACTGTAATGCCAACCCAAAACGAAAATCCCTAAATCAGTCATAAATTTAAATGTAAGTTTTTTTTTTAATTTTAGAGCAAAATAGAAAAAATTGTATAAAGCACTCGTTTCATAACACGTTTTAAGAGCGCTAAAAACATATGTTATGAAAACAATGAACGAAAGGATCCATTGTGGGGGTTAATACTTCAAATCAAACTACAAATAATGGTCCAATTCCCCCCATATATTTCATAAACCATGGTTTATGAAATATATTGGGGGAATTGAACCATTATTTGTAGTTTGATATGTTATGAAACTAGTACTTTAATATACTATTATTAGTTGGGAAAATTTACAGGGGCAAGGGTATTTTTTGTAAGTGAGAATTTATCCCATTTAAAGTTTGAGAAATGTCTTAATCTTTAGTTGAAAAATTTGTATTCTGCCCCCTCCCCCCAAATAACCCTCGTCACCCCTAAGTTTGCGTCAGGTGAAATATGGTTAAAATTGAAGTGGACCAAAGGGGCAAAAGTTATATTTATATTTTTGATTGTAGGACACACGCGCTTCATAAATTATTAATTTTTATTATTAAATTAAAAAAAACATCCATTTCTCTTCACCTTAATCTATATTTTGTGCTATATGTGCTTTCATAATTTATAATAACATATTTTTTATAACTGTTTTCATAGTAATGCACACTTAAAATGTATGATCTACGGGTTTTATTCATTTAATATGGTAATATTCTTAATTATTTATTCAAAAGATCCATCCGAATCTAGAATTTATTTAATTTAGTTTCGCAATACGCACATTTCTAATGTTTTTTTTTTCTTTAATTCTATAGCATTAAACGCTATTATTTTGATTTAAAAAAATCAATTAACAACTTCTCGTCTGAGTACCTTCTCTTCTCGTTCCATAAGAGGACCTTCTCTTCTCGTTCCATAAGGACCTTCTCTTCTCGTTCCATAAGACACACTTTTTTCAATGCTCTATAATACACGTTCGTTCGTAACTAATTATAATTATTATACCAAATAAAAATTGATAACCTCTAACCTCTAACTTACAAGTAATACACCGTTAAAAAACATTTACTACAATTTAGTAATCGGCTATAAAAGAAATTGTATGGTATATTACATAACTAGTGGGAAGGTTTACGAACGAGCCGTTAGGCGAGTGAGGAAACCCCACGAGTGTACGAAATACACTTTCCGACGAGTTATGTTCACTACTTTTCCTACGATCCTAAAAAAATATAAAGTTTCTTAATTTAATATTTTCGAATTTTTATTACTTATGCAAAGAATTTTTGAGAAAAGGAAAGCATACAGAGTAAATAATAGCATACAAATTTATGTATGTTAAACAGGAAATATGATTTTCTTTTACTTTTAGTTTTCTTGGTTTTTTAATGTAACACATTATACAATACAATACCTAGCTGTTTAATGGGTTGCCTATAACGCAAGCCTCTTGTGTAATTCAAGGCTAGACAGTTTACTAATAAATTAAATTTCTTTAGATATGTTGCCATATAAAGCTGTAAAATTATACTGTTTTACGCTTTCATAAGAAAAAGACCGTGTATTTTGATGTTTTTTTTATCAAATTTAAGCTAACTAAATCAAAAATTAAGTAATTTTTATAAAATCTAGACATAAATAAAACATCCCAAGTTATATCAAGTAAGGTTATAACTATGGTTTCTATTTTTGACATGAAAAACAGAAATATTTGGATTAAAAAACATAAAAGAAAATTCTGTAATAATGGAAAATGGCATATAAAACGAGGTGAGCTAAATTCGTAGAATCTACAACGTAACTTATGGCAAACCTACCAACGTGAAATTAGGCAAACCTACATACATAAATATCAAACTAGGGTGATATAAAAATATCAAACTAGTGCGATATAAGGCGTTTTCTGAAGAACAAAAGAGTGTGCTAAATGTAATTTTCATAAGGGATCGTAAGGAAAATTTTTGCCGAATTTCATACCGTAATTTTAAAATAATAATATTATTGTAATTTTAAACTTGATTTTTTAAATCATATGAATTTTATAATTAAATTCTAATATTACGTCATATTAGAATATTTTTTCTCTGCGAGTAGAGCAAAGATTACACAGGTTTACAAAAAAAAAAAAAGTCAGGACTATTTGACCGGACCATGGTATTCCTAGGTATTTTGGCGCCCTGAATCAGATCCCGGGGTCAGTTTTGCCCCATCACGTCAGGAAAACGACATTTCAAGGTCATCTCAGGTCAAAATGGTGATTTTTTGGAAGCGGCCCTGCGACAATATCTCAAGCGACCTGTTAACTTCAGGGGTAACTGTGTAGGTCTTGAATACTTTCTGAACGTTGAGATATTGTCCCGGGGCCGCTCCCAAAAAATCACCATTTTGACCTCCAAATGGCCTTGAAATCTCGTTTTCCTGACGTGATAGGGCAAAACTGACCCCGGGATCTGATTCAGGGCGCCAAAATACCTAGGAATACCATGGTCCGGTCAAATAGTCCTGACTTTTTTTTTGTAAACCTGTGTTATTATTATTATTATTATTATTATTATTATTATTTTATTATTTATTGTTTTGCAATATATTAAAAAGTCATGGAGAGTCTCAAATAAACTTTAAGCTTGTACTAGGTACTTCCCATTAATTTAAGCATATAAAATTATCCAGAATTATTACTTTTTTAACAGTTAATTTTATATATTTTTTTTTATTAATTAATAAATACTAGATAATATATTCAATGCATTAAATTTAAAACTTAAAACTAACAAAAATTTAACTTTCTGACATGAAAATAAATTTACTTTCTTTTCGGTTAATTAATTTAAATCGATTTTGATTACAAAACAGCATATGGCGTTAAATTTTTACAGTTTTCTACTAGTAAATTATTTTATTATGAATGCTAATTGAAACGGTTCATTTCCTAAGTCTACAGTGGCATAGACTGTATGTTTAACAGAATATTTCGTGAAAAAGCATTCTTATCAATACGTTTATTTTTAGTGTCCCATTTGCACCTCATGCAATAAACGCTATTTTTTAATACAGTTGTTATGATTCTTAAAAAATATGACTTCATAATTATGATTATATATTATTAAAGAATAATTATTCTTCCGAAAAAGCATACCTTAAATTATTAAAATTCATTTTGTTTTTCAAGTATACAACTGTTTAAAAAAATCGCCAATTAAAGTGTAGGTACTTAATTATGGCTTCAGGCGATGCAAAATAAAATTTACTAATTTAAAAAAAAAGTACATACCCGAAAAGTACTTATTACGTTACTCAAGTCATTTAAGTTATTCAGACTTGATGTATAAACTAATTAAAGTTACATGGTTTTTCGTTCTTACTTCTCGCTGAAGTCGAAAAGAAGATTGGCATTATTTTTTTTATCACTCTTCATAGCCTTAGAGGTTTACATTCAAATTTCGAAAATAGGGACCTGATATAAACTTTTTAGGATAAAGTATGAACATTTTCCTTTTCAATGGCATGCCACACCTTAAATTCCATGCTCTGTGAGCCTAGTTGTTTAGATTCAAAAATGCAGCTATCATATACTCTAAGATCTGGTGATTTTTATTTCATTATTTGCTCCCAGCTCTATTTTATATATATATATATGTTTTAAAGTATATTCAAATTAGGCTATTTGCAAATCGCCAGGTCCTGGATCGGGTTCCTTTGGTTGTTAGAAGCTTCGAAAAGGTGGTGAAAATTCTAATGAATTTTCATTTAATCAAAATGTCATTTTATAAATTTTCTTTTCTTTAAAAACTTAAGTATCACATATGTCAAAGGCAATTTTTAAAGACTGTATTTACCCCTTGGTCACAAGCTCTCCGACTAATAGTTCTTCTTTCATCTCGGCTAACTTCTGATGCTAGCCAGCTAGCTGATTTTTTTAAATTAAATAACTCAGGAACGAAAAAAACGATTAAGTTTCTGGATAGGTACGTTTGTTAGGGTACAGCCAGGGGCTTATAGCATTACGGACTATATTATAAACAGTTGGTATTTCTGTTCTGTAAGTGTAAGAGTGAAAGCACCAATTGCAAGAGAGTGATAGAGAGATAGAGAGAGAGAGAGAGAGAGAGAGAGAGAGAGAGAGAGAGAGAGAGATAAAAGCTTTTGACCAATCAGAAAATTATTTACAAATCTGATATCAAAATTTTTTAGTGTTTGAAAACTTTTACCTTAATATTAAAAAAACAAATTTTGGCATTTTTTTGCACGAAATCATTTCTTTGGAATGTAATAAAATAAGCAATGTTACTACCGGTTTCTTTAATGAAAATTTCGATAAACTGAGCTTGATACGTGCTACAGAATTTTTGAAAAATATATATTAAAACTTACTTTTTATTATATTTATGACTTACATAAAACATAAAAAGAGCGGAACAACAAAATCACCAAAAAGTTTCTGAGAATGAGTATTTTACTAAAAACGAAGCAATTTTACAAATATAGTAATTATTTAGCGCTGAAGGTTTTATTTTCGGACAGAAATAAAATAAAATTGGAAAAAAATAACTGAGAAGATTAAATAAGAATCATTTCTGGTTCTTGTATCGGCTGTAATTTTATACAATATTTCAGATGGATTGTAAGATAATAAGTCTTCGCATTACATAGTATACTTTTCACAGTGGGCAGTTTATTGCGTTTTTTCTCGATATACTTCCCAAAAAGTATTCGTATACACAGCTTTACAGTGTGTATAAAAAGCTATGTCTAAGGTGTCAATTTAAGGTTTTAAATTGTGTTCTTTATCATAAATGTACTTTCCCTATTTAAATGGGGATTACGCCCTCCACATCAGCATCAAAAACACCAAATATTTTTAAAAATTTTAAGAATATTTATATTTATCAAAGTAATCTATTCTGAAAAACAAAGTGACAGGTGGACATTTTCAAAGTTACTTGTTTTTTCATGAAATACATATTCTTGAACACAGGACGTTTTTTTGGCGATTTTAGAAAATTTAAAACTACAGAGTATTAATAATACTCTTCTTGCACTTATGCGCTGCGAGGAGTATAATAATATTTCAGTTTTTAATATTGGTAATTGCTGTATTTGCTTAATGCTTTTCTTAAATGGATTTTTTACGTGATGCTGCATAAAAAATGATTTTTTTCGATACAGAAATGCTTATATTAAGGTTTGTAGTTGAATCAAATTATAGGATAAATGCAAACTTTGCATCCTATAATTTTTGGTCATTTGTAAGAAGTGTCCAATTGATCTCTCGCAAAATTATTCTTTTCATATTATACTCGGGGATCCGTTGACCATTTTCGTTTCATTATTTTCTCCCGGCTGTATTTTCTATATGTCTTAAAGTACATTCGAATTAGGCAATTTTTAAATCACCAGGTTCTAGATTCAGCTCCTTTGAGTGCTAAAAGCTCCAAAACGGTGAAATGAAGTACCCTAAAAATCTATTTTTAACTTGCTGTCATATACAGTGCGTACATTAAGTCTGGAATCACCCGATTTACTTTTCAATTATAAGACTTTTAAAAAAACGCTCGGACAGGTCGATTTTAATTTTTAATTTTTCAAATCTTGGTGTAAAAAAAGTTATTAAAATTTTCACCCCCTTGCACCCTCCCATCACAACTTTTTTTTTTCAAATAGCAACCTACCTCTTGTGATACATCGTTGGAAAGGTTATTTAATAAGCTTTCTAACGGTGTATGCCAAAGCCTTATTTACAAAGGGGCTTAGAAAAAAATTAGTGGCTATTTGAAAAAAAAAAATTGGAATAAGTGGGTGTAAGGGGGTAAAAATTGTGATAACATTTGGTGTAAACCAAAATTTGCAAAATTAAAAATAAAAATCCACCTGTATGAGCATTTTTTTTAACTTCCCAGTTACAAGTTAAAGAAAAAAATGCTTAGACAGGTCGATTTTTATTTTTTATTTCGAAAATTTTGGTTTACACCAAATGTTATCACAATTTTCACCCACTTGCACCCACTTATTCCAATTTTTTTTTTCAAATAGCCACTAATTTTTTTCTAAGCCCCTTTTTAAATAAGGCTTTGGCATACACCGTTAGAAAGCTTATTAAATAACCTTTCCAACGATGTGTCACAAGAGGTAGGTTGCTATTTGAAAAAAAAAGTTGTGATGGGAGGGTGCAAGGGGGTGAAAATTTTGATAACTTTTTTTACACCAAAATTTGAAAAATTAAAAATTAAAATCGACCTGTCCGAGCGTTTTTTTTTTAAGTCTTATAATTGAAAAGTAAATCGGGTGATTCCAGACTTAATGTACGCACTGTATATGTATATTATATTACATAACTACATACATATTACATTTAATACAGTCAGGTTAAGCTGTTTTCTTAGTTATACACAATCATTATGGAGCCAAGGGCTAAAAAAGTCTTTAAAAAGTGGCTTTTATATATCGCCCAGTATCTGCAAAAAAAATATTTTCGGTTTCTTGTACTAATCAACTCTGTACGTGGTGAGCGGTACAAATTTAATTTTTTTATCCAATACATACAGACAATACCAGCTTTATTTTAAATAGATAAACTCAATAATAACCCCCGCGTGACTTTTACTTTATTGAGTGGATAATTATTTATTTTACCCACTCAAATGTCACTTGTCAAATTATTTTCTTGTAATTGTCATTAAAATTTTTAATAAAAATATGAATTCCTAAGCTATTTATTGGATAAAACCTTGTATGCTCATGGGTAAACCGATATTGCCTTCTCGAAAATTATCTTACTTTACCCACCAGTATTACTATTATATATGACTATTACTCGAGTATAGCCTAACTTATAAACTAAGAGGAGTAGTTAACTGGAGTTGGTATATGTTATAATACCAGTGGGGTTGTGAGGCAAGCTATTGCCTTTCAAATCACTGCGACCAATGAGATCTATTGTGAATTTGGTATATTTTACATAGGTAATTAGTGCAAGGAAAAGAAAATAATTTTTTTAGAGATACGATGTTTTGAAATATAACAGATAATTAGGTTATATGGTCATCATCATCATCATTTTAAAGAACTGAGATATTAATCATATTTATGAAATGACTTTTTGACTAAATGAAAATTTTTAGAATTGACAGATGTCAAATGAACTTTTTAGACTGTTTTTACCCCTTGGCCTGCAGACTAGTTGTGTATAACTGTAAAAATAGTCTAATCTGAATTTAATAAAATTTAACGAAATGACTTTTTGATTAAATGAGAATTTTTAGAATTGACAGATGTCAAATGAACTTTTTAAAGACTGTATTACCCCTTGGCCTGGGGCGGGGGCATGGCCCCCATGTCCCCCACCTCCCCTAAATCCGCCCTTGACCAGCTACTAGACTTTGTACTTTTGAGCCACTTGAGCCGAGAACTCGGAAGAGAAGAAAGAAGAGAGACATTTATGTGTTTTTTAGGTCTCTAAATTTTTAAAATATTTCTATATATTATAAATATGTTGTATTAGTTATGTATATGTTCTACACGGAAAAAAAAAATTATAGCTAGGAGCGCTATAACACCCATACCAAGCAAATTATAATCGCTTATTATATAAATACAAGGCTTTCTCTTACAATTATGGCAGTCAGTGTAAAAATTTATATGAAATACTTTAATTGTTTAGTGAATAATAAAATATAACAAATAGTATGGCATTTATAGCTTAAATAGATATAATTATTGTCCGTGCTAATAATTTTTATAATATAATAAAATTTCTGTAAATTTATAATAGTGCCTGTAATAAATATAATCGTGTCTGTAATATATATAATCGTTTCCAATTTATTTTTAACATTATTAGTTATTGTGTCCCTTATAATCTATAGCTTAAATCACTATAATTTGCCACTGTTACCAAATATCTTATAATGTATAGAGCAGAGCCCACTAATTTCTTTCCGTGTAATAGTGCTCCCGTCAATAAATAGTTTTTATTATCTCATAAATCTCAAAATGAATAGAAAAGAAAGAAGGAAGAATATATTAAATGTACCTATATAATATCTATAAAACATGTTTCTATTAGTTTCAACTGAAAAAGTTGTTAGCGTAGCTCAGTGAAAATAAATTCTGTATTATAATATTAAGTTTTGAACAAATAAAACAGCTTTTTTCATGGCTTTTGAATAGTAAAGAACATTTAAGTTACATTTCTATGCTTATTTACAAGACATATGGTAAGTTTTTTATTAATAAAATGTTAGGCTGGGTATTCAATTTTAAGTTTTTCGTTTTTATTACCAAAGTTTTGGTAATACGTTTAGTATTTACCGTTTGTTTTCGGAATGTTTTGGTAACTTGCGGTTGAACCTATTGGTTAATATTCGTAACCGTTCTTTCAGGGTGGTTATACTGTTTAGTTATTAATCGGTTATTAATACATCTTTTTCTAGTATCTTTTTTCTTTCCTTTATGTAAATATTCACAGTATATACAGCTGTTTTTTACATCCTACCATTTCGCTGGGAATTGGCAAATTAAAACGATATTTTTGTATTTTAACCAAATTCTATCCACTGCCTTGACAGAACAAAAAAAAACACTATTTCTTAGTAAAGTTTACTACAGTAACTGTTAGTCTGATCAACAAATTTGGTAAGTAATTTGAACAAATATATTACACAATTCTACAAAAAAAATGACTGTCCTAAAGGTTCTAACCCATCATTTCCTATGTTTTTTGATGCGCTAAAACCGATTTTGCCAAAAAAAAAAAAAGATTCGTAGCGCAGTTTTTTCACAAATTATATATTTATCCAATACATACAGATAATGAGACAATTACCAGCTTTATTTTAAATAGATAAACTCAATAATAAACCCCGCGTGGCTTTTACTTTATTGAGTGGATAATTATTTATTTTACCCACTCAACTGTCACTTGTCAAATTATTTTCTTGTAAATGTCATTAAAATTTTTAATAAAAATATGAATTCCTAAGCTATTTATTGGATAAAACCTTGTATGGCACTCATGGGTAAACCGATATTGCCCTCTCGAAAATTAAACTGCGAGGCGTCAGCCAATTTTGACATCTCATGCAGATTTGTAAATAAAAACTTGTATCGCACTCATGGGTAAACCGATATTGCCCTCTCGAAAATTAACCTGCTTGGCTGACGCATCGCAGGTTAATTTTCTCGTGGGCAATATCTTACTTTACCCACTAGTACCATAAATAACTATTAGTATTTATTTATGATTATATTACAGTCATGGAGAGACCAAAATAAGCTTTTGGATTGTGCTAGGGGCTCTTCATTAATTTTGATACATCGTTCAAATATGTGTTTAGGGAACGTTCAAGTATTACGTAATAGTATATTATTTACCAAGTGAGAGAAGTTTAACATTTTTGACCTGCTTCAAATTGCGGGATGAGCGCGCTAGCGCGAAGCCCGCAAGACGCGGTCTAAAATGTTAAATCTTCACTCACGTGGAAAATATAGTATTTTTTCACTACCAGTACAATTAATTAGCTATTTATTTATTTATTTATTTATTTTACTAAAATTTAATGAAAAGGCTTATAAATTTAAAATATCACGCTGGCCGTTTGCGGCCATTAAAAAAAACAAATGAATAACTTGACATTTCTGGCAGAAATTTTCTGTTGATCTGCTAAAATTATTAAGTTAGAAAGTGTTTTCGTGTTAAGTGTAATAAAATATATAAAAATGGAAAGTGAAATGCAAAGTGATGATTCTGGTACTCCCCCAGAAATAAGGGGACAGGCGAAAACTTTGAGGGAGAATCTATTGCCTCAAAAATCAATATATGGGGGTTGTACCTCTAGTAATCTGATCCTTACGGTAGTATATGGGTTGAATATGATGGACCAATGATTTTCACTTTTCGAAGTGTTTTTTGTAAAACATGTTTTATAGGTACTAATTTAGTTAATATTTTTTAATTTATCATACAATAAATTGTAAATTTGGTGCCTAAAGACACTTGTAAATAGCAATGTGATTTAATAATTAAGTGAAACGTCAGATGCCAAAACAGCTGAATAAATATTCATTATTAACCATGGTGCAATTTGATTATTTTTAGAACCTCTGACGTCATAGGTAGAGAAATAATATTTCTACCAATGAAAAGAACAGTAATAAAGATGTGGTTTTAGGCTGGTAGTGAAAAAGTAAATTTTGATCATTTTGATGGGTCAGAAATATAGTACAGAGCTTTTTCTTTTGTAGACTTGTGTTATCAATCATAACTATCACAACTTTGGTAAGCAAATCGAAAAGGCTTTTTTATGTTTGGCTGAATTTTTAAATTTAAATATCTTGGCTCATAAGGCATCAAATTCAAAGTGTCAGACACCCATTGAAAGCAAAATTCAAATATTTTTTTATGAAATAACTATTAGTATTTTTTAACCACTCTATTTACTTGTTTGCTGTTTGGATAACCGTTTCCAACTAGCTGTGTCTATTGCGATTTATTTTATAGTAGAAATAAAATATTTAAATATGTGTTTGTAATATGTATGATAAATCTTTACGAAGTGATAATATCCCTTTATCGATATAAAAGTGATTATTATGTTGTATTCAACTTTTATTCAAATTTTAAGTGTAAAAAGCCAATAATAATTATAATTTGCAATATTGCAAATGCGGTGAACGTGTTATGCCTGTCACGTATAATAGGAACATTTTTTTATATGCTAGAGGGGGTCTAATATTTTAAAGTAGGGGAAGGGTCTCTAAGATGAACGCAGCCAGCAAACTGCTGAACGGCTGTCACTTGTCACAACCACCATTTGAGGTTAGAAATAGCCACAAAAAGTACATTCTTCCGCGCTTTTATAAAATCAATCTAAAGTAATCATCTCATAATATTTAGATAATTATTGATTGTATTAATTGGTAATAATTATAATTAATTATATTTAATAAAAAGAAAGTTATTTAAAGCTATTTTCTTGGGTTTAATTAGTAAAAATTGCACAAAGAACTGAAAAATCTAAAGTGACAGAAATCAATTGTTTATAAAATTTACTCCTACTAGGAGAGAAATAGTTATTTATGGTACTAGTGGGTAAAGTAAGAGGGCAATATCGGTTTACCCATGAGTGCCATACAAGGTTTTATCCAATAAATAGCTTAGGAATTCATATTATTATTAAAAATTTTAATGACATTTGCAAGAAAATAATTTGACAAGTGACAGTTGAGTGGGTAAAATAAATAATTATCCACTCAATAAAGTAAAAGCCACGCGGGGGTTATTATTGAGTTTATCTATTTGTATTTATTGGATAAAAATTATTATTGCTATAGGTAAAGAAAATTGATTTCACAGTCTGGAAACATGATAAATAATCTATGTATGTATGTTCTAAAGCTGGTATTTTTTTATTTAAATTTTTGAATCTTACATTTACAAATTTTAAACAATGGCAAAATGAATTTATGTAACAATGGCTCTCATTATGTTCCAATACTAAAAAAATATAAAAGTAAAAGCTGAGAAATGTCCTATTATGAATTATTATAATTTAATCCAAAAGATAAAGATCACTTATGATATAATATACTTATTTAAGTAATATAAATAAGATTATATTAGCTAAATATTTTAATTAAACAAGAAAAGTCTACTCAGAAAAAGGGATCAATAATGCTGCCGTGCTAAGCTGAAAGGTCCTATCTATATAGGTATAACATACACAGATAGGACCTTTCAGAATGAAAGGCAGATGAGTCACATACTTAAGTATTTATCGACTTTTCGATAGTGATAGGCGAATTAAAATTTTCATTTGCAGTTTACTTTTTATAATGGAAATTGATTATAAAAATAACAACAAAATAATTGAAACCTTAAAATCAAAGAACTTTTACCTCAAGAAGTAATTGCAGACCAATGTTTATGAAGGTGTCATCTTTTTGTTTGTCTATTTACTAACAGAAGCGCGATACAGCTTTGTGGTTTAAAATGTAGATGTCGCTAGTCGACTTTCAGGCTACCTAGTAGCGATGTTGCGTAGTTTCCACCTTATCATGAATTCAAATCATTATACTTAAATTAAAAATGTAAAAAACTTTATTGTGTATACTATAATTATGTTTAATAATATAGTATATTTAAATCTATTAAAATTAAACTACTAGTTCATATAAAACTCATACAGAACTAATGTTTCTTAAAATTTACAATAAAATATCCAAAGTATATGTTTCCAATCAGCAAAACTGTCATTTTACGACATTAGACTGTGAGTTTACACATTCTTTCCCTCTCTTTACGCGTACTAAGTGTAAACAATAGTCACTTCCCACCAGCCCCTCACCGTAGTTGGTTCACGCTTCAAACAAAGCATACGGTAGATTTCATCATGTTTCTTCTTGAGGTAAAAGTTCTTTGCTTAAAACTTATCCGAACCTAAAGTGAGTGCGGTGAAACCTTGGACTTTTCAGTTTATTTCATTATAAAAGCATAAAAAGAATTTTATTGAAAGTGACTTATTGATGTCTTCAATGTAAGTATTTCTTCTTTAACAAGTCCAAACAAGAAAAGTCTACTCAGAAAAAGGGATCAATAATGCTGCCGTGCTAAGCTGAAAGGTCCTATCTATATAGGTATAACATACACAGATAGGACCTTTCAGAATGAAAGGCAGATGAGTCACATACTTAAGTATTTATCGACTTTTCGATAGTGATAGGCGAATTAAAATTTTCATTTGCAGTTTACTTTTTATAATGGAAATTGATTATAAAAATAACAACAAAATAATGGAAACCTTAAAATCAAAGAACTTTTACCTCAAGAAGTAATTGCAGACCAATGTTTATGAAGGTGTCATCTTTTTGTATGTCTATTTACTAACAGAAGCGCGATACAGCTTTGTGGTTTAAAATGTAGATGTCGCTAGTCGACTTTCAGGCTACCTAGTAGCGATGTTGCGTAGTTTCCACCTTATCATGAATTCAAATCATTATACTTAAATTAAAAATGTAAAAAACTTTATTGTGTATACTATAATTATGTTTAATAATATAGTATATTTAAATCTATTAAAATTAAACTACTAGTTCATATAAAACTCATACAGAACTAATGTTTCTTAAAATTTACAATAAAATATCCAAAGTATATGTTTCCAATCGGCAAAACTGTCATTTTACGACATTAGACTGTGAGTTTACACATTCTTTCTCTCTCTTTACGCGTACTAAGTGTAAGCAATAGTCACTTCCCACCAACCCCTCACCGTAGTTGGTTCACGCTTCAAACAAAGCATACGGTAGATTTCATCATGTTCCTTCTTGAGGTAAAAGTTCTTTGCTTAAAACTTATCCGAACCTAAAGTGAGTGCGGTGAAACCTTGGAATTTTCAGTTTATTTCATTATAAAAGCATAAAAAGAATTTTATTGAAAGTGACTTATTGATGTCTTCAATGTAAGTATTTCTTCTTTAACAAGAATTCTTTATAAGTAGGTATATTTATGGTTTTAGTCTTCGCAAGTCTTGGATTCAATCCTGCAAAAATTATAAAAAACTTTCTTAATGAAACTTTATTGGATTTTAAATCAGTTTGTGTCAACGATAGGTTGTTTTTTTAACCTAATATATATCTTCTATATTTCTGAAGTCTAATTGGTTTCATTCTCACAGTTGTTGAATTTTTAATTTTAAACAAGAGGTCATGAGGTGGCTTTTTACTATTATAGAGAATAATGTAAGCTTTTGCTGCCTACAGTCGTCAGCAGCACTAGATTAGATAAAGAGAGAAGTTCTATTATTATTATTATAATTATTATTATTATTATTATTATTATTATTATGTTTTAAAATAAAATTGTGCAATTTTTAGGTAAAAATTACATTTTAAATTACACAAGGGTAAGATATTGATTTTTTAGAATAAAACATTTTTTTAATCTTTAAAATAGAGTAGGTCATAAGTTTTGTGATAATATCTCGTTGTGGGTGAAGATTTTGTACTTGTTTGTGTGTTTAGTGAGCTGTTTTACGTATTTCATAGTAATTTTTCATATAATAACAAATTTTGGCACACTATGATAAAATCCAAATATAATATTAGGGATTTTTTTTTTGGGTTTGTATTAAAGACAAAAATTAATGTTGTCTAACGTATTTATGCGGTGACTAGTAATAGTGGGTAACATACATGAGAGTCATGAGAGTAAAAGTAGGAAGAAATGTAGGCAGGTCTACAATAGAATACTGCTCACAAATAACAAGGTGTGTAGGGTGTAGAAATTTAAAGGACACTAAATAATTGGGGGGGAGATAGAGAGGCTCTCTAAGAGATCTGACTCAAACTAGATAATGAGGGTCAAGGGAATTTGTAAATTTTAATTCTAAAGAAAAGTTAAATGCTTCTAGTGAAAATAACATTACTTGTCAAGTGTGTAAAACCATTCTAACAAGAATTTAATACATCTAAAACAGAAAACGTAGCAAATATTATAAATATTTTTAAATAAATATCATAACTGTAGTATATTAATTTTTGAATACCGATGTTGAATTCCGTCAAATTGCTGAGATATTCCTGTGATATCGCAGATTCCTTTGCATAGCATTAGGCCGAAGGAAATCGAATAATCTAGTCTATTAAACTGATTTATGTGCCGTAATTATCCTCATACGATATTGTATTTGATATGGTAAAATACGTACGAGCATTCAATTGTCTTGTGACAATGTTAAACTGTTTATTACAGTAATCCACCATCCACACCAGTCCACCTGTTGCTGGCAACAACTTGTTGCATGATAAATTATTTGATATTTGTAATTTCTCAATTGTTTGTATGATGCCTCAAAGTTTGAGTTAAAAAGTCAAGTTTACCACATAATATCGCATAAATATAATAAGGGGCTGTCCATATATTACGTAACGCAATTTTTCAAAAAAATTGACCCCCCCCCCTGTGTAACAAACTGTCACATTTACCAACATACCCCCCCCCCCCTGCTTAACGCGTAACAATATAAAAGTTTGTATTTTTTTTTCTAACATATCTTGATACAGAATTCCGCATAATGCAGGACGGTAAAAAGACGGTGTAAAAATGATACATATTTATTATAATAATACATATAGCACTTTATGTACTTAAAATACAAAAACTAAATATTATCACTCAAACTTTAAAAAAATATTCATAATCAATGTCACACAGGGAAAAAATTCTAGGTTTTTACACTGTGTCACATATAACACGTATATTATTTATGCACAGGTACACAAAATAGTACACACATTGGTGTTCTGTGAGTACACATTCCACGCGAAAATGTATCACGCCGATGATTCATCGGCAAGATCACGAAAGAACAGGGCCGTAAGATTTTTTTTTTAATATCAATGTCAACAGTTTTTTTAGTGATTACAATATTATTTAAATATGCATAGTTTCGTCAATTTTTGTGTGAAAAAGGGAATTATGGGCCACTAAATAGTAATTTATGTTGAAATAAAAATACATCTGCCAAGCTTAGGAAATAAACATTAAATTTATTAAATTCCGTTACGTAACGTTTACCTAGACCCCCTCACCCTGTCACAAACTGTAACAATTTCTCTGAATCCCCCCTAGGCGCGTTACTTAATATATGGACATCCCCTAAGATCGAAGAGATGTATGACTGTGAGTCTTGTTTTCCCAGATCTACGGATTCTTTATTTCTACGCGCGTTAATAATCACTATTTTTCTCGATATCTATTTTTCTACGCTGGTCAGAAAGAAGTGGGACAAGAAGTTGGCAACAAAACTCACATGTTTTTGATATTTTAACAATTTAAATCGGACTCTTATAAAAAGTCCAAACGAAGAAAAAGTAAGGCTAACCTGTTTTAGGTGTACATGAGATTTTGAGGGTGAGGTATAGTATTTGAGGTTAGGTATAAGAACCGTCATTTATTAGTAATCTATTGTAAAAACTAGGACTAGGGACCCTAAAAAAGTTAACATTAAACTTCGTCATATAGGGTCCCTAGTAAAAACGAGTGCATACAACTGATTTATTACTAGATGTGGAAATAGTATAAAAAAGTACGTTTTTAGCGCACGAGTATAAGTTTGCGCTTGCGGCGAGTTTTCTAAAGTTCTAGTGCGCTAAAAACGTGTTATGAAACGAGTGCTTTATACAATTTTTTCTATTTTGCTCTAAAATTAAAAAAAACTTACATTTAAATTGATTAATGATTTAGAGATTTTTGTTTTGGATTGGCATTACAGTTTACACCATGTTTAAAATTCTAAGAACAATCGATATTTTGATATATTTTACAGTCATCTCTCCTTTTTTCACTGCAATTAACCAAGCCACAATTTTAACACGATAAAAAATAACCTAAACACAAAATTTTGTAGAAAATTCAACTTTAAAGCGACCTTGACATTTGCACGGAAAACTTCAAGCGATAGGCCAGGTCTGTTGCCAACCCAAAATAACAAAAAGTACAGACCTCTTATGGGCCTATAAGAACACGCAAAATGTGTGTGATTATGAGCTTATAAAAGTCGCAAAATAGAAAAAGAAATTAACGTACATTTATTTCACTAAAAAAATATTTTCCTATTTCTTTTTGGTTCTATTGACCACGATATAAGCATGCAGGATTATAAAAAGACTGTAAATGTTCATATTAATGCTGCTTTTTTCAAATTTTTAATTTCTTAAACACTTATTTTAAGTGCATAAATGCATTTTAATTACTTTTAATTGCCTTTAGTTGCTTTCCTTGTATAACTATAGTTATATAAAGCTTTAGACATTATAATGAGCTTTTATTGGAATTTGAATAAGCATTTTGTTTTATTGCTTTAGCAAGTTATTCATTCGGATTATAATAGCGGTGGCAGAAATTATTTATCCTTTGCTATATAAATAATTATAATTGTATCATTTTAATAGATAGTAAGGCCATTGACCATTCAAATTACTGACTCAAGATGAACTTCTTTAAAAACATATGGTATATACAGTATTTATTTAACTATATTTTATGTTAATATGACTATTATTTATCCCGTATTATAGATAAAAAGATAAAAAATAAAAAATAAATCATATAAATTATAATTATTGTTGATGTGTGAGTCATTATCCTTTATGAGCAGCTCGTGGACAACTCACTTATATATCCATGTAAGCTCTCTAGATACGGTATGAACATTCCGTATCAAGTGCCATCTCTTGTTTATAAACGTAAAGAAAACGGTAGCAAAATTAGCAAAAATATATATTTTTTACCATGAAATATTGAATAATTTAATGCAATTTAAAGTTTTGAGTTAAAATTACATAAAGTTTATGAGTTTTTTTTTAATATTTGACCAGTTTTTTATCAATTTAGTTTAAAAAATTAAAACTGCTCCATCTATTGTTAAATATTTAAACCTGACATATGTCACAACAATCTGACATAACCTTTAATTTTTGCATTATAATTTGTAAATATGTGCTAAAATTAATTAAAAATCTTTTTTAAGTCTGATTTGATAAAATTATTAAATAACATTAATTGCTTTATTTAAAAATATGTGTTTTGTTGCATTTACAATGTCGAGTCACAAAAAACATTGTTTTTAACATTGTCCGCAGTTTAAAGCCATACAGTGTTTCATATTTGCAGTCGAAGAAAAACTATAGTCTACAACACGTATGGAATAATCATTCCGCGCCGCGGGACCGTCATACTCGCCTACCGGCTCGTAAACTTTCCGCTCGCGCTGAATATTGTCTATTCCATACTAGTTATAGAATATAACTGGCCCCGGGGAATCTATTGAGGAGAAGATAGTATTCAAAATATTGAACGTGTTCTAAAGGCGGCCTTGCATTCCTGTCTGATTTGATCCAATTGTGAGAAAAGCAATTGGATCAGATCAGACAATAAATATAAATCATGATCAAAAAAGAGTAAAATATGTATGTGTGAGTAAAGGCATATCCAGAAGCTTGCATAAGAACGTAAAACATAAGAATGCGATGCCGTGATTGGCTTACAATATACATGGCGACACATCCAAAATGATCAAAATTTGCGTTACGTAATACTTGAACGTTCCCTAATCAATCATTAAAATGATAAAATCACTTTAAAGTCCAAACTAATCAGATTAAAACCGGTGGTTCTAAAATTAGTCAAATGTGACAGAAATCTTGCGAAATCTGTAAGATCCTGGAAAGTGAGTTTTAATGGCAGACTAACATCTCTACTCTAAATTTCTCTACTCCCTAACATCCCTACTCCATAACATCCCTACTCCACAACAACTCTACTCCGTAACATCTCTACTCCCTAACATCTCTACTCCGTAACAACTCTACTCCGCACTATATGCACTCGATTAGCCACTTGTCTTAACTCAAATGAATATTTGTCATGCTAAGTCACTGTCAAATATGAATTTAATTTATTAATTACTTCCTTATTAGTGCATATTAAGAGTACGCGGTCATTGTGGCTTTTAGAATAATTCATTTATGATTGTTCTAGATTTGAATTTAAAGATAAACGTTTTCTACGAAAAAAATAAAATAATCTAGAAGAAGAAGATTCTTTGTTCTTTGAACTGCTCATTTATTATTAAGTGGCTAATAAAGTCCTTATAGTGTGGAGTAGAGTTGTTACGGAGTAGAGATGTTATGGAGTAGAGATGTTACGGAGTAGAGTTGTTGTGGAGTAGGGATGTTATGGAGTAGGGATGTTAGGGAGTAGAGAAATTTAGAGTAGAGATGTTAGTCTGCCGTTTTAATTTTGCAAAAAATTTGCATATATAATTATATATAATTGTAGAGATAAAATTAAAAAATGCGGATACCCAAAAATTACGTGGATTTTCCGAGCCGTTATATTTTAATTAATTTAATATTTTTCATTAATTACATCGGCACTTAGTGCTACTAAGAGTGCCGATGTATTGAAATCTTCGCCGAAAAGTCAAAATCTTTGACCACGTTTTTTTCACATTTCTCGACGTTTTAGACCATTCTGAGTCGAAATCAGTAAAAAAAATTGCGTCCGTCTGTCTGTCTATCTGGGTGTAAACTCTCTAACCCCATTTTAACATGAGATATCGTTTTTTTTGCATATTGTTTCTTATCGTATTCCGAAGATCTGATTAGATCTTGGGGGTAAACGATTGTTACCCCCAATCGGGGTAAAAATAATGTAAAACTCCTATTTTTAGCGTTTTTTGTTTATAATTAAGGCAATTATTATTGTATTTGGTTAATTTAGCACTTATATAAAAGATAATTTTAAATTGGTCAAAAAATGTTATAAACAACGTTTTCCTAAAACGCATTGATTTCGAGATATTGGCGTTTAAAGCAGTAAAAGGTTTTTTTAGCATATCTAACATATTTATAACCCGATTTCAAAAAATTATATTTTAAATAACAGCTCTTTTTAAGCCCTATAAAAAAATGTTATATACAGTTTTTTGCTAGAATATAATGTTTTAAAGATACAGAATTTAAAATCAAACAAAACACCTAGTTTGAAATTTGCCAAGTAGATGGCTTTAGTGTACAATAGTGCCGATGTTTTGACAGGGTTCTTGCAACGTTTGGACTAGTTTATTTAATAAAATCAACAAAATGTATAAAATACTTTTCCTACATTTTGACTTGAAGATTATATTTTTGATAATATAAATATTTTGGATAATTTTACATATTTTTTAAATTAATCGGTAAATTATAAGAATTTTGAGTTGAATATATAGATAATGCATAATTTATTAGCACTTTATGATATAAATAATGAAAAACTGTAAATTATACGAATAAACTAGCATATCATTAGATTTTTTTAGAAAATATTTTTAATTTCAAAAATATTTAAATATTTTAAACAATTTTTTTAATCCGTTCTTAGTTTATAATATATAGTATATGTGATGGAGCGGGTCTTTACCTTGAAAAAATTTACCTCGAAAGCAAATACCTCGAAAAAAATACCTCGAAAAAATTTACCTCGAAAGGACATTACCTCGAAAAAATTTACCTCTAAAATTTTTACCTCGAAAAAAATTATCTCGAACACCGTTACCTCGAAAAATTTTACCTCAAAAGCCCATTACCTCGCACGAAATTTACCTCGAAAAGACATTACCTCGAAAGAAAATACCTCGAACGGCATTACCTCGCATAAAAAATTACCTCTAAAATACATAATTTTTTGAAAATTATAAAAAAACTAAAACAAACAAATTTTTTTTTAGAAAAAGAAGGAAAATTTGACAGCAATAAATTTATTATTATTATTTATTAGTTACCTACCCATTTGTGATAACTACTTGTGTAAGATACTTGTTGCAAGTGTATAAATACTTGATATAAACTTATTTGTTTCAAGTTCAATCAGTACTTGTTTCCAGAAAATTAGAATTAGTGCTATTTTTAATTATTTTTAGTACGTTAGGTACTCAATATAAATATCAACTCGCCATCTTTCATTTAAGTTTCTTTAAAATTAAATGTTATTATTTAAATTCAGTACTTTTACTTAATTTATGTTTTAACCGCTTGATCTAAGTAAGTTTTCAACTTCAATTAAGCAAAATATATTATTTAAGTACTTAACATGCGGATATAAAAATTTTTTGAGCCGCTTGATCTAAATATAACGTACTTGTTTTCAGTAAACTTTTATTTGTGTGTAGCGTACACTGTAAAAAGTAGACTGAATATTCAGTTACAAATTGATAGGAAATCTGAAGTTATTATCCTGTACAATTGTACTTTAATTTTTGTTAAAAATACGCAACATTTCATGTCCGTCCTTAAATTTTAAAGTACGTGACTTTAGAACTATAGTGTTTCTAACAAAAAATAAAGTACTTTTGTATAGGATCATAACTTCCTATCCATTTGTAACTAAATATACTTTTTACAGTGTATGTTTTGGCCGGGTTTTAAAGAATAACTGAGAAGTTCCCATGGGCCCACTGAAAACCATTTTGTAATATTTAAAAAAATAAATTACATAAATTCAAACAAAAATCCCAAATTTTAAACCTGTTCTGCTCATTCAAAACACTTAAATTATCAAATTAATGTATTAGTAGTACTCATACACCAAGCAAAACTTGTTAGCCCCTATATAAACATAATTAAACGTTATTTATAACATTTTAAAATGTTTTAATTTAAAACATGGAAATGTTAATAAATAACTGTATTCGATGTGCAATATGTTTTAGTAATAATGAACTTGCCAGCAATTAAGGGTCCTTTCAAATAAAAAAAACTTCACAAAGCTTTTCTTGCCCATGATGGATAAAAATATATGCATGTGAGTGAGTTAGACCCGGTTCAAATTTTCAAATTTGTTTTTTGCGTCTTTTTGAGTTTTATGACGTTTTATATCAATATAAATGAATTTCGAGCAAAAAAAATTGTCAGTCGATCGGTCGGTCGGTCGATCGGTCGGTCAGTCCGGGAAATCTTGTAAGCACGATAACTTAGGTACACTTTAAGCTAGAGAGTTGAAATTTGTTCTCGCTCGGGATTGTTTTTGGAGAACATTGGGGGCCGGCAAGGGGGGCAAATAGGGAAAAACACATTTTTTTTACAAAAATTTGAAAATTGCCATAACCCCCACCTCCCTTCGGGGTGAAGTTAGAAAATTTTTATTATCAGATTCAGTTTAAGCTACCTCGAAAACCCCCACATACAAATTTACACGAAAATATTGTAAATATTTAAAAAAAGTACACCCCGTAAGCCGGGGTGGATTAACGTATTTTTATAAAATTTAGCTTAAGCGACCTTAGAAGCCCCTAGATATAAATTTTATAAACATTTTAAGAAAAAAAAAACGATTAAAGGGATATTTTTCACCACTGGGGGTGAGATGGAGGGGTGGTAGGTCTTTTTTTACTTCACCAATATATTTTCCGCATCCAAATACATAAGTATGCAAAGTTTTATCTTCTTAGATATTTTCACCTACGGGAAATTCCTTATTTGCTAGGCCTAATATTGGAGATACGAAGTAGTTACAGTTATTTATTTTAAGTAGTAAAGGAGATACGAGGTAATAAGTTCCACATAACTTATAAACCAATTGGAATTTTAAATTAGGACTTTGTTTAGGTCATTACTAATCATGTACAGAATTGATTAGTGCAAAAAACCGAAAATCGAATTTTTGGAGATACGAGGTAGTTAAGGTAACATGACGATATGTTCTTAATAATAATGTTCTAATTAATGTGGAGTAATTAGATTTGTAATTAATTATAATAAATAGCGATTTCTCAAGTTTTTTTTATAATAATCGCGTGTATAAAATTAAATATCATTCATGCGATTTTATTTGCCGTAACTTTATTCTTTTTAAAGTAAAAGTATCAGCTTTCCATTACGCACGTAGGTATAGTTTAAAAATATTATGATCTCAATTGTAGATATTTAATTATATATATATTTAAGAAAGAAAAAAGTTAATATGCACTTTTCCTTAACTAATTTTCTTACCCGTTTTTGTTTGTTTCAGTTTTTATTTATTTATTAATTTGCATATATTTATTCCTTTTTTAATTTTGGTAAACAGTACCCCATTTATATTTTTAGATTTTTTTATTCTTTATTTAAGGCTTTTTAGATTTGAATTGGACCAATAAATAAAAATAAAAATTAATTAAATGCTTTAGGTATAGGTATTACGTCAAATGGCTATCTGAAAAATCTATCACAAAAACCGTTAGATAGAGAATTGAAAACTAATAATGTAAAAATATATACAGGTTTGGTGGCGGTAACTTAGAGATGAACAATTTTAGGTGGTTTTTATACTGTCAAATTAAAAGATTTAAAAATGAAATAATAGTTATTTATGGTACTAGTGGGTAAAGTAAGATATTGCCCATGAGAAAATTAACCTGCGAGGCGTCAGCCAAGCAGGTTAATTTTCGAGAGGGCAATATCGGTTTACCCATGAGTGCCATACAAGGTTTTATCCAATAAATAGCTTAGGAATTCATATTTTTATTAAAAATTTTAATGACATTTAAAAGAAAATAATTTGAAAAGTGACAGTTGAGTGGGTAAAATAAATAATTATCCACTCAATAAAGTTAAAGCCACGCGGGGGTTATTATTGAGTTTATCTATTTAAAATAAAGCTGTTTATTGTCTTATTATCTGTATGTATTGGATAAATAATTTTTCTGGGCTCTGAGAAATTATGGATTTGACAAATAAATATTTAAAAAAAAATTATACATACATACCAATATATTAATAGTACTACGGGCACAAACACAATCACAAAAAAATCACCATGCAACTATTTTTTAAAAAATCCAAAATAAAATGTCAAAATTTTTAAATCACATAGAATCACACAAAAAAGTCCAAACAAAAAAGTCTTGAAAGGGATTAGTTTGTCAAAGCATGACGGAGATGACGTCGGGTATTTTTCTAGGCCCACTTAGTTTTTCTGCATGTCCTCCGGAGAGTAGTGCTGGTGGAAAAGAAGCGCGTAAACAACTGCGGAAGCGTGCTCGAAGAAAGCTCCAGTTGATAGTGCACCAATACTATACTGACGTCATGACCTTAAATCACCTAACTCCATTTATGTCATTATTTTTGGCCATTTACAATAATACAAATTCTGCCTTATTCTAAATTGTAGGAAACCAAAATAAAATGACATTATACTTCTTTAAGTAGAATAGAAAAACAACAGTATCTAATGTTATATATTCAGTAGAAAAGTCGGAACCTAACCCGTTTGGAAACTGGCGGATATGGAAAACGCAAAGACAGAATAGCAGGAAGAAGAAGAAGAAGAAGAAGAAGAAGAAGAAAAAGAAGAAGAAGAAGAAGTAGATTATACTTCACACCTTACACAGTGTTGAGTTGAATATCCACGCTGTTTAGAGTCCCTACTGAATTTTGGCGTTTTATTAAAATGCCAAAATTTTGCACCAAAATAAAACAAAGTAAAATTTTACATATGACCTTTTGCACTTTGAGTGAGTAATAAATGTATCAAAATCTTTCTCTGGTAATCGAGAGGACTTTTTCTAAACGAATATATTACATTTACTACCGTAATCTGGGGTGAAGCGGATCAAAAATATCAGTTTTCTTTAAATATTTAATAAATTTTATATAAAACAGAAAAAAATGATGTCACCTTTTGGAAGACCCCCCTCCTATAGGAGGACGTTTCAAATAAATTTTCAATATAATGTTTAATCTTTCATTCATACCTATATACTGCCCTACTAAGCTAGAAAGGGAACATTCAAGTATTACGTAACGCAAATTTTAATCATTTTGAACAATACAACAGATTTTATGTATTTATATTTCGGAATGTATCTCTCAAAAATGTTAAAAAAACATATATATTATTTTTTTCTGGGGTATATCCAATTAAAAAAAGTATAGTGGTTTTTATGTGGGGACATACTGGGCTACACGCACAATATTTTAAGACAATGAAAAAAAAAATTTTGTGCCTGTCATTACGCCTAAAATAAATCAATGTAGTACTTTTACTGAACTTAAAAGGACACAGCTCCGCCATTTTAAAAGACAACATTGTGATTTTTTTTGAGGTTATCCATTTACTATCCCTTTATAACGTGCCGTTTTAAAAAGATTTATATAAAAAATTCTTCGGCCTTAAACAAAAAATAAAAAAGCTTAAGAAACATATCTTTTTAAAAATGGCTGTTAGCGAGCTCAGGATTTTTTTCAAAAATTCTGAAAAAATTCAGGGATGTTACTCTTATTCCAATGAACAAATTTAAGGGGTGAGACCTCCAAATTTTTCAATCTGAAATTTTGGTGGGTCACCCTACTCCCCCATACCCCCATTGCTACGGCCTAGGGGTTTGTAAGTAGAAAAAAATAACTGTTGAACAGCCCCGAAGTATTAATTTTCTTCAGTTTTTTAAGGTTGTGACGGCAGTATAAGCGACCCGACCTAACAACTTTTACAGTTCATCTAAAATGCTGATTTTTTATCACAGACAACATTGACAAGGACGTATACTTAGTTTTAAAACTTTACGGAAATGACAAATTATTATTTAAGCAACTTTATATATTACGAAATTAGTTTTAGACTTATGACACTGTGCGACAAAATTGAGGTTGATCTTTTAGGCAAGATATCTGTCAGCGTCATTCGAAAATATAGGTCTAATATAGTCGAGTCCCCAAGGGGTTTCGCTACTTTAGGTCATTTAAGCGATATTTTACATCGGCACTTAGTGCAACTAGAGTGCCGATGTATTGAAATCTTCGCCGAAAAGTCAAAATCTTTGACCACGTTTTTTTCACATTTCTCGACGTTTTAGACCATTCTGAGTCGAAATAAGTAAAAAAAATGTTTGCGTCCGTCTGTCTGTCTGTCTGTCTGTCTGGGTGTAAACTCTCTAACTCTATTTCTACATGAGATATCGACTTGCGGTTTTTTGCATATTGTTTCTTATCGTATTCCGAAGAGCTGATTAAATTTTGGGGGTAAACGATTGGGGGTAAGGGGGTAAAAATAGGGTAAAACTCTTATTTTTAGCGTTTTTTTATAATTAAGGCAATTATTATTGTATTTGGTTAATTTAGCACTTATATAAAAGATAATTTTAAATTGGTCAAAAAATGTTATAAACAACGTTTTCCTAAAACGCATTGTTTTCGAGATATTGGCGTTTAAAGCAGTAAAAGTTTTTTTTTAGCATATCTCACATATTTATAACCCGATTTCAAAAAAATATATTTTAAATAAAAGCTCTTTTTAAGCCCTATAAAAAATGTTATATACAGTTTTTTGCTAGAATATAATGTTTTAAAGATACAGAATTTAAAATCAAACAAAACCCCTAGTTTGAAATTTGCAAACTGGATGGCTCTAGTGTACAATAGTGCCGATGTTTTGACAGGGTTCTTGCAACATTTCATCTAGTTTAATTTAAAGTTTTCAGCTCACGCTAATATACAAGACCCATTTTTCAAGTTAGCGTTTCATAAATTTGGGAGGTGAATTCCTAACAAAAGACATGAAAAAAAGATCACAGTAAACAGTGAGTCTTAGATGATTACATCATATGACCTTTTTTATGCATTTTTATGTATAGGACAATATTCAAACTAAAAAACAGCAAAAAAGAATTGGGAAAGAAAGTGCTTGGGCCTTCCCGTTTTGCCCGCCCTTGTCTAAAATTAAAACATGAGAATAGTATAAATTAATAGGCCTTGTTGATATAAAAACACATGCATAAACTCATTCTGTGGCTCAAAGGGTTCCCGAGATATTAAACGAAATGACCCATTCGGAAAATTCAGCAGATGAGTCGGCCCCACTTTTTACACCCAAGATTTCGACAAGCGGAAAAAATTGTGGAAATTTGGGAAACAGCTGGATACACGCTTGCAAAAAAAGAAAGTTGGATCAGGGGACCACTGTCAGGGGTGGGATCACGTCCAGGTGTGTAATTTGTTTTTTAATAAAAGTCTGAATTAATAAGGAGCCCTCAAAACCAAATTCCGGATCCGCCTTTGATCGTGTGAAGTAAAAGCTTTTAACTAAAAAGTTTATTAATAAAATATCGATAATACTATTAATAATTAATTAATTATGATTAATTAATTATTTTTCAATAATAAAATTTTATATCTATCCATTAGAAAATATACTTTTTTCTTTAATATTTCTCTACCTGCTAAAAAAGTTTAGGTCGCAGGTTAAAAAATTAATTAATTTAAAAAACCCGTTAGGTAGAAATAGGATTTATATTATATTGTCAAAATTAGATATGTTTCGAAAAAAAAATGCAAATGTTCATTAATTTATTTCAATTTATTTTAAATTTATAATTAATTCGATTGATCAAAAAGAAATCTAATAAAAAAATGCCTAGCCATATATGCATAATAGATGGTTTTAAATTTTTTAATTATTATTAATTTTAAATATTATTCCCGCCGCGAAAACATTTTTGTCTTCCTGTTTGTCTGTCTATCGCCGACAGCCTGTCCATAAATTTATGACCAAGATATCTGACACGAGAAACCTCTCCACTGGGACCGTTTTTGGTAAAAATGGAAATATGGAAAGAGGGTAAAACGAAGTAAAAACTATTAAAAAAGAGGTAAAAACTATTTAAAAAAATACTTTCCCCTGTCATTACGAATGAAAAAGAAATTTAGGTTATATAAAGAAACAGTGGCCAATATTCTTGTACGTATTGAAGAACAACTGGAATATCCCAATAGAGCTCTCTACAACTAGAATTATGAAAAAAAAGACGTCCGTCTACCCTATCTCTGTCTCATTTGTGCTACACTTTCCAGCCAACCAAATAAATACTGTATTTGTTTTTTATACAACAAATACAGTATTTATTTGGTTGGCCGGAAAGTGTAGCAGTGAGCGACACGAACGAACATAGCTAATGTGAATCTGTAGAATAAGATAATTCTACTAAAATTTAGATGGCGCCAGTAATTTCTTTAATAAAAATATTATAGTTACACTTTTCGCCCGGCCAAGTAAATATTGTATTTGTTCAACAAAGAACAAATACAGAATTTGTTTGGTTGGGTGGAAGTGGGAGTGTATGAATGTCGTCTATCCTTTTTGGGTAGAACTTTTGTCCCTGTCTAATGTAACGGGAGAAATCTCCATTGCGTCCGTTTTTTTGTTTTCGATAACACTATTGTATTGTGCCACAATTTTAATTAATAAAGCTTTATCATTTATAGTATAATTGGGCGAACGTTTTTTTTTGTTTTCATCTTTTTCTTTAGGCATATCCATTGCTACTTTTTAGCTTACAGAACACAATAACACATAACACAATAAGTTACTGTCAATAACTAACAGCTTTATTTGAAAATATTATTCTTCTTATTTCTTATTTCTTGGCGTTGCTGTTACGCATTTCCGCCATGGACTTTTTTTTTGAAAATATAATAAACCAAATGATATAAACGTCAAACGTCAAAATAATGTGAAGTTAGCTACATTCAAATAACACTAAAATTAGAGATGTGTGCTCGGTTTAACTAAACTTTGTTTAACTTTCATTGGTGCAATGCAAGCATATTTAACCAGAGATTATTTTTTAAACGTAGATTAATTAAACCTTGATCAAAATAAAATTGGTGCAAGTGGCCCTAAGTAGTCAAATGCAACTATTACATGGATAATGAACTAATGCATTTTTTTCTGGAAGGTAGGTAAAATCGAACAAAAGTTGCCCCCCGCAAAGAAAAATCCCATGTAGATGGTAGACAAATGAAAGAAATTACAGAAAGTACAAGTTCTTTGAGTCAAATCTTACTTTAAGCCATGCAACATATTATACAAGCATTTGTATTATGGGTTGCGTTGTTTAAAACCTTTGTAACCAGTAAAACAGATGGTGTATAATAAACAGTATAACTACAGTTTAAAGGAAAATTAATCTACGCCTTCGCCGAAATTGCAATTAGTTTCTTTTTGCAATTTTGATAAGGGGCTGTCCATATACAGGGTGTTCCAGAACTCGCGTACCGAAATTTAAGAGGTGATTCTACATCCAAAAATATGAAAAAAAGTTTCTATAAAGGTTGGTCCGGAAATGAGCCCTAAGGGAGCTACGGCCCTTCGAAGATGACGTATTGAATGGGGAACAAAAAAAGCACCAATAAAATTTTAATGCTGCAGGGTGATTCTTCATTTAAAACTGAGCAAAAAAGTATTATACACCAAAACACCTAAATTTAATATTAAAGGAGTAATAGCCTTTTAAAAAGTAACGTTTTTGGTGGCACAAAATGTTACTTCCTCTTAATTGCATTTTTTTTTTGATAACGGTTGCTCCTACAGTGTTACACTATATGATATTTTATATGTATTTTTACTCTAGAAATCTATATTTTTTACAACAAATCCAAAAAACATACACATAGAAAAGTTTGGGACAAAAATGTTTTAAGCCTCATATATTTTGTCCGTCTGGGCACGCCTCTGGATAAATTAAAAAAATAAATTAACATAAACTTATTGCCCTTATTAATACTAGTATACATGCAAAAGCTCGCTGCTCTAGCTTAAACGGTACCCGAGTTATTAATTAAAAACCTTATTTTTATTACAATTTTAAAGGGCCCTAGATCCCTTAGGGCTCATTTCCGGACCAACCTTTATAGGAACTTTTTTTATATTTTTGGATCTAGAATCACCTCTTAAATTTTGGCATGCCAGTTATGGATCACCCTGTATTACGTAACGCAATTTTTCAAAAAATTTACCCCCCCCCCTGTGTAACGCGTAACAATATAAAAATATGTATTTTTTTTCTTACATACAGAATTCCGCATAATGCAAGACAGTAAAAAGACGGTGTAAAAATAATACATATTTATTATAATAATACATATAGTACTTAATGTACTTAAAGGATACTAAAATACAAAAACTAAATATTATCACTCAAACTTTAAAAAAATTTTCATAATCAATATCACACAGGGAAAAAATACTAGGTACCTCTTTTTACACTGTTAGTCACATGTAACACGTATATTGTTTATGCACAGGTACACAAAATAGTACACACATTGGTATTCTATGAGTAAACATTCCGCCCGAAAATGTATCATCGCCGATGATTCATCGGCAAGATCACGCAAGAACAGGGCCGTAGGATTTTTTTTAATGTCAACAGATTTTTTACTGATTACAATATTATTTAAATATGCATAGTTTCGTCAATTTTTGTGTGAAAAAGGGAATTATGGGCCACTAAATAGTAATTTATGTTGAAATAAAAATACATCTGCCAAGCTTAGGAAATAAACATTAAATTTATTAAATTCCGTTACGTAACGTTTACCTAGACCCCCCTCTCCCTGTCACAAACTGTAACAATTTATCTGGCCCCCTCCCCCCTCTAGGCGCGTAACGTAATATATGGACAGCCCCTAATACTACATCACAAAAAAATATTTTAAAATTTTTGTTTCGTAATATGAGATTAGAATCTAGAATACATAAATTCCTAGATAATTTTTTTTATATCTATAAGAATAAAGGTCAACCTTTATCTTTATTAATTTTAATTAACCATAGTTCAATAGCAATTGTTGAAAATAAGGACCGTAATAGATAAATTTTCCAATTATAATTGAAAAATAATTATTTAAGTCATATTTTAAAAAGGGACAAAATATCTATACATGCCTACAAACCGATTATTAAATAATAATAACTTTATTGCCCAACAGATAAAATCCAGTAATAGGACAATTATATAAATAGAATTAAATATAAATACATAAAGTTTAACTACCTAATCAGAAATTAAATAATCAAGTATAAAAAAAAACTTAAATAAAAAAACTTAAATAAAACTTAGAATACCCCTAAATAAAAAAAAAATATATATAAAGATATAAATATTATCACATAAAATAATACATTAATATTAATGTTAAAGAACCCTAATTAAACTCTAGACGAACTTTACTTAATACAGAAGATAAACTGTCAAAAAATAAATCGGAATCTATACAATATAAATTTACATTATTTGTCATGATGTAGATTGGTGATTTACGTAGTAAATTAGTTCTCGGAATACACATAGAAAAAGTATCAATATGTCATGCATTAATCCTACTACTAAAAAATTTAATTGCTCAAGAATCGAAGGACAATCCTATCTGATTATTAATTAACTTATACACAGTACTTATTGAAGAAATAGTTCTTCGCTGTTTAAGTGATTCAATAGAAAATCTGTCTTGTAAAATAACTGAATTAAAACCTTGAGGAGGATAAATGCCATAAACTTTAAAATTGAGATATTTTAAAAATTTTCTCTGAACTTTTTTAATAGTACAAGTTTGTATTTCAGTTTCAGGATACCAAATCAAAGATGCGTATTCGAGTTTAGATCTCACAAATGAAAAATATAAACATTTAAGAGAGAGCTGGGACCTAAATTCTCTACAACTACGCATTAAAAATCCAAGCATTTTGTTTGCTCCTTTAACAATGGAGATTTCTCCCGTTAGATTAAACAGGGACCAAAGTTCTACCCAAAAAGGATAGAAGACATACATACACTCCCACTTCCACCCAACCAAACAAATTCTGTATTTGTTCTTTGTTGAACAAATACAATATTTACTTGGCCGGGCGAAAAGTGTAAAGAAATTACTGGCGCCATCTAAGTTTTAGTAGAATTATCTTATTCTACAGATTCACATTAGCTATGTTCGTTCATGCCGCTCACTGCTACACCTTCCGGCCAGCCAAATACTGTATTTGTTGTGTGAAAAACAAATACAGTATTTATTTGGTTGGCTGGAAAGTGTAGCACAAATAAGATAGAGATAGGGTAGACGTCTTTTGTTTCATAATTCTAGTTGTAGAGACCTCCATTGAATCCACATGATCGTTAAACGTTAACTTTGAATCAAATATCACGCCTAGATCAGTTACATTATCGCATCTACTTAAATTTTGATTGTTTACCGAATAATTAAAATAAATTTTAACAGCCTTTCGAGTAAAAGTTATAACCTTACATTTTTTTATGTTAAGAAATAAATTACACCGGCACACAAAAAAAATTAAGTAGAATGTGCATTTGACCGGACCTACCTACGGGTACGTATTTTGGTCCGCTGAATCCGAATTCGAGGTCAGTTTTACCCCTACACCCTCGAAATTTCGAGAAAACTTCAAAAAACCGTAAAAATTATGAAAATTGGCAGTTTTAATGATAAAAAAATGTTTTGGAACTAAACTAAGCGTGATTTTCATGTATTTCGATCCGCTGAATATGAATCGAAACTTTATTGAGACCACGAGCCATTTTAAATATGAAAAAATCACACAAGCGTGATTTTCATGTATTTCGATCCGCTGAATATGAATCGAAACTTTATTGAGACCACGAGCCGTTTTAAATGTAAAAAAATCACACAAACCCTCCTAAATTATGTCTTGTGTTTTTCACAGATTTCAAGTTATTTGATATATCTACGTTATAGAGTATTTATTTTAGGCATTAAATCATGTTCAATCAATTTTTTTCTGTTATGAATGGTCATTTTTACAATTTTTTCGAATTTTTCCAGCTTTAGAGGGTGATTCGACTAAAAAAATTAAGATGCGAATTGAAGACATCAAAAGATATAAAATTTTATCTGAATTGGACCAGAAGAAGTTTTTTTATCATGAAAACTATATTTTTTCGGAATTTTCGAGAGTTTAGTTCCAAAAAATTTATTTATCATTAAAACTGCCGATTTTCGTCATTTTTACGGTTTTTCGAAGTTTTCTCGAAATTTCGAGGGTGTAGGGGTAAAACTGACCTCGAATTCGGATTCAGCGGACCAAAATACGTACCCGTAGGTAGGTCCGGTCAAATACACATTCTACTTAATTTTTTTTGTGTGCCGGTGTTATTATTCGATGTCCGATCGTCTGTCCATCCTTTCGTGCGTCCATCTGTCCGGGCGACCATCCGTCCGTCCAGAGGCCTGCCCGCCATACCGTGTGACAGATCATCACAGGGGCTGATTTATTTCATTTTAAGAGGGGCCATCCTCCATAAGAAAAAAAATTGCGCATCCACCAAAAATATAATTTTGAAGGTATTTCTATGCTAATATATCTAGCTGGGGTAAGTAAGTGCGGTGGAACCGTACCGTTTTCAGTTTATTTAAATAGCTAGTCATATTGTCGGTGCGATGCTTCAAAATTAACACTAAAATTTCAAGTCGATTTTCTCGCGAACCGCATATCTTATTATATTATTCACAGAGCCTGCAGGCGGTTTACCCCCCCCCCCAAGGATTTTTATTTGTTAATTTAAATAAAACATTTAAATAATAGCGGGTGTTTTTATTTGGGTAGGGGCTCCAAGCTTGTCCAAACCTTTGGAAAGGTTTGGACAAATTTTGTAGAAACGCTCAGGGACAAAGCTTTTAGAGGGGCGTCAAATTTTGTAGAAAGGCTCAGGGCAAATATTTTCTTTCTGAGGGTGTTTTTTTTGTTTTGGTAGGGGCGCCAAGGTGGGGGCCAAATTTTGATTGAAAATTTTTATTTACAAAAATTAAAGACAATTTTCAACGATTTTTTACGATTTATGGTTATTTTACGAATTTTGGGGACCAGTTTGGACCTTTAGAGAAGTTTGATCACTCTCATATTTTTTAGAATTTTCTAGTTACGCCTAAAAGAAAGTTTTAAGATAATAAAAAAAATATAAGGTTCACCCAACATTTCACGTTTTGACTTCAACTTGAAATTTTGATATGGAATACAACCCTGCTTCGTGCGCCGATTACCACTAATTTGATTCATGATCAGTAATCGGAATAAACTCAGTTAGTTAAAGTCCAAACGAAACATTTGACGACTAATTTGTTACACACAACAATATTGACTATACATATTAACTATAAATACATTGAAAAAAACGTGTCTTTGTATATGTTCAAAGCCATATTCTCTTGTTTCAAGGCTGGCATTTTCTTAAACCAAAGTCAATGTCCTTGAATGAAGAGCACGGGTTTTGGAATAAAAATCCTCGCTCTTTATTCAAGGACATTGACTTTGGTTCAAGAAAATGCCAGCCTTGAAACAAGAGAATATGGCTTTGAACATATCCAAAGACACGTGTCCTTATCTTTTAAGAATACGACAGTTTTTAATTTTTATTTATCGATAACTTTTTTCCTACCTAACTCGTTTAAATGGAATCATTAAAAAAATCAAGATAAAAAGAAATAAAAATGTAAATATTTAAAACCTCGCTTCAACGCTAGAATCGACGCGGCGCCTATGTGAGCACTGGAATTTTGCCGATGACTGTTTATGATAAAGTCTTAATCACACACTTCAAATGTTTATAATTTATTTGTTAGTAATCAATCTCTGCCGATTTTGTGGTTTTAATACGATATTTAAAAACAGCAGAGACAAAATGCTGTTAAAAATTATATGTTTATTTCTTATGTTTTATACAACAAGTGCCTATGATGTTAATCCAGGACCTCTATTTAAACAGACCCGTGGCGAAATTTGGCCAAAACCACTTACGCATACCAAAACAGAATTTTTTTTTGCCGTAAATCCATTTTTATTGCGTTTGAAGGTAAGACTCTGCTCATTATCTTATTATTATTTTTTTTTTTTTGAAAAATAGTAGTTTATGATACAAGGAAGAAAAATTGTGTTTTTAGGGCTATTACGGAAATTGCGATCCGAACTCGGAAAGCGAGGTTGCCCTAAAAACAGTTATCGTATGTGTTTCATACACTATTTTTTATTTGATTGTAATATATTACTTTTGCGGCCTTGGCCGAAAATTAAACTTTTCGTACAGGTTTGTTATACAAAAATTTGCACTTTATATTTGTATATTCTAGAGAAACACTTTTTGTTCATGTTTAACCGGCAAAAAGTTGAACTTTGTGCCCCTAGGGCCAAAAAGTTTTTTTCGCCCTCTAACTAAAACTTTTTTACTTTTAAGCTTTTTTAAAAGAAGATGCTTTACCTTTACTGTAATATTTATAAAGAAATATGACCTTTTGGTCACTTTTGGTCTTGAACTAACTGTTCTTTTTGACCAGATACAGTTATTATAATCATTTCATACAAAATAAAAATTTCTTCTATAACATAACCTCAAAATACATGTTAACTGATTAATCTGTATTCATCCACTAAATTGGGAGGCATATCGTAGTGGCTAGCGCGTATGCATAGCAAGTCACTATCGTGAGTTCGATTCTCACTGGCGCCGATTTGCCTTTTTCAGTTAATTAATAATTGAAATTTGCCGAAGGCGATAAGTGAAACGGACACTCCCTAGAAACTGGTTCGAAAGTCAGTATAAGCCGGTGGTTCCCTCTACTACTAGCCCACACAAGTCCTGGACTTAGGGGATGCGTAATTAAGTAGAATAGTACGAGGTTAAACAAACAAACAAAATAAATTAAAAACACAAAATTTCAATTGTAAAATCAATTTCAATATTTATAATATTCATAGAACTGTTCCGAAGTATTGCTATTTTCATAACACACACATTTTAACAGAAATTAATCACGAAGCTGTAGCTTTTTTAATTTGAAAATAAAGCCGTACTCAAAAGAAACGATTCAATTGTTTTTTTAGCGATTTGATTAGATAGCAATTTGTCATGGATAACTAGATAAGTAATAAGACACTAAAAAGAAATACTTTTTGCAATTTAATATTAAGTATATTTTAATAATTTATTAATTTAATAATTTAATAATTTATTATAATGGGGTACTCCCGTATATATAATAATAATAATTAGTAACAATCGAATAAAAAATATTGTATAATACACGTGCAAAAAGTTAAATTTCGATATCGTCGGTTTATTACCCTCGGGCCGGCCCAATCGGCCGGCCCTCGGCTTCCAAAAACCTACTCAATCGAAAAACTTTTTGCCCTTGTATTATAAATAACTATTAACTCGATTTAGCCCAGCGTTTTATACTAGAAACAATCGCAGTCGGCAACTTTGGATTAGAAATTTATAGTCCAATTTTAAAGTATTTAGCTCAAAGCGTTCCCAAATAAATCTTTAATTTTGTTTTTAGGCTAATAATAAGGATTGTAAAACACTTCAAAATGCCCTAACAAGATACTGGAATATTATTGCAGGTAGGGTAAAAAAAATAAAATTCTCATCTCGATTTTCGAGTCTCCATTTCCGAGATTTTCTCGACTCTTATCTCGTCTAGCGCGATTCTTTATGATTAACTCTTGTCTCGTAAGATAAGTTTTTATTATTCAAAATGTATCTTTAATTTCATAAATTTACCTAAAACTGCCTAAAACTTTTAAGGGATCGTTCAAGTATTACGTAACGCAAATTTTGATCATTTTGGACCCCCCTCCCTGTAACGCCATTTTCCTATACCATTAACATGGGCGTAACACTCCAAAATTACTTTTTGGGGTTTACTACCCCACCAAAAATGTCGATTGATGACTAACAAAAGGTCCTCGCCTGTAAAATATACCCAACTCTATCCAATTCTACCCCTACCCCCATGCGAGCACCCCTGTCTCGATTCTTTATCAAAAGTGGTCGAATATTGAAAACGTGACTCTCGTCTTGTCTTGGCGAGATAATAGAAGACGAAAAATCTCGAGTTCTCGTTTCTTCTGAAACCTTAATTTGCAGGGATTCAAAATGAGGAGTATAACCAAAAATTATTGAAAACAAGTCAATATGATAAAAAAATTATAGAGGATCCCAATTTTTCTGGATATTTAGACGTTTTAAATGTAAATCTGACTGGAAATTGTGATGATAAAGAATATCCCTATTTTAAAATGGAAGAAGATTGTAAGTAAAAAATATATTGTTATAAACATTTTAAAATATAAAAAAAAATTAAATTTGAAATATCAGCAACAAACATTATCTATTATTTATTAGGCGAGCTAACTATCATACAAACCAAAAACCAACAGTGGTCTGTGATAAGAGACAGTGGATGGCTTTAAACTGCGGACGAAGTTCAAGAAAATATGTCTTGTCAATGAACATTGTAAATGCAACAAAACACATATTTTTAAATAAAGCACTTAAGTAATATTATTTTAAAATTTTATCTAGTAAACACTTGTGGCAGATAACATAGTTTAAACAATCAACAATAGACCCATATTTTATTTTTTTATATAAAATGATTAAAAATATGTCCAATTTTAAGAAAAACCTAGAGAAAAACTAATAAATTTTAAATAATTTTTTACGCAAGTCTTTAAATTACATAAAATTATTTACTAGTTCATGTTTATTTTGCTACAGTTTTCTTTATGTTTATATTCAAGAGATGGTACTACATGTGCTTATTCTAACACTTGATACGGTATAATCATACCGTATCTAGAACGATAATGAATTAATTCTATGTTTGAAAGCTGTGTTTAAACCATTCGTAGAAAAAAAAATATGCTCTAGTTCCATCCTTTTTGCTGCTAAATTGTTGTACAAGTTTTTTTTTTAATTTATTTTATAAAAAAATCATTTTTGTTACAGATTTGTTGACTATTATAGCAGATAAAAAAGAATTAAGTGCAGGTACTATTTGGGGTATACTTAGAGGTCTAGAGTCTTTTTCGCAAATAGTACACTTTACTGATAATTATTCAAAGGTAAATCTGCGTATTAGCCCAGTCGAACTGTCGTGTGAAAGGGCCCCAGCTTGTTTTTTTCTTAATCGAAATGGGTTTGCATAAAAAGCTTAAATTCAAATTTCTACTCCTGTGCGATTTTTTTTGCATAGTTCCCTGTTCAAAAACGCATTTTTTTGCTTTTTTTATATCTCGGCTTCTATTCGTCGCTAAACAAAAAGTGAACATGATATTTGTTCGTTATGGAATTATCTACAATTTACGCCAATAACTTTTTTTGTTTAAAAAATCAGATAAAAAGTTACAGAGCCTTAAAGTTGATGAAATCATTATCATATTCAAGAAATGAATATTTTTCCAGTTCTTTTCGAAAACCCGATTTTTTTGCAACTTTTCAACTTTTGCTCAACGCTCATTATATTTTTTTCTGATTGTTTCTGACGTTTTAAATGTAAATCTGACTGGAAATTGTGATGATAAAGAATATCCCTATTTTAAAATGGAAGAAGATTGTAAGTAAAAAATATATTGTTATAAACATTTTAAAATATAAAAAAAAATTAAATTTGAAATATCAGCAACAAACATTATCTATTATTTATTAGGCGAGCTAACTATGATACAAACCAAAAACCAACAGTGGTCTGTGATAGGAGCCGTCAGGCGAGGATGACGTTTCCGCGAGTGCGGAATGACTATTCCATACGTGTTATAGACTATAGTTTTTCTTTTACTGAAAATATGAGACAGTGGATGGCTGTGGACGATGTTCAAGAAAATATTTCTTGTCAATGAACATTGTAAATGCAACAAAACACATATTTTTAAATAAAGCACTTAAGTAATATTATTTTAAAATCTAGTAAACACTTTGTGGCAGATAACATAGTTTAAACAATCAACAATAGACCCCGCACTTTATTTTTTTTATGTAAAATGATTAAAAATATGTCCAATTTTAAGAAAAACCTAGAGAAAAACTAATAAATTTTAAATAATTTTTACGCAAGTCTTTAAATTACATAAAATTATTTACTAGTTCATGTTTATTTTGCTACAGTTTGCTTTATGTTTATATTCAAGAGATGGTACTACATGTGCTTATTCTAACACTTGATACGGTATAATCATACCGTATCTAGAACGATAATGAATTAATTCTATGTTTGAAAGCTGTGTTTAAACCATTCGTAGAAAAAAAAATATGCTCTAGTTCCATCCTTTTTGCTGCTAAATTGTTGTACAAGTTTTTTTTTTAATTTATTTTATAAAAAAATCATTTTTGTTACAGATTTGTTGACTATTATAGCAGATAAAAAAGAATTAAGTGCAGGTACTATTTGGGGTATACTTAGAGGTCTAGAGTCTTTTTCGCAAATAGTACACTTTACTGATAATTATTCAAAGGTAAATCTGCGTATTAGCCCAGTCGAACTGTCGTGTGAAAGGGCCCCAGCTTGTTTTTAATTAATCGAAATGGGTTTGCATAAAAAGCTTAAATTTAAATTTCTACTCCTGTGCGATTTTTTTTTGCATAGTTCCCTGTTCAAAAACGCATTTTTTTGCTTTTTTATATCTCGGCTTCTATTCGTCGCTAAACAAAAAGTGAACATGATATTTGTTCGTTATGGAATTATCTACAATTTACGCCAATAACTTTTTTTGTTTAAAAAATCAGATAAAAAGTTATAGAGCCTTAAAGTTGATGAAATCATTATCATATTCAAGAAATTAATATTTTTCCAGTTCTTTTCGAAAACCCGATTTTTTTGCAACTTTTCAACTTTTGCTCAACGCTCATTATATTTTTTTCTGATTGTTTAAACAAAATAAGTCATAAAGAACTTTCACTTTCGGGTTTAGACCGTGTTAATGGATTTTCACTTTCCGACGTTTCGTCTCTTACTACTAGAGACATCTTCAGGGATTAATCTGAAACTGAAAATCAGTTTCAGATTAATCCCTGAAGATGTCTCTAGTAGTAAGAGACGAAACGTCGGAAAGTGAAAATCCATTAACACGGTCTAAACCCGAAAGTGAAAGTTCTTTATATCTTAATGGCCGTGAAAGCTTAAAATCTAAAATAAGTCATTTAAATAAATTGAAGAGGATTCAATAAGGAACAAATATCGTATTCATTTTTTGTTGGGCGACGAATAGAAGCCTAGATATTAACCAGAAGCAAAAGAAAATTGGGTTTGGCACATAACTATGCAAAAAAAATCTCACAGGGGATTTAAGTTTTTTGAGTACCAAAAAAAAAACAGATAGTGTGCATTTCATTGCAAACTACCGTTCGACTGTACTATATCTCATTAATAGAATTTTTTGAAAATTTCACACTGTATATAATAATAATAGACAATAGTTTAATAATACAACAAGCCGTGAAGATATTTAATGCTAAATTTTTCAATTTTTTTTATTTGTTTTTTTTTTGTAGAATTGATCCTTATAATAAAAGTAATTTTTCCTGAAAAAATTACGCAAATCGAAATTCTTTCAGCTTTTTTCCATATTTTTTTGTTTTTGGGGGATTACTTTCAAAAACAATAGGGATCTCCCTCAGTAGAACTTAATTTTTCCTGAAAAGTCGATCAGATTATTGGTTCTTGAGTTATCGAGTTCACAAAAATCATGACATCAGACAGAAGGGCGGAAGGACATTTGAAAAAAAATTGTAGATACAGAAGGGTCCAGGGATTAATCGTTTTTTTATTTTAATTATAATTTTTTTAATTATTTTAGCTTATAGTAAATTTCACCGTCATAATAGATCGACCACTTTATTCACACCGTGGATTATTATTGGACACAGCAAGACATTTTATACCAAAAACATTAATTTTTAAAACATTGGACGCTATGGCCTACAACAAATTGAATGTTTTCCATTGGCATATTGTGGATGACCAAAGTTTTCCTTACCAAAGTAGAAAATTTCCTGAGATGAGGTAAAACAATTTTTTTAAAGCCGATCGTATTATATCCCGAGATGCATAGCATCGAGGGATATAAGAGTGTGAGGCTATACTAGTCTTGCCTACCGTGGTTTATATATTACTTATTTTACTATTCGCCCTATTTAACTATTTTTATTCAGATAATAAAGTAATATTTTAATTAAAGAAATAGCAAAAATTAAGTGACCTAATTATTGGACACTGTTCAATGAGCAGCTCTAAAAGCTATTTTTTTGCAATTTTTACTAATTAAGTAAAAATTGCAGAAAGGACTGAGATCATCTGATATCATTATGTAATATTAGGAGATAATTTTATGTTTTCACTACTAGCTTTAGAACATACCATTATTTATCATGTTTTGAGACTGTGAAATCAATTTTATTTACCTATAGCAATAATAATTGTTTCTCTCCTAGTAGGAGTAAATTTTATAAACAATTGATTTCTGTCACTTTAGATGTTTCAGTTTTTTGTGCAATTTTTACTAATTAAACCCAAGAAAATAGCTTTAAATAACTTTTTATTTATTAAATATAATTAATTATAATTATTGCCAATTAATACAATCAATAATTAGCTAAATATTGTAAAAAAAATAAAAAATAAACTAAATTTTTAAACGTCAGTTCAAAGTATTTATTTGAGCAAATGTCATTGATCAAGGCTACTTGATTTTTATGAAAATTTCAAGAAATATCATTTCTGTTAATAGTTTATTTTATTATTTGAATAAAAATAGTTAAATAGTGCTAGTAGTGAAAAAACTAATTTATAAACTACGGTAGAGAAGACTATTATAGCCTCGCACTCTTAAATCCCTTGCTGCTACGCAGCTCGGCTATAAAAAATGTCTTCTCTATCTTGGTATATAATTAGTATTATTATTGACCTAGTTAAAGACAACTTGAATTAAAAACTAGCTAAATAATACTGACTTCTAAAGCTATATAGTAAGAAAAAAATAATTTTTAGTGAAAATGGTGCCTATCATTCTGTAGCAAAAGTGTATAGCCCTTCTGACGTTGCCGAAATTATAGAATATGCTAGAGAAAGAGGAATTAGAGTATTGCCCGAATTTGACACACCAGGTAGGTCCAAATATTTTTCAGCAAAAAATGTTTATATTAATAATATATAAATTATATTATGATAATACAGGTCTCAAAAAATTCTCGCCAACGCCCCAAGTTTTACGAAAAAAAAAACTTCAAAAAAGAATACCTATAGGTAGCCTAAAAATCCATATCCAAAATTTAGCCAAATCCGACCGAAATCACATTTTTTTGAAGGGAGCAAGGTCATTTAGGGGTCGAATTTTTTATTATCAAATTCGTTTTTAGCGCCCAAAAATTCGTAAGAATAGTATGTTCTATAACTAGTATGGAATAGACAATATTCCGCGCGACCGGAAAGTTTGTCATACGAGCCTGTAGGCGAGTATGACGGTCCCGCGAACGCGGAATGACTATTCCATCGTGTTTTAGACTATACTTTTTCTTCGACTGCAAATATGAAACACTGTATGGCTTTAAATTGCGGACAAGGTTAATAACCATGTTTTTTGTGACTCGACATTGTAAATGTAACAAAACACTTATTTTTAAATAAAGCAATTAATGTTATTTAATAATTTTATCAAATCAGTACTTAAAAAAGATTTTTATTTAATTTTAGCACATTTACAAATTATAATGCAAAAATTGAAGGTTATGTCAGACTGTTGTAACAGATATCAGGTTTAAATATTTAACAATAGATGGAGCAGTTTTATTTTTTTGAACTAAATTGATAAAAAACTGGTCAAATATTAAGAAAAACTAATAAACTTTACGTAATTTTAACGCAAAACTTTAAATTGTTCAATATTTCATGGTAAAATATATATATTTTTGCTAATTTTGCTACAGTTTTCTTTACTTTTATAAACAAGAGATGGCACTACATGTGCTCATTCTAACAATTGATACGGAATATTCATACCATATCTAGAGCTAGAATGGATTCATTCTGTGTTTGAAAAGTGTGTGTATTTGCTTTCATTCTAAAGCAGTCGTAGAAAAAAATATAGTCTGAATTGTAATTTTTAATTGGGCCGGTGTTATTGTTTGTCTACTATGAAAATTTCTCTTGGTGTAGATTCAATTTTTATTGTTTTTAGGACATACTAGATCTTGGGGTATCGATATCCTAACACAATGTTTTAAAAATGGACAACCTTCTGGATATTATGGACCAATTGATCCATCAAAAGAATCAAATTATAATTTTTTAACAGAATTCTTTAGTGAAATTGTTGATGTATTTAAAGACAAATATGTGCATCTTGGTGGCGATGAAGTTGATTTTAATTGCTGGTATTTTTTTTTTAATTTTGATACAATTGACTTGATCCTTAACTTGGGCCTATCACCTACTAGGGTGAACCTATATCTTGAATATCCTAAAAATATGAGGGTGATCAAACCCAATTGAAATTATGCAAAAATCGCGAAAAATGTGCTGTACTTGTTTATGTGGAAAATTAAAAGGCCTTGAAATCTTAATTTGTTCCAGTTTGACATATTTTTAAATGCTTTTTTAGCTTTTCTCACATTTATGGTTAAAATTCGTCAAATTTAGTGTTTTAGGGGCAATTCTGGCGGATTTTCGGTACCTGATTCTTTTGATCATTTTCAAACTTGGAACATAATTTTGTAAACGCAAAAAGAAAAAAATAAGATTTCAAGGCTTTCAAATTTTCTACTGATATAAAAATTACAGTCCATTTCTAACGTTTTTTTTACGATTTTTGCGTTCAGTCGGGACCCTTGGAGAAGTTTGATCACCCTAATCACCTACACTTATCTTATTTAATTTTTAGGAAAAGTAACAAAAATATCACTAAATTTATGGAAGAAAATAACTTAAAAGGTAACTACGTTGGTTTAGAAAGCTACTATATCCATAAAGTGATAAAAATTGTAACTAACTTAAAAGTAGACTCAATTGTTTGGGAAGAAGTTTTCACCAATGGAGTTGAATTCCCTCAGGACACTTTAGTGCATATTTGGAAAGGTGACATGATGATGAAAACGCTTAGTAATGTAAGTTAAGAGATTAGTCACGAGAAAATTTGACTCAATAGACCCGCCAAAACTCAATTAGTATTTTTATTTGCGTGTGACATTTTTTGGTTAGAAATGTCAAACTGAAAGTGACGCGTGTGTTCGTCTTTTGTTTTAGAGAGAGAGAGAAAGAGAGAGAAGACTATTATAGCCTTGAACTCTTATGTCACTCGATGCTAAGCATCTCGGGATATGATCCGCTCGGCTATAAACAGTGTCTTCTCTACCTTGTTATATAATTACTATTTCAGGCAACTGCTGCTGGAAAACAAGTAATTCTATCATCTTGTTGGTACTTGGACCACTTAGAAAGTGGTGGAGACTGGTTAAAACAGTACTCATGTGACCCACGCAATTTTACTGGTACTGATGAACAAAAAAAACTGGTTCTTGGTGGTGAGGCTGCTATGTGGTCAGAAGTTGTTAACGAATACAATGTTATAAGCAGGTGAGTCTCTCTGGTACACCAAATAACAATAGATAAGGCAATTTTATACTTTTCGAATTAAATTTACTGGTCAAGCATTAAGAAAAACCTCGAGAAAAAATAATAAACTTTATGTAATTTAACACAAACTTTAAATGGCGATTTCTCCCGTTAGATTAGACAGGGACAAAAGTTCTACCCAAAAAGGATAAAAGACATACATACACTCCCACTTCCACCCAACCAAACAAATTCTGTATTTGTTCTTTGTTGAACAAATACAATATTTACTTGGCCGGGCGAAAAGTGTAACTATATTATTTTTATTAAAGAAATTACTGGCGCCATCTAAATTTTAGTAGAATTATCTTATTCTACAGATTCACATTAGCTATGTTCGTTCGTGCCGCTCAGTGCTACACTTTCCGGCCAACCAAATAAATACTGTATTTGTTGTAAGAAAAACAAATACAGTATTTATTTGGTTGGCTGGAAAGTGTAGCACAAATGAGATAGAGATAGGGTAGACGTCTTTTGTTTCATAATTCTAGTTGTGAGAGCTCCATTGCATAAAATTATTCAATATTTCATGCCTAATTAAATATTTTTTTGCTAATTTTGCTACAGTTTTCTTTACTTTTGTAGACAAAAGATGGCATCACTTCTGCTTATTCTAACACTTGATATGGCATATCTATACCGTATCTAGACCTAGAATTGATTCATTCTACCTTAGAAAAGTGTGTGTGTATTTGCCTATATTCTAAATCGGTCGTAAAAAAATAACAATTTTTTTTAGAGTTTGGCCCAGAGCCTCTGCAACAGCTGAAAGATTGTGGTCAGCAAATGCGCCCAAATTTGAGTTGCCATACAGCACGAACATAATAAATTTAGCAATTAATGGGCATTTAACGAAAGATATTACGGAAATTGCCGAACGCCTTGAAGAGCACGTATGCCGGATGAATAGAAGAGGAATCGAGGCCCAACCACCTAGTGGACCAGGAATTTGCTTCTAAATTTGACTACCCCCCCCCCCCCCTATTAAACATTATAATAATTACACGGAAAGAAATTAGTGGGCTCTGCGCTATACATTATAACATATTTGGTAACAGTGGCAAATTATAGTGATTTAAGCTATAGATTATAAGGGACACAATAACTAATAATGTTAAAAATAAATTGGAAACGATTATATATATTACAGACACGATTATATTTATTACAGGCACTATTATAAATTTACAGAAATTTTATTATATTATAAAAATTATTAGCACGGACAATAATTAAATCTATTTAAGCTATAAATGCCATACTATTTGTTATATTTTATTATTCACTAAACAATTAAAGTATTTCATATAAATTTTTACACTGACTGCCATAATTGTAAGAGAAAGCCTTGTATTTATATAATAAGCGATTATAATTTGCTTGGTATGTGTGTTATAGCGCTCCTAGCTATAATTTTTTTTTCCGTGTACCCACCCGCATAGCACAAAGCAGTTCTAACAACATAAAAAAAGGATTCCTTGAGCCAATGTCTTTCGATCAGTCTCAGCGTGATCTTTGTAAGAGACGGATGTGGCCGCTTTGGCGGATTTATTTCTGCATCAGCCTTGCTATCGTAGATATGCACAGGACTTGATTTATTTTATTTTATGTTGTTTCCTGAAAGTATTACTTTCATAGTAAAGTTTTAAGTGAATCGTGAATATTTATGTTTTTTTTATTTTGTGATGTTAAATTTTAACGTTGGCATCTGGCCAAACATCACAAAGGAATCCTTTTTTCCTGTGAATGTTTAGTTTCTTTTCAAAAGAATGGATAGGTATAGTCACTTAAAATAAAATTTAATATTTTAATTAAAATTAAATACATTTTATTTACAAATATATACAATAAATAAGTTCAGTGGCGGCCATATTTAAAAGTTCACAAATTTTTTACGCGATGACACTACTGGCAGACAGTCTCTTAAACTATAGAATTATATCAATCGCCAAAAATGAAGATATGACTGTTACCCTACCGCTAAAATTTTAACGCGAAAAGTACCTGTCATATGTAGAATTGCGGCAAATAATATGTTTCTGGGAGTCCGCCTCCACTAGTGTCATCTCGTAAAAAATCTGTGAACTTTCAAATATAGCCGCCGTTGAAATCGTATATCTTTTAGATCAATATAATATAACAAATATTGAGAAATATTGACAAATTTTGACAAATATTGACAAATATTGCTAAATATTGACAAATATTGTCAATATTTGTTATCTACTATCTTCGTCACTAAAACTAGAGGTTACAAAATTGGTTGGAAACCTCAAAAATACTGGAAACTGACCAGGTATATTATGCAAACCATTTGATAGACTAGAATTTATTGGCAGGATGTTAAAAGTAGCTCCATCTGGTGGCAACATCAAGTGGTTAAATGATGAAGTAGAAGCTATAGGTGATGTGGAAAAATTGATCCGGCCTGGTGAAGCAGAGGTTCTTGATGGAGATAGCAGATTTTGTTCTTCTGCTGGTCCAGGTGAATTATTTTGGGTGAAACAGCTGGTAGTAGCTTCAGTTTTAACTGTCAAATTTTCTGGTTTTACAGGGGATGTTTCTGTTGCAGATTTTTCTCGTCGTTCACGGGCTCTACGATTTTGAAACCATATTTTCACCTGTAAAAATTTAATTTATTAGTTTCGTCGGAAAGACGGGCGAACATGTTTTCAAAATTTGATTACAAATAATTGAAACAATATTTTTTTGGTTAAAGTATACCAAGGTCTCGAAAACTTTTTTATAGCAGAGCGAATTATACCCCGAGATGCGTAGCACTGAGGGGTATAAAAGTGCAAGGATATAATAGTCATGATAAATAATGGTAGTTCTAAAGCTAGTAGTGAAAAAAAAAACAATATTTACCCTTATATCAGCTAAATCCAATGTCTTTGATAATGTGGTAACTTCTTCACTGCTAAGATAAGGACTAGTTTTAAATTTTTCTTCTAATATTGACAACTGGGTACTAGTAAAAGGAATTCTTGGATGTCTACCTAACTGGCGTTTTTGAGGTCCATCTCTCTTTTGAATTCCTGTAAAAAAATAAAACTAATTTAGAAAAATACTAAAGGACCTCGCACATTTCGGTATTTTTACTATTGGCCAAATTTTTTTTTGGTGTCTACAGTAAAGTACAGTCTCTAAAAAAAAGGGTGCTACTAAATTTTGATTTTTTCCTTCGATAAAGTAAAAATTGCGATTGATAATTATAATTATTACTTTTGTGTAAACTAAATAAACTGAAAATTTTAGATTCCACACCACTTATTTTCTCTTGAAAAAGTTCGGATAAGTTTTAAAGTTTTGATTATTTTGTTGTTATTTTTCTGATAAATTTCCATTTATTATTATTTCGGTCATTATGAAAAAGTTACCTGCAAATATAAATTGGATACCGCTTATCTAAAAGGAACCAAGCGACTTTTTGAATGAAATGTTCTTAGGCGTGGAAATAGGTTGTACTAAGCCTAAAGAACTTATTCCAATGCCTAACAAAATTTCATTAAAAATGTCGCATGGTTCCTTTTAGATAAGCGGTATCCAGTTTTAATTCGCCTTCGCCAAAATTACAAAAAATATTTTTCTCGTTATTTCCGCGAAAAACTAGTAACGGCTTGTTATTATGTTTGTAATTTACTATTATCGTACAAAATTTGAACAAAATCATTAAATCCATTTTTGAGAAAATTTGTTCATCAGTAAACTATCCTTATTTGGCAGAGTAGAGAAGAATTAAGAAAATTACATTACATTACATTTACATTTTTGTTTAACCTCGTACTATTCTACTTAATTAAGCATCCCCTAAGTCCAGGACTTGTGTGGGCTAGTAGTAGAGGGAACCACCGGCTTTAATTGACTTTCGAACCAATTTATAGGGAGTGTCCGATCCACTTACGCCTTCGCCAAATTTCAATTATTAATTAACTGAAAAAGGCAAATCGGAGCCGGTGAGAATCGAACTTACGCTATTTTGTGTTGTAAACTCATCAAGTATGACGCGGTAGTCCACTACACCAATCCTCCCATAAGTGTCATCTCGTAAAAAATTTGTGAACTTTCAAATATAGCCGCCGTTGAAATCGTATTTTTAGATCAATATAATATAACAAATATTGACAAATTTTGACAAATATTGACAAATATTGACAAAGATTGGTAAATATTGACAAATATTGTCAATATTTGTTATCTACTATCTTCGTCACTAAAACTAGGGGTTACAAAATTGGCTGGAAACCTCAAAAATGCTGGACCAGCTATATTATGGAAACCATTTGATAGACTAGAATTTATTGACAGAATGTTAAAAGTAGCTCCATCTGGTGGCAACAATTAAGAAAATTACCTCTGAGCATTCCCTTAAAAACCTTAAGTTTAATGTTTGATTTTGATCTGTTAAACGATATGGTCTGTAGGCCTTTGTACGGACAGACCGACGAACGAATGATAAGTACATACATAAGTAAAAAAAAAACATACTTGGTATTTTTGGTGGACAATATCTCGTGCACTGTAACCAGGAAAAACTTTTATTTTGAACACTTTTTCCCGCCCTGTTCAAAATATGGTCAATACTAAAATCCGAATGTCTAACCATCTGGTTTCCTTCTTTATTATTATTTTCCATCTGGGAAATCATTATCCACGAATGTTCAAATGTTCACGCACTATTTTTTCTATTTTTGACTAGATGTTACTAAACGAAAAAACACAAAAATACTGTTTCCAAAACAAGTTAAAGCCCTTAGTTTATATATGTATCTTAACCCCACTCTGTAAATGGTTCGGTAGATGGTATCTTCTTGGGCAATTAGGCGTAAAATCAGTAGCCTATTATATTTGTTTACCATTTAAGGGTATTTGGTTTCAGCTTAGGGTTTCTATGGAAGGTAGTATGGGATTTTTGACACAATATCAAAATATTGATTATGAGTTGAGATTAAATTACGAATTAATTTGAATTTACATTCTGCTCCCCTTTTTTAATAGATATATAAATAAATAATTATACAAGGGTATAAGCTTGATCCTGTTTTGATAATCTATTTTAACGTATACGTGAATTATGACAACTATTTTTTTAGAATTGAGTTTTACGTATTTTTTAGGAGAGACAGAGGTTTGTTGATACAAGAGGCAAATTGTCTCTTTGCTTTATTCTTACAGTCTAGGAGCTGGTGACCAATTTAATTCCATTATTTTTTCCTGGCTGTATTTCATATATGTTTCAAAGTATATTTAAATTAGGGTATTTCCAAATCAGGTCCTGGATCCGGTTCCTTTGGATGCTAGAAGCCCCAAAACGGTGGTGAAATGAGGTACCCTAAAAATATATTTTTATCTTACCGAGTCAAACACATTACATTTATTACATTGAGATTAGGTTATTTTCACATTTATAAACAACTATTCTGTAAGCTAAGGGTTTTTACCCCTTAGTAATGTACATTTTGATTTCCACTGACACTACTCTCCTTTTGCTATGGTGTTGTAATTTGAACATTACGAAACCCAAATGTGTGCTTAATACAAAGTAGAATGAAGATAAAAACAAATTCTAAATTTAAAAATACATTTATTTGTTATAGACAAAGAACTTTTACCTCAAGAAGTAATTTCAGACCAATGTTTATGAAGGACTCATCTTTTTGTTTGTTTATTTACTAACAGAAATGCGATACAGCTTTGTGGTGTAAAATGTAGATGTCGCTAGTCGACTTTCAGGCTACCTAGTAGCGATGTTGCGTAGTTTCCACCTTATCATGAATTCAAATCATTATACTTAAATTAAAAATGTAAAAAACTTTATTGTGTATACTATAATAGAGTATATTTAAATCTATTAAAATTAAACTACTAGTTCATATAATACAGAACATACATACATACATACGTGCAGAACTAATGTTTTTTAAATTTTACAATAAAATATCCAAAGTATATGTTTCCAATCGGCAACACTGTACCCCTGTCAGTCATTTTACGACATTAGACTGTGAGTTTACACATTCTTTCTCTCTCTTTACGCGTACTAAGTGTAAACAATAGTCACTCCCCACCAGCCCCTCGCCGTAGTTGGTTCACGCTTCAAACAAAGCATATTGTAGATTTCATCATGTTCCTTCTTGAGGTAAAAGTTCTTTGGTTATATATATATATATATATATATTATATTTCTTTAAAAAAAAAAAGATTTTTTTCAGTTTAATAATTTCTTTTTTTCATACTTGTATAAATGGTAAAGGACTAATATATCCTTTCCCAGGTTTTGCAGAAAAAATCACCTGTCCATCTGCGATATAATCTCCAATAATCGGCCAAAATTTTGCCAGCATCGGTTTTTCAAATCCATTAGGCTTTACGGTAACTCTAGACTTTTAGACTAAACAACAGATTTAAAATAAAGGATGCTTAAAGGGTTAAACAATTTTTTCAAATGGTAAGCTTCTGTTCTAGCGTTTTGTTTTTGTTTCTCTTTTGAATTTTGGCTGATAATATCAATTCTCATGCAGGCAGAAATTTCTGAGAAATGTATATGTTCTGTAGCATCTGAAATTTTATGTTTTTTTTCACCACCACCATCTTTATTACTGTTCTTTTCATTGGTAGAAATATTATTTCTGTACCTATGACGTCAGAGGTTCTAAAAATAATGAAATTGCACCATGGTTAATAATGAATTTTTATTCAGCTGTTTTGGCATCTGACGTTTCACTTAATTATTAAATCACATTGCTATTTACAAGTGTCTTTAGGCACCAAATTTATCTATTGCATATTAACTAAATTAGTACCTATAAAACATGTTTCACAAAAAAAACACTTCGAAAAGTGAAAATCATTGGTCCATCATATTCTACCATAGATTATACAACCCATATATTACCGTAAGGATCATAGATTACTAGATGTACAACCCCCATATATTGATTTTTGAGGCAACAGATTCTCCCTCACAGTTTTCGCCTGTCCCCTTATTTCTGGGGGAGTACCAGAATCATCACTTTGCATTTCACTTGAATAGTTTTTTTAAATCGCTGGAACCGTTTTGAAAAATGTCATCTTGAGAAAAACGCGTTTTAAGTTTTTTTTTATGTTTTAAAGTATAATGTATGTATGTTTCAAAGTATGTATAATGTATAACGTAAGCGTAAGCGTAAGCGTATTCTACACATATTAAGAAGTATAAAAAAGCAATCGATTTTTTGAAACCAAAAATCAGAACAATCCCATAAAGACAAATTGCCTTAAACAAACTAATTAAACTAATAGTACGCATAGTTGACTTTTGAACAAAATAATAACTACAAACAAAATTGCCTTTTTAAGCCAATAATTTCCGCATTATGATTTTTAAAATCTTTCACAGGGTATTTAACAGTAGGTGGCTCTGACATATTTTCAGGCGCCTTCTATTCTGTTTTACAGCCAGCTTTATCCCAAATCTTGACTTTTTCATATTTTTCAGATGAATGAACGATTTTCTGTTATACCTACCTAAAAATAATAGATATATAATGAAGGTGACGTGTTGAAAAAGAAAAACTAGTTTACCCACAACAAAATTTGTTTTATTTTTAATTAGATTCACATTTAACTCTAGACTCTCTATTCGATGTGCAGATTGCGGATTTCCGTTTTCCTCGATTATCTCGTTTTTTGAAGATATAGCGCAGTGTTTTTTTGCATATAGTTGTAGTGAAAAATATCATGGTCTAATTAATTTTTTTTTGTCGATTGGTTCTCTATTAATAGGACTTTAAGCTAAAAAAATCCAAAATTAAAAAAAGGACCGCGTTAGCCACTCAAGCAACTCTTCAACTATACAAAAAAATAGTTATTTATGGTACTAGTGGGTAAAGTAAGATATTGCCCATGAGAAAATTAACCTGCTAGGCGTCAGCCAAGCAGGTTAATTTTCGAGAGGGCAATATCGGTTTACCCATGAGTGCCATACAAGGTTTTATCCAATAAATAGCTTAGGAATTCATATTTTTATTAAAAATTTTAATGACATTCACAAGAAAATAATTTGACAAGTGACTGTTGAGTGGGTGAAATAAATAATTATCCACTCAATAAAGTAAAAGCCACGCGGGGGTTATTATTTAGTTTATCTATTTAAAATAAAGCTGGTAATTGTCTTATTATCTGTATGTATTGGATAAAATATCTTAATATCTTTAATAAAAACTGAGAATTTTTGGATCGAAATTTGGCATGCAAGAACAAAAAATTAGACTCATAATGTAACATATATTTATTTTCGAACGGATTTAAAACTCCTATAAACAAAATATTTGAATATTCAGATAAAATTGTGTCTGAAGCACTATCAATTCTCTATTAATAAATAGTTTTTCAATAAATCATTTATTCTTCTTCTTCCGCTAAATAATTTCAGACAAACAAATTGACAAATTGTGAGATTTTTTTTGCATTATCTCTTCCTATACAAATCTCAATCATTTAACAATAAAGACCTCAATTCAAAACCGGATATCTGGTAAAGTACAGCGTAATGATTATATTTTGCGATAGTCCTTATTGTCAAAATAGGGACAACAAGGACAATTGTGGTTCTGTATAGAGCCACTTAATGCTTTATCTTGATCTGTTTAAATAACAAAAAAAAATCTAAAATATACAATTTATACAATACCATTTAAGTACTATAACCAACGAACTAACAACTCTTCTCTCTAGAATACGCATACCGTTAATATAAAGTATCGCCAACATCTCGGTTTGTTTGGCCTGGACAATAACAATGGCGATTTCTCCCGTTAGATTAGACAGGGACAAAAGTTCTACCCAAAAAGGATAGAAGACATACATACACTCCCACTTCCACCCAACCAAACAAATTCTGTATTTGTTCTTTGTTGAACAAATACAATATTTACTTGGCCGGGCGAAGAGTATTTTTTTATTAAAGAAATTACTGGCGCCATCTAAATTTTAGTAGAATTACCTTATTCTACAGATTCACATTAGCTGTGTTCGTTCCTGCCGCTCAGTGCTACACTTTCCGGCCAACCAAATAAACACTGTATTTGTTGTATGAAAAACAAATACAGTATTTATTTGATGGCTGGAAAGTGTAGCACAAATGAGATAGAGATAGGGTAGACCTCTTTTGTTTCATAATTCTAGTTGTAGAGAGCTCCATTACCAGTAACTGTTATTGTTGTCTCTGTTAGAACAAAGCTGTGCGAGTAAGACAGACAAATGTATATATTGGCTACGTTTTTTTCAGTTTTTACAAATGAAATGCCTATTCTAGAGAGAAGAGTTATTAGTTCGTTGACTATAACGCTGTCGAATTCAGGTTATACTGTCTGTACAATATTCATGATGACATTTTACTTCAGTAGCTTCAAAAAAATTGAAATATTGTTATTGCTTTTTTACCTTTGCTGTTGTTTTATTGGGAAAAAGAAGTTTTTTTAGTCGTCTGTTAGTTTGTAGGTTGGTCTATACGGGAAAATTATTAATTGTGATAACCTGAGAACACTTTGAGCTGGCACTACTGTAGTGTGGTGACATTCATGTAACAGGAATGGCAAGCTGACAAATAGCAATCGCGTTGCCATGGGTTGTTTACTTACATAATCTACTGCTTTTAATAAAAAATAGAACTAAACTTTACTGATCGAGTGTCCTCAAGTCAAAGGGGGTAAAAACCATTGCTTTTTAAATGCCTCTAATAATTTTAATCGCAAAAATTAATGATTTTTAATTTTTTTCCAAACATTTTCCATTTCTAGTTTGGTTTTTATTACAAATCATTTTTTTTTGAGTAATACCATAATCGGTACTTCAAAGATCATATAATATCCTAAATCTCCTAAAATCCCACAAAATGATCATACAAAATCCCAGCTGATCCGATTACTGTATTCTGTGAATATAGTAACACCGCAAATATCAATAACAATGGAACAACAAATGTTTACATGTAAGCCATTCAAAAATAGCCGCAGGGTATCTGATCGCCATATTAATTTTGAATAAAGAGTATTTTGCTCACATGCCTGCCGAAAGTATCACTTTCATGTTAGTTAATACTGTTTTGAAATAAGCTGTTTATACCCTCCCATATACATTTTTAGTATATTAAACTATAGCTCAATGAATAAATAATTGTAAACGAATAATAGGGTCCATATTTTAAAAGAAAATCTAATTAATTTATAACAATAGAGGGGGTTTTAATTAAAATGTTTAAAATATTGCCAACAGGACGTCATATTTCGTCGGCTAAGAGGTAAAAGCACCTGGAAATATAAAAAACAAGTACACAATAAAATAAGATGTACAAAAATCTTTATAAATATCATAATTTTAAACTAGATTCCATATCCCCTTATGTATGGCCTTAGGTTTAGGTAAATTTACCTCTAAAATGTGTGTCATTTTTAGAATATCAAGTACCTATACCGATTTTTCTGGAATTTAAAATAAAATAGTTAAGAATGAAATGATTTAAATACATTAACTAATTAAGTGCTCTTTAAGGTACCAAAAAAATATTTATAGTAAGTATAAATCGTTTTCTACGTTTCCTGAAAAATTTGAAAATTGCCGACTATTTTTTAAATCATTTGATCGAGGTTTAAACGAAATAAAATTTCCTTATGGTATATTCAACTTCAAAATGTAGTAAGTGTAAACAAACGCAGGTGACAACAACGGATTTAGTGACAGGGTGGGACTCAAAACAAAATATTTCTATATAACGGTCCATTGCAATGCATTGTACGCTTCATCGCAAGTGCTCAGGTACTGACCTGTTTAATTTTCTACATCCCTACTCTCGCAACATTCAAGTGTATTAACCAATGAAACCACGAGCAGGCTGCCTTGTGCGCGATTTTTTTATTTATTTCTACTGTATCTTGAAGTTGAATATACTATAGATTATCATGTAATAAGACAGCAGCAGCAGAATAAGTTATAATAAGGTATAGAAAAAAAAAAACATGAAAATAGAGTTTTGTTAATTGTAAAAAGTTTACTGTGACAATCAGTAACAGCGATTCACTATCATTTTCAATAATTTGCTGAACTGTAGTCTAAGTATATGAAGAAAACTAGATGAAACGTTGCAAGCACCCTGTCAAAATATCGGCACTATTGTACACTAGAGCCATCTAGTTTGCAAATTTCAAACTAGGTGTTTTGTTTGATTTTAAATTCTGTATCTTTAAAACATTATATTCTAGCAAAAAACTGTATATAACATTTTTTATAGGGATTAAAAAGAGCTTTTATTTAAAATATAATTTTTTGAAATCGGGTTATAAATATGTGAGATATGCTAAAAAAAACCTTTTACTGCTTTAAACGTCAATATCTCGAAAACCATGGGTTTTAGGAAAACGTTGTTTATAACATTTTTTGACCAATTTAAAATTATCTTTTATATAAGTGCTAAATTAACCAACTACAATAATAATTGCCTTAATTATAAACAAGAAACGCTAAAAATAGGAGTTTTTCCCTATTTGTACCCCCTTACCCCCAATCGTTTACCCCCAAAATTTAATCAGCTCTTAGAAATACGATAAGAAACAATATGCAAAAAACAGCAAGTCGATATCTCATGTAGAAATGGAGTTAGAGACTTTACACGCAGACAGACAGACACACAGACAGACAGACGGACTCAAAATTTTTTTTTACTGATTTCGGCTCAGAATATTCTAAAACGTCGAGAAATGTAAAAAAAAAACGTGTTCAAAGATTTTGACTTTTCGGCGAAGATTTCAATACATCGGCACTCTTAGTAGCACTAAGCGCCGATGTAATTAAATAGTATTTGCTACATAAAAATCTGTAGATCACATTTATTTAATAAATATTATATACCTACCATTTTGGTGGATTAAGCCAATAGAATCTTAAAAATCTCTACCAAGAAGGACCTCTTAAAAACCAATTTCCTAACAATTGTCGGCAAACCCCTATTAGTGGTATCTCTTACAATTTCGGATAAGAATCTTCCTTTTTATTGGTACAAAATTACATAATGTTTGCATACATTGTAGGCACGAGCGGCCTTTGTGGCATTCCGAAAAAGAAGACGGTCGGTACTTTTTCGGCATGGCCTCCTGAGGTTTACCAATACATAAGCCGATCACATTTTAATTGTCAGAAACTGAACGGAGGGATTATGTGTAATACACAATGATCGTGTATTATTATTTTGTTCATTTCCCAGTTCTGAAAGTATCGCTTACATTAATTTATTTTTGTAAATAAACTATGAGAAAATAGAATGAAATCCAGTCCAATCCATGTATGTTTTTATAATATAGATACAATGAAGGTTACAGTACCGTTTAAAAATAGTCAATTAAAAAAAAATCATTTATAAAATTCTTATGAAATATTGGAGATATGCATGCAGGGTAACGCTATTTTTTACATTTTACTTAATTTTACTAAGTTTGTCTAAATCCGATGTGAGTTTTTTAATCTATTTGTATATCCCATCCTAAATGTTGATCTATGAGTATACCTAAATATTTATAGGGGGGTTCAAAATTTCGAAATATCTCGTTACGTATTTAAAGTATGATTTATTACCTACTTCTAAGTTATAGTCTATTATTTGTAGGACATTTTTTGAGAAAAAAAAATAAAAAAGTAGTTTAAAAATTAACCTACCTACATAAATACTACACTGCCAAAAATATATCATAGAAGGCGGAGCATAACATAATCTCACGGCTTGCTATGCTAACCCTAAACAGACCACATTTTAATTACGCTGTTCAAAGTTTCGTAAATAATTTGAATGAACAGGACCGCGCTGATCAAAAATGAGCCCCGGTTCATCCTGGTGGTCTCACCTCGGCCCCGACAAGTGTATACCTAATACTTCACAGCTTGACTTTTGTGCTGCAGAAATAAAAAAGAAACCCGTATTAAATACACTGAAACATTTTATTTTATTTTATTAATAGTAGTAATATATTATGTTCTTTATGATGGATTTTTTGTTATTCAATAATTATATGTGTTATCTCATCCGAATAGACTACTTTGTAGTAATATTTCAGTGCGTTTAAAACAAGAAAAATTGACCTTATTTTTTTGACTATATATTTTATGGTTATTTTTTTAACTATAGTTAAAAAAAGGTAAATAAGGTTTTTTGTTCGATTAACAATGCTTTTAAATGTATGCCCTGTGGTAATGGATACTGTTTAGGGGATTTTGAAAAGCCTATATCAGTTGTTATACTATAAATATGGTATAACAGTGTAATTATATTGCAGATATATATTGAATAAATTAATAATTTTCCAGAATAAAAAAAAATAAAGGTTTTGTTAAAATTAAAATTAAAATTAGGTAGCCATCAGATATCACCAAATTATTATAAAACCGTCACCTGTGCAGGTTCCTATTAATTTTCTTATAGATATTGGATTTCTGATATTCTACGTATCAAGACGTCCTTTTAATTTAGGATCAAAGTTATCAGATATTTTTTTAAGTTCAAAATGTTAAAATGCATTTCATTTAACTTGTTATGTCCTCTAATAGAATAAATATTTAAAAAATATATTGGTTGGTTGGTTGCCTTGGACATCGAGAACTTAACCTAATCACCAAAACGCTAGACAAAGCAACAACTAATCTAGCTGGGGGCTAGCTCAAACTGTCAATAAATAAATAAGCATAGAGGACATTTTTACATTACAAATTTTGTAATAAGATATTATCAACATGCTACTACCAATTTAGCAGAAGCTTGTTTTCTATTATGCCTCAAACCACACCGGTTAACTAGATAAAATCCTAGATTTTATTTCCTGATAAAAATGTCCTTTTAATAAAAGAGACTCTTTCAAACACCAGTGGCTAAACAAGCAAAACAGTTTATTATCAAAATGTAACATAAAACTTACCTTCAAAAAAAAAGAAGTGCCACTTTATAATAAGCTGGGTTTATTTTTTTTAAAAACAAGGTCAATTATTTTATTATTTTTTTTATGTAAAAATCTTAGGTTTATGAAAAACGAATTCATATTTTTTGTAAAAGGCGGGAAATTCAGGTGTAAAAATTGAAATTGAAATTGAATTTTATCATTACCAAAGATGGAACCTTTTTTTAGGAATGGAGGGGAATTTTCGAGGAAATCGGATTACCTCCTAGAAGGAATTTTATTCAGCAGTAAAAAAGGATGTTTTCGTGTAATTTTTTTATGTAAAAAAACTTATTTTATATAAAAAAAGGAATGCCAATTATAATTATAATTATAAACATAAATTTGAAGTTTGTTTGGGGGTTGAGTTCCTTACGCGGAACCGGCAACAGGTCTACGGCGCGATTTTGTAATTCATTTAACGGTGTTTAGTCACAGCCAGACTATTTTATGTTAAAATGTGTTTGTAATGAAAATATTAATACTGCGAAACCGTTCTCCATATTTAAATTGAATATTTGATGTTTGAAATGTACTTTTGTGGGTTAACCACGTTTGAGGTTATGTTAATAAGAAATTATATTTAGTTGAAACCGTTGGAGAGACTCGCTTCAAGTCTCTAATACTTGTATCTGGTCAAAAAGAACAAGAGTTCAAGACCATTAAGTGCTTTTGGGTCACTTTAATTTAGTGTCCAAAAGGACATGAAGAATAAGAAGAAGAAGAAGAAGAAGAAGAAGAAGAAGAAGAAGAAGAAGAAGAAGAAGAAGAAGAAGAAGAAGAAGAAGAAGAAGAAGAAGAAGAAGAAGAAGAAGAAG